>CM030901.1:10748401-11065565 GCA_018136845.1 Heterotis niloticus
TATAAATTCTTTCACTAAGCATCAATTTGCTTTCATGACTACTGAAAAAAATTATCTGTAACACACTAATGACATCCTATTGAAGGAGTTCAGGTTAAAGACAAATGCAAAATAATAAAGCAAGAATATGAAACTGAGACGCTATTTATTAATTGAATTTTACACACAAATCTAAATGTTTTACATAAAGCCGTTTACAGTGCTGCCATTCCCATATTGGGCATTTTATTACTTTTGTGTTCTTCCTTGTCTTTCCTCCAAACAATATGCATTTCAAAGGCTGCATTTAAAGACTTGCTGCCAGAAAATAATTCCTAATTGATTTTTTTTCGTGATGGTATGATGATGTGGTCAGTAGAGCTACTAATCTGTTCAGCTTTCATTAGGTTATCTTTGAATGTATTTTTCCACAGCATTCAAAACTTTGATGTTGTTCCTCCAGAAATGATTGCCAGGTCATAATTCATTTTGCAAATGTGGTTTAGACAAATTTCCACAAATTGTGTCCCACACTAGTATTTGTGTTTTCCAGCGGACCATGTCATCCACCCCATACAGCTTTAGCCCATTCTGCTAAGTTATTTTTAAATCCATCTTTTTTCTACTGCATTGTAATCCAAGCTAGTATTTTCTTTGAAGGTAAACTTTTGTGTTACTACAGAATACAGATGAAATTCAGGTCCATCTTCCAAGGCATCCTGACATTTCTTACCTTTTGTCAGTTCCTGTAAACATGAGCACTTACTTTGTCTTTTGTATAAACAGTAACAGAGGAGAGCACAAAAATATGGATGCTTGATCATCATTCCCAGTCTCATCTAATTTCTGTGGGAACCGTGTATTTTCAAAACCAGAGGACCACTTCACTAGATCTCTTGTAGAACTCAGAGCTAAGCTTTTCTACAGTGGAGTGACAGGTCAAGTCTACACGTCATTCATTTGCACGACTCAAGAATAACTTTGAAGTGAAAATCTTACATATTTAGTGGTTTAGAAATGTAGATAGTTTTCAGTTAGCCCTGTCAATAGGAATGCCCTTCACTCCACTTTGGGATCACAAATGTACAGTCTCTGTCTAATGACCTGAAATAAGCTGCTTCTTCTACTGCAAAATTATTGACAATGACCTTTAGTAATTAAATTGGGGGGTTTTGTCCATCATCATCTATCATTGCTACTTGTAAGCTGGATACTGTATTTCCTGACAGCTTTGTAGTTGCTAGGTGATTCTGCCTCATCAGCTACCACAATCTTAATTTAACATCATAACCCCTCTCTCCTCCTTTACAAACTTGTCCTAGAATCCACATTTCAGATTTTAGATTTCAAATATTTTGCTATCCCCCTGACCTCAGTCTTTTTGTGGATGTTTAGATGGCCTCAATGCTATCATTTTATATATCAGTACTAGCTTTTCTACAGGCATCAAATCTTGCCTAATGTTCAGGTCAATGAGGTTAATACTTAATACTGTATTAAACCACTTTTCTATGACACTGTTTGACCTTAATTATTATTTAAATTAATGAATTTGTGAGATAAACTACTACTATTACTTGTAATAAAATGTTTAAAATTATGGATCTTTCACATCAACTTTACAGTTATTTTTCCCATTGTAATATACATTTTTTTCTGTCAGTCTGTTTAAATGGCACTGTTTACATAAATTCTCACAGAAAACTGAGCTAGATTGTTCTTCTGTGCTATGTGAATTTGTGTGAAATTAAATTGAATGACTGAAAATAAATTTTTGAACTAACTTCATATGCTGCTTTCCTGTACAAAAGGTTTCATGTAATTACAGTTAGCCCTCAAGTTATTATGGTCTGACTTATGATTTTTTGACTTTACGATGATGTGACAGTGATGCTAATTTAGTAGAAATTGCACTTCAAATTTTGAATTTTGATTATTTTCCCAGACAAGCAATATGCGGTTCGATACTCTTCTCATGATGCTGGGCAGTAGCAGCGATCTGCATCTCCCAGTCTGCTACACGTTCATTAATGTATACAACTGATACTCTACAGTTTTCTGTGTTGCCAGCGTTCTTTGGATTACCCCCCCCCCCCCGCCCCCATATCTATGTTGTGTTTTTTGCATCCAACATGTCTACAAAATGCCTAACTGTGTCTGTGTCTCCTGAAAGCGGCATGAAAGTAGCAAGCTTGTAATGACATTTAAGGTAGGCTAGGTTAGATTATGATTTTTGCTAGGTGCTATGGCATGGATTGGTGGAAGCAATCACGAGACACCATGGTAATAAGTTTAACTTCCGGAAACTCTATTTCTGACAAAGAGTGTTGCTATGAGCTGAGAGCTGCTGCTAAGCATTAGCAAGCGGCAGTAAACAAAAACAGAACCACAATTCAAAATAAACAAAATACAAGGTCTTAGCAAGACCAGGAGAGTTCACAAGGGGGACTGAGCACTGACAAGGAGTCCGGGTAGGAACTAAATCCCATCCACGATTGGTGTCTACGTCAATCAGTCATCCAATCAACGTTCGGTCTGAAGATGGGAGTGGAGAGATTGCTTACGTTCCATTGCTGAAGTGGCCACAGGCGTGACAGTAGGTTAGGTGTATTACATGCATTTTTGACACAATATTTTCAACTTATAATGGGCTCATCCGAACGTAACCTCATCGTCAGTCAAGGACCACCTGTATAGGGTATAGATCTTTGTCTTCCCCACATGCAGGTTTCTATACTAGCAGTAGTGAGTTTAATTGTAAACCCACTATTGTTAATATGGAGTGGTTTTGTTTGTATTATGTTTACTCTGTGATGAGTGATGCTGAGTTCAAGTGTTGGAGTTGTGTATACTTTATTAACAGTCCATTAATTTACAGTAAAATTCAAACACAACAAAACACAATACTCAACAACAAATCCAAACACATCACAACAGAAACAACCAGTCAGGGCACCTCTACTCTCAAATAGCTCCATGAATCAAGAGCAATTGTCCCAACAACAAGGAAAACCCAAGGGCTAACACAAAACTTCCTAAAACAAACACAAATCATAAAACTTAACTAAAACAAGACATAGCCCCTAATACACTCCAATCAGGTTTCACCAGACTCTGAAATAAACACTGAAGAAAAGCAATAAAGATTAAATAGGTGGTACAAGACCAGGTGAACCTGTGTACAGCGGAAAATAGGAGACTCAGGGAACACAATGACAGGAGGATTGGGAGATTTGGAAAACGTAGGATTAGGAATGTGCAGCATTGAGGATTTGGGGAGTGAGGAGGCAGGTTGAACAAACAAGGACACAGGACTAACAGGAGAATAAACATATGAAGTTGCTGGGCAACAGTACAGTTGAGGCTCCATAGGGAAGTGAATGCTCTGCTCATTGCAAGGTTGATGAACTTGGTGGAAATCTGTGCTGTCAGCCTGCTGGTCAACTGGTCAACTGAGGAATTATGGGGATGTCAGGGTTCATTATCCAAAAACTCTTAAGCCTAGGCAAGTTGTCAGGGAGAAGAGAATCAGAAAAGTAGTCAGAGACTCAAACTGTCAGTCATCCTACATCTCTTGCTACAAGGGAAGTTGTGCTACTGTTGAGAGAAAGTGGGGTTTAATGAGGGAGTCATGGATACTGGGTATGTTAACTGTGATAAGATGCATGTCTTGTTAAGGTTACCATGGTACCCAGTGTGGTAAAAGATAGGAGTGTACATCATGTTCTGTGTATGGTAGTGTAACGCTTTCCCCAGTGGAATGTTTGGGTGTTAAGAATGTGCTGTGTGTCCAGTCCCGCCTAGTGGTATCTGCATTTCAGATTTTTTAGTGCATGTGCATAGCCCAAGCTGAAGTAAAAAGTATGATGTGAAAATTAGACTAAATATAAAAGCACTCTAGGAATATCATATGTGTATATAGGAAGCACTGTAAAGACTAGATTTTTTATAGTTGAATACAACATTCAAATAAAAACAAATTAACCCAGATAACTTGGACCATAACTTGTTTTGTTTTTAAAGCTTAAGTCACACTGGTGACTACATCACAATCGATAAAGATCGTGCCTCCATTTATCTACATAGTGTAAAAGCTTCAGATAAAGCTGTAAAAATTAAAAGTGAGTTTTATATTTAAACAAATCTGAAATTATTTTAAAATTACAGAAAATAAAAATATATATATTTAACCTCTACAGTCTTCTAATGAGTATATTTATTGAAAGTTCATTCCACATTTATCACTTTGTGGCAACTTTCAGCTTTATTATCTACTCGACTGTTTCTCAAAGAATTCTGTACTGAGGACCAGTTTGTAAAAGCAACAGATACAGTGGACCACCTACAGCCTACAATCACTTCTTGGAGTAAAATCTTTGCTAAAAATACAAGAAGTTGTTTCACAAAATGTGTTCATTAAATAAATACTATTTAAAATTGAGTACTTTCAGTACTTTTTAAAAATTACATTGGTATCTTCTTCCAAAGACTCACAATTAACTCTGAAATAAATTGAGACAAATGAACCTCTAGACAGTTGAAGAGAGCTAAGGCTTTGTTTTACATTTGAGTTAACTTATTATTCTGAATAATAACAAAAATAAAAATGGCATGGACAAAAAATTGGAACCCTTTACCTGATACTTCAAGCCTTTGGAAAAAAATAATTGCAAGTGCTTTCTGTAGCGCTGGATGAGATTTCGACACGTTTCCACTCGTAGTTTGGCCCACTTGATCTTGAGCAAACTGCTCCAGTTCTTTCAAGTTTGATGGGTAGCTTCTACCAACTGCAAGTTTCAACTCTTTCTACAGACATTCTATGGGGTTTAGATTAGGATTCATAGCAGGCCACAGAACAGTCCTGTGATTCTTTTTTTATCCATACTTGGGTGCATTGGTCTTTTCAAGTCATTACCCTACTGGAGGACTTTTGATCCTTTCTAACACTGGGCTGCAAAGCAACCCCAAAAAAATCACTATGCCTCCTCCATGTTCATGCTAGAGTTGGTGTTCTTTTCTTTGAATGCTTTCTTTTGTTTTTCGTGAACATAGAGTTAGTGTGATTTACCAAAAAACTTTAATTCTGTACTTTTTCCTCACTGGATTTTGTCTAGATGCTCTACCTACTTTTCTTCATAGTTCTGGCATAAGAAAACCAATTGCAAACTTGCTAATCGCTACTTTTTTTCACACTTTGCATGCTTTTAAATACGCTTATGTAGGACAGTTCTGTTTTAATCAATATACCAATGAATATACAATGGAAACTAATAATCAATAGTTGATTGAATTGTTTTGTGTTCCATTTGTTAGGTATAAATGTTTGATTTCTATTTTAAGAACACAAATATGTCTATGAAAGTATAAATGTCAGGAACCGGCCAGACAGGGCCCACCTACCTGTTACAGGTGCATCCAGTCATGCTATCAGCATGGAGATAAATGGCACAGGGGCAAATGGCACCAACACGGAGTCTTAACTGTGAAGCACCATGACTTGCTATGGTGTTATGATCCCCGTGATCCTGTATATTCAAATAAACCTTGGTTACTTTACCAAACTCTTGTTCCTAGTGTCGTATCTGCTCACTTGGGTCCCCTCCCTGATCCCTGGAGTTCCTGACAATAAATATGTATATGGTTCCTTTGCTAACTATTTAAGTCCTTATACACAGGTCTTACAGATTCCACCTGCCCTCTCCAGCTTGTAATTCAAAATGTTGCTGCTTATTCAGGGTGTAATGTTCATCATAATATACCCACCATCCTACACTCCTTCTCTCCACTGGCCTCCCATTACAGCCAACAACCAGTTTAATACATGCATCCTTACCTACAGGTGCCCACTTGGCTCATCTCCTCACTATGTCCAGACCCTCATGGCTCCTTACTGTCCTGAGCATAATCTCTGTTCTGTTTCTTCCTACCTACTCCCAGTCAATCCTCTGTCCTGCTCAGTGTCTCTCACTCCTAAGCTATGGCACGAGTGATAAACAGTTCTGCCACCAGGCTTCCCTCTGCTTTTTAATACCTTTCTTCTCAACAAATCTGCTTTGGAATTTTTAAGCATGTGCTCTTACTTGTTCGTCTTTGTCACAATGTCTCACTATTCCCTTTTATTTTTTAATATTTACTTTATTAATTTGCTATTTCTTATCAAACTTGTAAAATAGTTTGATTTTCTTCAGTCCTGAAAATAGTTTATGGTTCTGACTTGAGCTTGTATTAGCTACAGCACAGTATGTCCTGGAACTGTTTGTTGTTTATCCTGTACCCTAGTCAGCCTTTTTACCCACAGGATTATATACATAGACAAAAGCTGTAGCTAAATCAATAACAAATATGCAATTATGCAATATATATTTGCACTGTAAGGACCTCTGCTGCCCTTTATACGGAATACTCCACACGCACACATAAATGCACTGAATTCAAATCTTGGGCAACTAATAAAGCCCAGGGATTTATAATTTGTTATGACGGTGTTCATGCTTCTGCTGATGGTGCCTGTAAGGATAAAGTTTGTTGATGTATTTTATGTATTCCCCTTTTAAATTTTATAAAGGTGTTGTTCAGTCTTATTCACACATAAAACATTTTCTCACAGCTTTTTCTCTCTAGTGAAAATACATGTATGTATGAGTTTATAAAGTGGGTCAACTCATTAGAAATTCCCTTCACATTTGTTTTCAAATACGACGCTATCAATGAAACCAGCCATTTATTTGTATAGTGGACAAGAGATTTTTTTAAATTATGAAGGAGATCCCACAGGACAAGCAGCTCCGTGCGGTGACACGTGGTATTGCATCCCTTTAAACATGGGCTAAATAAACCTATCAAAGCTACGAGTTTTATGTAAAATGTTTTTACACGGCCAAGAAGGTGGAAAAAAAACTGCATCGTTTACAATTGCCCTTAAACGGATAATTTCCCCACATAAAAAAAAACAAATTCATTACGAATAAATGCGCAAATTTTTACGCCGAATGCCCTTCCTGATGCAATCCTCTCCATTTATCCGGGCTTGAGACCGGCACGAAAAAATACACTAATTTGTGCATCCCCTTGTAGCTGGATTATTTCCAATTGCTTCAAAAAAAAATAAAATAAATAAATAAATAAAAAATAAATAAAAAATGCAAAATACAGCCTTTCCAACATCCTGCACCACTTCCATAATACCTCTGGCTTCAAATTGATGCAAGCGTTTATGTGCTTCAAAGTAAACATCCAATGAATACAGTTTCATAAATTTTATATAGTTATACTTGTGTGTGTGTGTTTTACTGTTGTGTTGCGTTTTGGTCAACGCTGTCCTGTGCGCTATTTAGCACTGACCCATTCTTAAAACCACCTTCTCTACCTTGTTTACATCAGCAGATTCAGTTAATACAGAACTTAACTCTTAACTATTTCGGCTGCACCGCAATCTATTTAATAAAATAGTTAAAAGATCTGTGTCCACAAACAATCATCCTGCAAGTGTTCAGTGTCTGACAAACATGACACTAACCATGCCCAGACTCATACTTTATTTTGGAGCTCAGCATTTCCAGTGCATGGAAGGTTGCAAGAAAACATTGCTGGACAATCAGTCAGTTCATAATCCTGTTAAATAGAGTTGCACAGGGCCAAAGCCATTTGATGTGCTTATATACAATTTTTGACGCAAATATCTCATCATCCAGTACCCAACTTCTATTCAGCAGAAATAAAAATTAACTGATGTCACATTTTCATTGCTGTCATATCTGTCTTTCCTTCATATCTGTCAGTGTTTATTTGTATCACAGCATGGTCCACCTGTTCTCGCTGCATGTAACTATGACAGCAGCGTGAACACCGTCACTCACTCAGGAAGGAACATGTCACACCCCCCGAGTTTTCATCCCCCCTCGCAGTGATCGTATTATGCATGGCCCCCTTCCCTGTGTGTTTGTTACACTAAAGTTGCAAATTTAGAGTTTACATAAAAAGCTTGCGGCTAGCGGAGACCAGAGGGGGCTTCAGAGGGTACTTGAAAGAAAGAGAGAGAGAGATTGAAACAGAGCCAATTGTACTGCTGGAGCAGGATGTATTAGGTCCTCAGACGCACTTTCACCATTCATGAGTAACAGACAGATGTATAAACAACGAAAGCCAATCTAGTTTCTTCACGATCTGAAATATCTAACACCTGCATGTTTGAAGCTGTTAAACAGCAAATACAGTAGCCAGACTATATTAAACCGGACCAACGTACGTAAACCGATGTGCTTTGTTCGCTTTGTGTTTTAAAGGAGGTTTAATCAAGAACAAACTTTTCAAACATAAGGGAGCAAAGGCCACCTTACCTCTTCCTGAGGGGAGTGTTTTAAACTCAGTGTTACACAGAGATCGGGCTCGTTCTCCTCGCTCCTCGGTGGTGCAGCAGCGCTGTTTTAACAGCCGTCTTGTGCAGCAACGACAGCGCTCGCGCGCCGAACTCAAAGTGGAAAATTCCTACTGGCGCGTGGCGCGCATAAGCCTTTAAATAGCTTATGCTGAGCGCGTGGACACGTGACGAACACACCCCTCGGCCCCATATTTCTTGCCTTACATCCCTGTCTGTATTTAAACGTAGGCGTAAAGAACAGACGCACATTCCCCAAATAACGTCAGCGGTCTTGTTTCTTCATATATTTACGCTATAAATTACAATTTTGTATCCATTACATTGTGTTTGCAATCGTTTTCCATTGAATTATGAAGTGTTTTATTGACAAATCTTCGCGATGTAGTTGTCATTTGTTTATTCGTAATGAATTTGTTTTTTTATGTGGGGAAATTATCCGTTTAAGGGCAACTGTAAACGATGCAGTTTTTTTCCACCTTCTTGGCCGTGTAAAAACATTTTACATAAAACTCGTAGCTTTGATAGGTTTATTTAGCCCATGATTAAAGGGATACAATACCACGTGTCACCGCACGGAGCTGCTTGTCCTGTGGGATCTCCTTCATAATTTAAAAAAATCTCTTGTCCACTATACAAATAAATGGCTGGTTTCATTGATAGCGTCGTATTTGAAAACAAATGTGAAGGGAATTTCTAATGAGTTGACCCACTTTATAAACTCATACATACATGTATTTTTACTAGAGAGAAAAAGCTGTGAGAAAATGTTTTATGTGTGAATAAGACTGAACAACACCTTTATAAAATTTAAAACGGGAATACATAAAAAACTAAATATGCGGACAAAAATACAAATTTCCATACCGGATCGGTCGAGCCCCAGGTTAACAACGACCGCCACTAGTACTGCTAGAAGGAGAAGAGGCCAAAGGAAAAGAGGAGGAAGGCATGTCCGGAGGAAGGAGGAGAGGGGGAAGGTTAAGAGCGTGGACGTGAGGGTAGGAATTTTGAATGTTGGTACTATGACTGGTAAAGGGAGAGAGCATGCTGATATGATGTAGAAAAGGAAGGTTGATATATTGTGTGTGTGCAGGAGACCAAATGGAAGAGGAATAAGACTAGGTGCATTGGAGGGGGGTTTAAACTGTTTTACCATGGTGTGGATGGGAGGAGAAATGAGGTAGGGGTTATCCTGAAGGAACAGTATGTCAAGAGTGTTTTGGAGGTGAAGAGAGTGTCTGACAGAGTGATGGTTATGAAACTGGAAATTAATGGTGTGATAGTGAATGTTGTTAGTGCATATGCCCCGCAAGTTGAGTGTGAGATGGATGAGAAAGAAGAATTCTGGAGTGATATGGATAAAGTGGTGAAGAGTGTACCCGAGGGAAAGAGAGTGGTGATTGGAGCGGATTTCAATGGGCATGTTGGTGAAGGGAACAGAGGAGATGGGTAGGTATGGTGTCAAGGAGAGGAATGCAGAAGGTCAGATGGTTGTGGATTTTGCAAAAAGGATGGACATAGCTGTGGTAAACACGTATTTTAAGAAGAGGGAGGAACACAGGGTGACGTATAAGAGTGGAGGAAGATGCACGCAGGTGGACTATATCTTATGCAGGAGGGCCAGACTGATGGAGATTGTAGACTGCAAAGTGGTAGCAGGGGAGAGCGTAGTTAGGCGGCATAGGATGGTGGTTTGTAGGATGACATTGGAGATCAAGAAGAGAAGGAGAGTGAGGGCAGAACCAAGGATCAAATGGTGGAAGTTGAAAAAGGAAAACTATAAGGTTTTTATAAGTTTAGGGGAGAATTAAGGCAGGCATTGGGTGGCAATGAAAAGTGTGCTGGGCATCCACAGCAGAAGTGGTAAGGGAGACAGCTAGAAAGTTGCTTGGTGTGACATCTGGACAGAGGAAGGAGAACAAGGAAACCTGGTGGTGGAATGAGGAAGTACAGGAGAGTATACAGAGGAAGGGGCTGACGAAGAAGAAGTGGGATAGACAGAGAGATGAAGAATGTAGACAGGAGTACAAGGAGATGAGGCGTAGGGTGAAGAGAGAGGTGGCGAAGGCTAAAGAAAAGGTGTATGGTGAATTGTATGAGAGGTTGGACACTAAGGAGGGAGAAAAGGACCTTTATCGATTGGCTAGGCAGAGGGACCGAGCTGGGAAAGATGTGCAGCAGGTTAGGGTGATAAAGGATAACGATGGAAACGTACTCACAAGCGAGGAGAGTGTGTTGAGCAGATGGAAAGAGTACTTTGAGGGGCTGATAAATGAAGAGAATGAGAGAGAGAGAGGAGGTTGGATGATGTGGGGATTATGAATAAGGGAGTGCAATGGATTAGCAAGGAGGAAGTTAGAAAAGCTATGAAGAGGATGAAGAATGGAAAGGCTGATGACATACCTGAGGAAGCATGGAAGTGTTTAGGAGAGATGGCAATGGAGTTTTTAACCAGATTGTTTAATGTAATCTTAGAAAGTGAGACGATGCCTGAGGAGTGGAGAAGTGTATTGGCACCAATTTTTAAGAATAAGGGTGATGTGCAGAGCTGTAGTGACTACAGAGGGATAAAACTGATCAGCCACAGCATGAAGTTATGGGAAAGAGTAGTGGAAGCTAGGTTAAGAAGGGAGGTGACAATTAGTGAGCAGCAGTATGGCTTTATGCCGAGAAGGAGTACTACAGATGCAATGTTTGCTCTGAGGGTGCTGATGGAGAAGTACCGAGAAGGTAAGAAGGAGTTGCATTTTGTCTTCGTGGACTTGGAGAAAGCATATGACAGGGTACCTAGAGAGGAGCTGTGGTATTGTATGAGGAAGTCGGGGGTGCCAGAAAAGTATGTAAGAGTGGTACAGGATATGTACAAAGACAGCGTGACAGTGGTGAGATCTGCGGTAGGAGTGACGGATGCTTTCAAGGTGGGGGTAGGATTACATCAAGAATCAGCTTTGAGTCCTTTCTTGTTTGCAATGGTAATGGACAGGTTGACAGATGAGATCAGACGGGAGTCACCGTGGACTATGATGTTTGCGGATGACATTGTGATCTGTAGTGAGAGTAGGGAGCAGGTTGAGGAGACCCTGGAGAGGTGGAAATATATTCTAGAGAGAAGAGGAATGAAGGTCAGTAGGACTAAAACAAAATACATGTGCATAAATGAAAGGGAGGACAGAGGAATGGTGAGGATGCAGGGAGTAGAGTTGGTGAAGGTGGATGAATTTAAATACTTGGGATCAACAGTTCAGAGTAACGGGGAGTGTGAAAGAGAGGTGAAGAAGAGAGTGCAGGCAGGATGGAGTGGGTGGAAAAGAGTGTCAGGAGTGATTTGTGATAGAAAGGTACCATCAAGAGTGAAAGGGAAAGTCTACAAGATGGTAGTGAGACCAGCTATGCTTTACGGGTTGGAGACGGTGGCACTAACCAAAAGACAGGAGGCAGAGCTAGAGGTGGCAGAGTTAAAGATGTTAAGATTTGCATTGGGTGTGACGAGGATGGACAGGATTAGAAATGAGTATATTAGAGGGTCAGCCCAGGTTAGACGGTTTGGAGACAAAGTCAGAGAGGTGAGATTGCGTTGGTTTGGACATGTGCAGAGGAGAGATGCTGGATATATCGAGAAAAGGATGCTAGGGATGGAGCTGCCAGGCAAGAGGAAGAGAGGAAGGCCTAAGAAGAGATTTATGAATGTGGTGAAGGAGGACATGCAGGTGGTGGGTGCGACGGAGAAAGATGCAGAGGATAGGAAGAAGTGGAAACAATTGATCCACTGTGGCGACCTCTAACAGAAGCAGCTGAAAGAAGAAGATGAAGCAATTGGAAATGTGTCTAAAACAGTAAAAACATGTTTATTAGTAGTAAAGGCTTTTTGATCATACATCTATTTTCAAACACCTTTTTACACCCAAGCTGCTGCCTTCTTTACAGTGTAGCAAACAGAACCATGTAATGTTTCTATCTGACTTTTTAAGTTTTATATAAATCTATTGTCCTTGCTGTTTTCAACCTTTTGAATATACAGTATATACATTTTCCAGTCTCCTTTTGATTAATTTGATTTCTCCTCTATTCTCAGATCCACTTGCTGCACCTATGGGTGTGAAGGTGCTACACTGTTTTCCTTGGTCTAGGAGCTCCAAGGACAGAGCCAAGGCTAAGCAGAACCTCAGCCAGACAGGTAGGTACTTGATGCAAGCATATTGCACTGCCAGACTACAAGTATAGCAGTAACCTAAAAAAACCATCTCAGGATGTAGCAGTAGTGTTGACAGACACAATCTTAACTAAAATACTAAGCCTATGTTGTGCTTAAGGCCTTCTCCTTAATGCATCAGAATCATGACACTGACCTGCTTCCTTTAGCATTATTCTTATTTCTATTCCTCTTCCCCAGGCATGTCACTGGAGGTCAAGTTGCCCTCAAAAACACCAGTATGCTGCGACTTTGACAGCAGGGTCCCAGGTATGTCCAAGGAAGCACAACCCATTTGTTTCACACATAAAGCCAGCATATCCCTCAGGCACCAGATGGATGGCCATATCATTGATGCAACCAACTGAGGAATCTAACCTACTGAGACTGTTAAAAATCCCCATCTTTATCAACTAAGGTCTGTCACTGGAGCTTCTTTTGTCTTCAGAGAACCCTGCCTTCAGGTGTCTTTGGTGGGCGATAGTGCTGATAGCAAGACGGGATACTAAGGAACTGTGAAACAGACAGGTGCCCCATAGACAGCAGATAACTTGCAGTTGTTGAAGATAAGTTGGTCTAATATCTTAAAGGCTGATGGCTTATACTGAGACTGGGAAGAATGTGCAAACGTTTGTGTTCCCATTAAGTGTTCTTTTTTGCTTTTGGACTGGTCAGAATTAAGTGTCCTGCATGTTGCACTGAGAACATGCACGTGTTTGCTTCATTATAAAGTTTTGCCTCATCTGTTAATGTCCCCCTGATGAGGCAGGTCCCTCCATTAAATTATGTCATTTGAAAACACACTGAACCCACATTGTGAAATATGCAACTTCTTACCTTATGTGTATCTCTCTTTCCAGTTGTTAGTTTAGATATCTTTTTAGTTGATTTTTTTTTCCCCACATGCTGAGCCTCAGTTTACAGCTCCTGGATCATGCATTTCTGTGCCTTGTTCCCAGATAAGTCCTCTTGTAAAATCTCAGAAAAACTTTTCTATGACCACTCAGTTTGTAACTATAAACCCCAAGGTTCCATACATTTCTATAGTTAGTGCAATTTTTTTCATTTTTTATTTTTTAATACACAGCTTTGTTTTTCAAGTCACAAACTTGAAATTTAAAAACACCAGCCATCAGCAGCATGCCTGTGCCTTCTCATACATATGGTACTAAACCACTTAGTGATGTCTATTATAGCCAACAAGGTCAAAGGTTACATTTGGATGTATAACTAGTTGTTGCTGTCTGCACATCATATGGGCCAACAACGCACATTGCTCTTTGTGGTGTTCATATTGTCAGACATATCAGGGGGACCATGCACACGATACACATTTATGTTATATATTACATACGAGTTGAGGTCCTGCTGCCCATAATATTTGCAATTGGCTCCCAGCTGGAAAAGACAGGAGCCAGTGGCTGTTTTATGTGAGCATCAGCATGCTTTAGAGATGGAAAAACACCACCACAACCATCAATGTCAAGCAATGACAGGAGCCAGTAGCAGTAATGGTAGTAAATAAAAATTATTTGTAAAATCTGTACAAAGTGAAAATGTAAAACTAAGACAATATACATGACACTCACAGCACTGCACACATTAGTGAGATATGGGTAATAAAGTTTGGTCATGCATATTTTAACTTTATACTTTTCCACTGTGACTACTATGACTGGTATGTGTATATCTGTGGTGTACGTCTGGTCGACAACATTAACAATACTTGTGTACTAAATGCAACCACTTTAAGGATAATATAGTCTGGTAATGTAGAACATGTTATTTTTACTTTTCCACTTTTTGAACCAGGTTATGTCAGTAATTCCATTGAGTTCCACCATAAGGAGGCTTAATACCTGGTATGTAGGTCTCAGGTTACTGTTGTAGTCTTGTAGTAATGTCTGCACTCAGTGTTTACACTGTACTAATGAGCATCTGTGGACAAGGTATCACCTTTGCTCAGCCACACCACTGAAGCCATAGGCTATAAAGTCAATGTACACCTTGTGTCAAAAACATTTGAATTAAGATTCTTTTAAAGATACAAACATAACTGAGTTCATTTATTTTGAAGGTGTGGAGAGGGTGATTTGTGAGTGTGTGACTTGCAGTATCTTGGTTATTTAAAGAATGTTTTTGTTTTCCACTGCAATGTCTGCAGAATGTTTACAGAAACTACCCATTGAATAAACAGAAGTACATATTTATTGTTATGCCTTTTTTGATGGTTCTACCAAACATGTTTTTTGTGATGAAATGGCTGCTTCCTAGTGACCAGTTAAATAATTTGTATTTTACAGTGACACACTTTCATACTTTCTCCAGCTCACTGGCTAAACTGTACTACACTGTTGTATTCCCCTGTGATAATACAGAAGTGACATTCAATTTTATTTTTATATAGCTCGCTTCTCACTGCAGTGACAGAGTGCTGGTGACATGACACTGTCCCCCACACCTAAAGTACAATACATTGAATAGAATGTTGTTGGCATAATGTTTTTTTTTTTTTTTTTTTTTTTTGGTCATTGTAGCTAATGTATACAACTTTATTACATCACGTAAATAAAATATTTTTGTATATTTTGTGCCTCACACCTGTTCCCAGGTCAAAAAGAAACTGGGACTCTGCATTGTATAACCTTTTTATGAAAATAGAATGGAGTCTTTCAGCAAATCTTTAGTTTTAAGAGTTTTGTCTGATGTTGTTAAAAAGAAACTAATTGTGAATAAGTCCAAACAATAATCCATACTAAATCTTTATTGATTGTAATGTAGTTGATGGACTATTCAGAGCAATTCCTCCAAGAGGGAGTTATCAACTGACTTCTAGTTTTAGTTGTGTTTAAGGTATTGTATGTGATTGTATAGCTTGTCTGTTTAACTGAGTTTCACACTTTTTTTCTACACTGTTACTGTATCTTGGACTGCTCCTGTATACATAACACTATAAAGCTCCTCTATATTCTTAGGAATGCCCTTTCAATTCAGAAAACATGTTTTCAATAGGGTTCAAATCTGGAGACTGACATGGCCATTGCAAAACACCCCCCCCCCCCAAAAAAAAAAAAACATTTCTGTGTTATCCTGAACATATTTATGGCACATTATCTTGTTGAAAGGTCCATCTATGGGCAAGTCAACCACCAAGCAAAAGTAACTAGGCACTGGCCTAAAATATGCTGGTACTCAGTGGAGTAATCATTATGCAGTGAATCTTAGCAAGGGTCCCTTAGCAACAAAACAGCTTTTTATTATTAGCCTAGCTATGCATAGTGGTACTTTGAATTGTTTATGTATTTTTTTATCTGTTTTACCTGATTTGTATAGGTCAACAACCATCTGTCTCTTCAGCAAAAAGGTATTTACCGTTAGACAACTAAGGCATTTTGCGTATAAGCAATGTCATAGAAAATATCTAGAGAAACAGGAACTACAGTAGGTTTGTTGGTTTGTTTTGTTGTCTTTGCCCACCCTAGGAGAAAGAGCTTGGTTACTGGATAAAAAAAAAAGAGCCAGGTTTTGATTCCTTCCTGGCTGTATCAATTCTGTCCTCATTCCTTGCATTGTATCCCAACCCTAGACAATAGACTAGACCATCTTACTTTGTTGCATCAGTCAGAAGTGTCAATGAGTCAAAGGTCAGATTTCAAAGGCATCTTGGCTGTTAAATTTTACAGGGTTAAAGACATTCCATACAATACTCAGTTGTATAAAACAGTCTGCAGATGCTGGAATTGTGACTATTTAATTAAAGACATCATAAATTGCAGATGTAAGACTTGACCTATTTATATGTAAAACATGTTATACAAAATAATGTTTCCAAGTATTTTTAGAATTTATAGTATCTGTTTTCAGACAAGGACTGATAGGTTTAATTTTAGCAAGTAGGTGGATAACATCTGTTTAGAGTAAATATCAGTGAGGGTCTCAATGAGCATCGACAGATCTGCTGATAGTAATAATAAATTAACGTCAGTGAGTTTGGGCAGGTTGTTTAAAAGACCTTCAACAAAAAACAAGCTCCATATGAAAATGTCATCCAAAGTAACTAAAATGAGTAAAGCTATCTTTTGTTTTTATACCAATAAGACAAACTGCAGATATTTTTCATGTAACAAAAATAAATGGACAATAACATTTTCTTTTTTCTTTTTTAAATTTTTCTTGTCTTAAAAAAAGAAAAAAATTCTGTCTGTGACTGCAGAACATAGTTCCCATAGAGGAATTTCATTTATTGATTAGGTCAGCAAGGCCGGCTAAGGAGGTTCTTCAGCAACTTCTGCTGTTGTGCCTTGTAAGGAATCACGAAGCTGCTGTGAACAAGAACACCACGCCCTTCCTCATCAACTTGGCCCATCAGGAGGTATTTCATGCCTAGAAACACAAGTAGGAGTCAGTCAGCAATGTTTGTGAAAAGTATACTGTATATGGATCTATGAAAGTGGTTTATTACGTTCATGTTTGAGATCACTTGTGTGTGTGTGAGAGTGAGGCTTTTGTATGACTGTGACCAAGAGTCTGCAATAGTGCGTGCATGCGTGTCTATGAGAGAGAGTGACAAGAGTGTGTGTTAGTGTATGTTAGATGAGGGACACTGACCACGACGAAGCACGGGGCAGTTTTTGCAGGTGGAGATTAACTTAATGGACATGGTCTGACCAGCCTGTGCAATGGATAGCCGGCCAGCCTTGTAAGCCTTGATGACAGAGACAGTAGCAGACAAGCTGCCCCTGGGGCCTGGAGACAGGGCTGTCACTGTTCCTGTGACCACTGAAAGGTAACAAGGACAAGGTATCACTCAAAGTAACTCACAAATTTACTGACAAGCATACGTGTATATGTTTTATTTTATTTACATATGCAGAGACGCTTATCATTATTGATGCACACAAATGCTAGTACAGATACAAACACTCTTGCCTTCCACACCATTAGAAATACAACACATTTTGTTTGAATCTTGAAAGTAGTTACTTACCAAATTCACTAGAACAGAAATGGGTATAAATGGTTCCTGTCCTCTTACATGGCCGAGCACAATCTGGGTTCCCAGGGCCATCTGGAGGCAACGGAGGTCAAAATGTACAATCAGTTCTGACAGGTACATTAATATTCTATATAATAAACATTCAGCATTTAGCAACGATATAATAAAGACACAAGTAGCAATGTATTCCATAATCAATGGGCAGTCAGTACTTAATGCGTTAATATAAATGTTTAGAGTGATAACATATTACACCATTTCAGTTTACTTACTGAAAGATTCAGTCACATGACTTATTTTAGTATCCAAAATAGGCAGTTTATGTGCTATACCATCTCATCAGTTCACTCAATGAATGAGCCAATCAACACACAAGTCTTCACTCACTCTTTGGTTTTGGTGCAATTGTATTTCGTGGTAGGATTGGGTTAGTAGGTTTGCGTGGGCGAGGCGTAGTCCTGGAGTGTTCTGTTACTGGGGTAGTGGTGGTAGGTTGGACAGTATTGGAGAGAGTAGGTACTGTCCTAGTTCCTGCCTTGTCTGTCTCCTGAGTGAATTCTCTGGAGCCTCTGGGAACACTGGAGTATCTGGCCATGAACCCATCAGATGTCCTGCTGAGGTCAGACACAAATTGGACCAACAGCTCATTCCCATCAGTCACAATGGTTCTGTGTGTGGAAACAGAGAAAGAGAAGGTCAGCAAATATGACTGTGCAGTTCACAGGAGGAGGAGGTTCTATATGACAAACATTTATGAATTAAATTGCTTCACAAGAAGTTTCGTATGATCACTCGATATGAACACACAGTTAGGAGGCATACTTTATGGAGATCACACGACCTCTGAGGTCTTTTCAGTATTACACAAACTTACCAAAATAACAAACAGGTAGCCACCTCTTGCTCAAAGAGCACTTTATGAATGCAACTGTCTTACTGATTACCTTGTACAAAAAATGGGAGATATGGTACCTCTCGAGGAGCAGTTGATCTGCAGCTAAGAGACTGTGTGCAAGTGGGAAAGGCTGCATTTATGAGTTTGGTCCCTTGGCTTCACCAACTTTGTAAAGTACAGATCAGTTTTAATATGTTTTGGTGAATGCAAATGTGATTAATAAGAAGGAATAGCTTATATGATAGAAAAGTTTTTGAGAGGGTCACTGTAAGGGGCAAAGGGCTAAATGCCATGGGATATACAACAGGGAATCCAATGGCTCTATGGAGAACTCACTTGGGCACAGCTTCACCGCAGTACTTCCCAATACGCCTGGAGTCATTATTCTCACCACCATTGAAGAGTGTAACATAATCAAAGCGACAGTAGTTATCAGGCTCCAGGTCAAATTTCTCAAAATTCATTTCAATCACCTAAAGGACAGAGATAAACATACACAATTACAAAAACGGACAGAGGGGGCACCAAAACTCTGCAGAACTCATCACAAGTATTCTCTGAACATTGCAGTTTTCATATCTGAGCACATGCCAGTGCTCAACAGTGTCTTCAGTTTTATCATTGCCACTGAACAATTTAATTACAGTTAACACACAAACTGGTTCGACACAGGTACAATGTGAAAGGTCCTTAAGAGATAATTCCACCATTTCTTTAATGTTATGTAGTATCATGCCATTGTTGCTAAAATGCTACAGCAAGGATCGAGAAACAAAGAACAAGGTTGAAAAAGGTAAGTTATACTGAAAAGTGAATGGTGTGAATTAGCTTGAATTTTGTCATAGAAGGGTTAACAAGAGCATAATACTGCACTATAGAGATTCAACCATGTTAGGCTCCACAGTGATGTGCCAGGAGCAAGTGATTCCTGCTGGGTAATTTTTCTCTGGCCAGTTGGGTGTCTTGACAGAACCCTGTGGTTTTCTCAGTTTGCCACCACAAAACTGGTGTTCTAGAAAGGTGGGAAAAGAAGGCATTATTTCACTACTTCCATAAAACTTCAGTTATGTTGTCTACTAGAATTTTACAACCGTAACCTTCCCTTAGTTTGTGTCATGTCATGTTAGTCAAAATCCCCTGCTTCATAACTAATCCAATAATTTTTTTCTAACTATCGTTATTATTGAATAATGAAGCCAGGAAGGACCACTCACCATTGACATGTGGTTTGCCTCCATTGAAGTAGGCCAGGAAACCACGGCCACCCGTGCCAGAGTCTGACACCATTTCCACCATCATAATGTTGCTGGTGGACATCAGGGCACCAGGTCGGAATGTGCCACAGAACCGGCCCAACCTCTGCGTTGTGTGTGAGTGCCCATTGTAAACTTCCACAAAGTCATAACGGCATAGGGGGTCAGCCTCCAAGTCAAAGATGCGGAAGGAGAGCGTAACCACATGGCCCTCAGGTACCTGGAGGTGAGGGCAGGCGATCCATAAAGTTTAGGACAAGAACCCCTCCAAACTGTCTTTCACAATTACTTGGCAGTGAATGATATGACTACTCCAGTGACTACTAATGGATGATGATTAAGGCTTGCTATGGACTTGAAAGACTGAGAGATAATCATGGGGACACAAAGTTCCAAAAAAAAACAATATAAAGTTTGGAAATCTGTGTTACCGAATATTTTGTTGAGTGAAACATTTTCTAACGTGTGATGTACAAGTCATCATCTGTTTACTACAGTCAGTAGAGTCATTGTGAAATGAGCACTGCAACACATAAAGGGCTTAATGAAAAGTGAGGTGACTGTCTGATAGACTCACCGTGATATACCAGGTGCATTTGCTATCAGGTTTATAGAAACTGGGGAATCCCTCACTACCCAAAAGTCCAGACTCTGCCACAAGATTCCCTCCACAGTGGAACACAGGCCTGGAACAGCAAGGGTGGGTAAATATTTGTTTTAAGTAAAAGAAAGGAAAGCAAACAATATTTGCAAAACACATCAATTACATGTGCTAAATGTATTTGGCAAACACAATCCTTGTTCCACAGACACTCAGTAACTCACTGATACGTTCATGAGATTAGATCCATTATCCACAAAGATGGTGATTTTTGGTGTTGGTTTGCTAGAACTGTTAAAGACGGTGCTGGTGGTAGGACTTAAATTAGTTGTAGGAGTTCTTTCATATGCATTTTTTATTTTATTCTCCTCAACATGTCTTTCACAATGTCTGTGAAAACACTAATACAACAATATACTGGTCAATACAGCCCCATTTAGCACTGCTTTGTTATAACACTCATGCTGTAGGTTATAGCATACATGGACATAGTGCACTAGGCATTGTACATCTTATTTGTAACTAATGTTGTAATAATTCTCTTGCAACTCTGGTGCTCATGCCACATGCACTGGCCACTCTCCGCAAATTTTCTTTCAATCTCAAGGTTTTCAAACAATTGAAGGTAATCTCTCTGTGTATGCCTATGTTTGTTTGTGTGTACATGTGTATTTATCACCTTTTCAATAAAATGTAATCCCATTTACTGCTAATTCAGTTAGCACTCCATTATCTAAGCGCATATCCTGAGTGCTAGCTGAATTCATTTCTTTCCAGATTATCCTCCAGTGAACCATGTTGACCTGTCCTCTTGCATATTGTCAGACAAGGTTACTTCAGTTTGTAACAGTGCTCCTGCCTGGACCTGCCCTTCTGTTTATTTCAGAGTGCTGTTTCTGTTCTGTTTCCAAGGTGATCCTGTGGTGACCCCATTAATCTGTTTTGGGATAGCCCAGTTGACCAGTCAGGCCATGCCTGAGTACTGAGTACTCCTTGGGTATTTAAGCCCTGTGTGTTGTCTCTGTGCTTTGCCAGGTCATCGTCTTGTCACCTAGCTGCCTTGGTGTCCGGCCTGGTCACCTAGTCACCTTGCCTCCCTGCTGTTCCATGTTTGCTTTGTAAGGCCTGCCTTCTGGTTTGAGCCTTGTCAGATTTGCGACCACATCTTTGAGCCTGTTTTCGAAATTAGTACTGTGAGCCACTGTTCATTACTGAGCCTGCCTTCCAAGCCGAGTTTCAATTCAGTTCAGTTCAATTTTATTTTTATATAGTGTTCTTCTCACTGCAGTGACACAGAGTGCTGAGTTTTTGATCCAGTTCCGTGTAGTCTATTTGCTGGACCAGTTCTGTGTGTCGGCTCCTGAGTTTGATTCCTGATCCAGTTCCGTGTATTGACCTTTGAGTTTGTTTTCTGATCCAGTTCTGTTTAGTCTTGTTTTCTGGATTGGTTCTGTAACCCTATTGTCCTTGACCTGTTTTGCCTGATGACTTTCACTTCCCTCTAATAAACTCCCCTGACTTCCTTGAGTCTGCAAATGGGCCCTGACTGAGAACATGACAAGATCCCTTAAAAAAATTGAATTCTTTATTTTTTAAATATACATTTTACTATGAACTTGAAAATAAAACACTAAAAACCTTTAGAATTAAATGTTTAAATTTTTACATTACTACCTAAATATTTTATCTGTGTCACATATTTTTATTTGTAGGGGTTAGAGCTGCTGTCTGCACACAGAAAATCCCAAGTTCTAAATTCTAGCTCCTGCTGTAGTACTCCTAACCAGTGCACTTACCCTGAATTGTATGACTATCTTGCTATATCAATTGATAAATAGTTGTACATGGCATAGTGTCCAAGCCAACATGCAGTCTAACAGTGTCCAAGCTTAACACTGTAAATCAAATAAAAAAAAAAAAAACCTATTAGAAAAACAGCTGTTTCAAACTCCCAACAAAAAAACATTATAACTGTAAGGAATCTGTAACACACAAAAATCTATGCTGAGTTTCACAGAGGGAGAAAAGCTATTTCACAACTATTGTTTGGAACAGCTGGGATCTGTTGCCCAGTGCTCTGCATATCTAACTCTTTCATACAGAATAGGATAAAAACTTCCAGCTGCTGCAACCTAGTGCAGAGTCTTTCCATCTTATTTCAGCCAACCAGATGTAAGCCAGCCCCACTGAGCTCAAATCCAGACCCAAACATCTGGGGGGATGGAAAAGCAGTTTGCTTGGGTCCCTCCTAGAGGCAAGCGCCAACCTAGTTTGATGTGTCGCAGTAAAATCTTTTGTTTCTGCCATGCTTGAATGTCTATTGACAAATAAAGATAGTGGTGATAGATGGAGGTGGAGAAGCATTGTGCACCCTATGGGGTGGAGGGTGTGGGGGCATGTAGAGGCACTGAGATAGGACAGACCCATATACAAGAAGAATATTTAGGACTTGTATAACTGGGATGAACTTGATCCTTTCCATAAGAATGAATCCAAAATTTTACACTTTTTTTTTATGTGGAGTAATTGTTCATTTTAATTTTAAACTAATGCAAGTAAAATCATTAGATATACAAGATAGTTTGCAGTATACACAAAGAGCTGAAACCTACATGCACATTGTGCACATTCCTTCATACTCACAGTATACACATGCACAAAGAAATGTAAAGACGTACATATACATAAATTTCACATGACACAAAGAAAAAAACTCCTAACTTTATATATGCAAATTTTAACAGGAAAATAACAGGATTGCTGAGATACACACAAAATCACATACATGCAAAATATACAGACCAAGTCCAGCACACAAAAACCCGGATCCTAACCTGGTGTAGTTACTCCTCTGGTGGGTTTCACTGTGCTCTTGTGCCCATGTCAGTGCCAAGAGCAGATAGAGGCCGGGGCCCCACACATATGCACTTTGCTTCATCATGTTATCCAGAGTCACTCTGACAGAGATGCTGGTCATGGAGACAAAGCAGTCACAGGCAGAGTAAAAGAGGAGGAGAAAAGCAGAGAGGGGGATGCAGAAGAGGGAGGAAGGGAGAGGCGGCAAGGGGGAGACGGACCATTTAATTATTACCAGATGGTGTTGTATATTAACAATGACTGGATGTAATAGAAAGAATTTCCCAGAACTCATCCTTAAAGTTACAGATGATGTATGTGTCTATGGTGAAAGGTCGCAAGAGTGACTTTACACTAGTTTGTGTTTGAATCTTTGTAATTGATGACCAAGTAGAAATGAAGCTGGTACTATTGTACATGGGTCAGTCCAGTTTTGAAAATGAATATTGCAGGTTACAGTCTCAGAAGGTCTGTTGCATCCATGGGAACTGTGAGTCATTTAAATCACTTACCATCACATTTATAAATTTTCCAATGTGTAACTCAGTGGAAACAAAAATACATTTTACAGCAGACAAAGAGCTTTAGACACCAGATGCAAGACTGAAAAAGCATAGTCTGTCTAATATCAGTATTTTTGCACATTATTGAAGCAGCCACCTATAGAACTGTGCTAGATAAGAAATATGAAAATGATGGCGATGGCCATTTGATAAAACTTTTTATTAATTTATGTAGCTGTTAAGAGATCAAGAGAGAAGGGGTTCTGAAAGAAATCTGATTTCTTAAGTGCTAGAAAAGATTCAGCAGTTCTGAGGGAGAGGGGTTGTACTGCATGACATGAGAGCCAAAACCAAAAATCTATAGTCTTTCTAATTTACACCCTTTTTAACAAAGGGGTCTGAGCTAAAGGAGTGAATCATAGCAAATGGTATGATTAGGTCCTGTATGTATTAGGATGCAGATGCTTTGACTTTCTTTAGACCATAATCAGAGTATTGAACATGATTTAGGTCGCTGAAAAAGAAAGCGAGGGGAAATATATAGAGATAGATAACTGAGTTAAAGTGTAGTAAACTGGAGACTATCACATACTTCTTTCAGAAACTGTTTAGTGAACACTCAAAAAGTTTAAATCCATCATGTCTGTTTGCACTGATGTTCCCCACCAATAAACTGTTTGTAAACACATTTAAATCATTTTGCCACTCATTCCATCAAATGTCATGTTTACTCCTGTATATACATGAGTGCCTATAAACATCCTAAAAATGCAAAGACAATATGCAGAAAATGATTTACTATATGCAGTAATACTGAAGGTATAACATTTTATATCCATTAAACCTAAATGGTATGCAGTTCTTCTGCAGAAAAATACTGCTTGAAAACAAAAGATCCTGCTGAGTTGTGGCTTGGCTTTGCTTTTGCAAAGAAAGCTTAGGTTAGCTCTAAAATAAACAAAGAATGTTTTTTACATGACAAAAAGAAACACCTCATTACATTTCTTACTGGAATGTAGGGCCAAACCACAATACAGAAGCTGCTTTCTTTATGACAGAGTCTCAGTTGAACTAACATGCTTTGTGAAATCCAAAATGTTAGTAAGGAAGATGGGGAATTTTTCAGAATGTACTTTCTGCCAAGGAATTACGCAACCTTTATTTATTCTTCTAAATTCCTTCTCTGGCTAGTAATGAAAATCTAAACGCAGTATGGGACGTGGTTCTGGAATGCTTTGACGTGGCAGGGTCTATTTCTAGAATGTACTTACCATCCTCCAAAACCCACCTGGTCTTGGGTCTGTCCGTCAAATGGGTACTGCCTGGACTGTTTAAATCTTTCCCTTTACAGTTATGATTGCCTTATACATTAATGTGGTCTTTGTCTATAACTGAAAACTAGACAACAAATACAGCCTATGAAGCATGTCAATAACTATGACACAACTCAGCACAATATAGTTTTATAGCATCTCTGATCTGTCAGGGTGACAACCGGCTGAGGTCATGGGGTGTGTTTTTCTGTTTGTGTGTCACGGCTTATAATTGAGATCCCTAATGTGTGGTAGGTTCAGTTTTTGGGGGTGAAGTATCTTTCAGTTCAAAACATAATCAGGAAAATACAGTGGTTGCTGTGCTACAGCCTTAATCTGCCCCTAAAAAGATTTCAAATTCTTCTTCTCTGTGTTTTTTTTTTTGTCTAGATATATTTATCCTGTTCACCCTGTTTTCATTGGCTAGCCAAAACCTCCCCTGGGTTGTACAGACACTTTGCAGTACACCATAAACTTACCCTCCAAGGTCACTCCCAACTATTGCTGCAACACCCCTCAGTATTCCTCCATTATGTACAAGATTTCCTGTTTCAGGAATGTGTGAGGCCATCTTGATGGACTGCAGTTGATTCCAAATACACCAATAAACCACAAAGATTACAGTCTGGTGTCTGAGTTACATCAAATTCTGCCTTGTTGCCTCTTGTTATTACTTTCCTGTCACTGCGTCATTCTCTTGCTCTCTAATTTAGTCTCACCCTGCAAAACAAAAAAGGTGCCTCATCCATATTAAAAGCAATACATCCTAAGATTCATATGTGGTAAATAAGTAAACACATTCAGGGTCATATCCTCGTTGTTCTACAACTGTCTGAGACATTCCTCTTTTCCTTTTCTTAAATAGGCCACTACCTTACAGTTATTTATTACTGTATATATTGGATGGTCTAGCAAAATACATACTACACTGCCTGGCCAAAAAAAAGTCACACACTCATATTTTGTTGGACTGCCTTTAGCTTTGATTACGGCACGCATTCACCATGGCAATATTTTGATAAGCTTATGCAATGTCACAACATTTATTTCCATCCAGAGTTGCATTAATTTTTTTGCCAAGATCTTGTACTGATGGGAGAGTCAGACTGCTGTGTAAAGTCTTCTCCAGCACATCCCAAAGATTCTCAATGGAGTTAAGGTCTGGACTCTGTGGTGGCCAATCCATGTGTGAAAATGATGTCTCATGCTCCCTGAAGCACTCTTTCACAATTTGACCCCAATGAATCCTGGCATTGTCATCTTGGAATATGACTGTGCCATCAGGGAAGAAAAAATCCATTGATGGAAAAACCTGGTCATTCAGTATATTCAGGTAGTCAGCTGACATCATTTTTTGGGCACATAATGTTGTTGAACCTAGATCCGACCAACTGAAGCAACCCCAGATTACAACACTAAATTAAATCCAGGTGGTGACTTTTTTTGACTGGACAGTATATATATACATGTTTATCAGCAGACTTGAACATACAATTAATACAATAGAGCCCAATCTGCTGATTTATACATTACATAATATGGGCTTTTTTGTAAAAAAAAAAAAAAAAGTTTGCATTTATCAGGATCTAGCAGTTAACAAAATGTCTTACAAAGGCCATTATATCTGATATCATACAAAATTACTGAAGTGGAATAGGAACACAGAGAATCTGTGCAATGAAATTTTTTGCATAAATCAAAGGTTTTTAGCCTGTGAAGAAAAAAGTGTTGTATAATGATCTATCTTGTACTCAAATCCATCAACATCCCCATGTCCAATGCAGAAACCTTAAATACATTCTTCAGAGACAAGATTCATCCCATACACTATATGGACAAAAGTATTGAGACGCACCTCTTAATTATTGAATTCAAGTGTTTCAATCAGACCCATTGCCACAGGTGTATAAAATCAAGCACCTAACCATGTAGTCTCCATTTACAAACATTTGTGAAACAAAACGAGTCATTCTGAAGAGCTCAGTGATTTCAAGCGTGGTACTGTGATAGGATACCACCTTTGCAATAAGATGGTTTATGAAATTTCATCCCTTCTTTGCTGCTTTGCCATAAGTGGTATTATTGAAAAGTGGAAGCGTTTAGGAACAACAGCAACTCAGCCATGAAACGGAAGACCACGTAAAGTCACAGAGCAGGGTCAAGGACTGCTAAGGTGCATGGTACCTAAAAGTCGCCAATTCTTTGCTGGTTCCATAGCTGAAGAGTTCCAAACTTCCACTGGCATTAATGTAAATACAAAAATTCAGTGTTTCCATGGCCAAGCAGCTGCATGCAAGCCTCACATCACCAAGTCCAATGCCAAGTACATGGAGTGGTGTAAAGTACACCGCCATTGGATTGTGCAGCAGTGGAAACATGTTCTATGGAGTGACAAATTATGCTTCTCTGTTTGGCAGTCATTTGAGTGAGTCTGGGTTTGGCGGATGCTGGGAGAACGTTACCTGCCTGACTACATTGTGCTAACTGTGAAGTTTAGTGGTGGAGAGATAATGGTGCAGGGCTGTTTGTTGGGGTTTTGGCTAGGCCCCTTACTTCCAGTGAAGGGCAATCGTAATGCTTCAGCATACCAAGACATTTTGGACAACACTATGCTTCCAATTTTGTGGAAGCAGTTTGGGAAAGACTCTTTTCTATTCCAACATGATAAAACATGGTTGGATCTGTGTGGAAGTACCTAACTGGTCCGCACAGAGCCCTGACTTCAATCCCATCTAACACCTTTGGAATAAACTGGAATGGAAATTGCGAGCCAGGCCTTCTCGTCCAACATTAGTCAAGAGTCAAAAGAGTTTATTTGTCACATACATGGTACATAGTGAAATGTGTCCAGATGCAGGATAGGAGACTGTGCATAAAAATTTACAATAAGTAAAACAAACAAACAACTAAACACCAAGAAGAAAAGAAACAAACAGCAAACAGATAAATAAGTAAATAAATAAATAAATAAATAAAACGGTAAATAAAGCTTAAGGTGCACTGGAAGGACAGTGACAGTGAGGGGAGTGGTTAGAGAATATTGTAGACCCTGTTTGCGAGGATTGTGATGGCATGTCCGAGTTCAGAAGTCTTATGGCCTGTGGATAGAAGCTCCTCCTGAGCCTCTCCGTTCTGGCCATAATGCTTCTGAATCGTTTGCCTGATTTCAGCAAGATGAATAGATGGTTGCTGGGATGAGAGAGGTCACTGATGATCCTAGTTGCTCTGGTCCTGCATCTCCTGGTATAGATGTCCTGTAGGGATGGCAGATCAGATCTGGCGCAGCGTTCCTCTGCTAGGATCACTTTCTGCAGTGCCTTGATGTTGCGAGCACAGCTATTCCCAAACCAGGAGGTGATGTTCTGAGTCAGAACAGTTTGTACAGCACCAGAGTAGAACGTTTTAAGGATCGCCGGAGAGACCTGTAGCTTCCTCAGCTGCCTGAGGTGGTAGAGCCACTGCTTTGCTCTACTGGCCTGAGCTCAGATTTGTACAGTCCATGTCAAGTCCTCAGTGACATGAACACTCAGGTATTTGCAGCTGCTCACCCTCTCCACTGCAGTCCCGTTGATTTTAAGGGGGGTGTAGGACTGCTGCTGTCACCTACCAAAGTCTACCACCATCTCTTTAGTTTTGCTGACATTCAGTTGGAGGCAGTTCTCCTGGCACCATGATGCCAAGGTCTCCCCCTCCTCCAAGTATGCTGTCTCATCGTTGTTGGAGATGAGGCCCAGCACCACCGTGTCGTCAGCAAATTTGATGATGGAGTTGGAGGCGTGCGTGGCCACACAGTCGTGAGTGTAGAGGACAGAGGGCTAAGTACACAACCTTGTGGAGCTCCTGTATTGAATATGATGATGCCAGAAGTGCAACTACCGACTCTCACCACCTACAGTCTGCCTGTGAGGAAACTGAGAACCCAGGTACACAGGTGGCGGTTCAATCCCAAGTCACTCAGTTTAGTGAACAGTCTGTGGGGGACAATGGTGTTGAAAGCTGAACTATAATCAATGAACAGCAGTCTCACATAGTTCCCCTGTTTCCTGTCCACATGACTGAGGGTGGTGTGCAGGACGTGGGCTATGGCATCATCTGTGGATCTATTGGGGCGGTAGGCAAACTGAAGTGGGTCTACAAAGTTGGAGATGGATGCTGTGATGATGGCTTTGATGAGTCTCTCAAAGACCTTCATGACTACAGAGGTTAGTGCAACAGGCCAGTAGTCATTTGGGCATGAGGGCTTATTGTTCTTTGGTACCGGGACAATGGTGGATGTTTTAAAGCACCTAGGGGCTGTGGACTGAGCCAGAGACTCGTTGAAGATGGTTGTGAGAACTCCAGCCAGCTGGTCGGCGCAGCAGCGCAGCAGGCACCCGGAGATGCTGTCCAGCCCCGGCGCTTTCCTAATGTTGACACGCTTCAGCTCCCTCCGCACATCGGACTCAGCGACGGTGATGACGTCACCACATTCCGTCAACCGGGTGCGGCCCTTGCTGCTGTCGCGGGTGACTTTAGCGTAATCGGGCTCGAAACAGGCATAGAATGCGTTGAGTCCGTTGGCGAACCCAGAGTCGGCACCGAAATCTGTGATGGTGCACAGTTCTTGCCACAATTTGCGCATGTCGCCCTGCTGGAAAAGCGACTCGACCCGGCCCAGGTACCGGCGCTTCGCGTCCTTCACTGCATGCCGTACGCCGTATGAAGCCGCTTTGTAAGCGCTCATGTCACCGGTGGCAAGACCTGCGTTGTACGCAGCAGTGCGTGCATTCACTGCTTTGCGGACCGTACCATCGACCCACGGTTTTTGGTTGGCAAAACTCTTAATTGTAACCGTGGGGAAAATGTTGTCTTCCAGCATGCTCATAAAGCTGACCACTACCTCCACGAATTTGTTGACGTCATCCGAACTTGTCCTGAACATGTCCCAGTTGATGTCATCGAGCGCGTCCTGTAGCGCGGCTTCCGATTGGGCAGACCAGCGCTTTACCTCCCTCGTGGCCGGAGCCTCAAGACGAGACTTCTGTTTGTAAGCCGGCACGAGGAAAACAGTGTTGTGGTCTGACCTCCCAAATGCTGGCTGTGGAACAGCTTTGTAGCCCTGCTTGTACGGCGTGTAACAGTGGTCCAACGTGTTGTCCCCTCTAGTCATGCACGTGACATGTTGGTATAAGTCCGGCATGACTTGTACGAGGTTCGCTTTATTAAAGTCCCCCACTACTATGGTTGCTGCGTCTGGATGGGTCTGTTGAGTCATGCTGATTGCCTCGTGTAGTTCAGACAGGGCTGTGCCAACGTCCGCATGAGGCAGAATATAAACTGCCGTGGCGATAACCGAGCTGAACTCCCGAGGCAGGTAAAAAGGACGGCACTTGATGGTCAGATGCTCCAGATGAGGTGAGCAGGACCAAGAGAGAACAGAAATGCTCTTCACCTCGCACCACTTAGTGTTCACCATGAAACAGACTCCCCCACCTTTGGATTTGTTGGCCTCCGCCGTTCTGTCCATGTGCAACACAGAGAATGAGTCCGACGGAGTCACTGCCTGGTCCGGCACTACGGGGGTCAGCCATGTCTCGGTGAAACACAGGATTTTACAGTCCCTCACATCCCGCTGGAAGGTCACTCTTGCTCTCAGATCATCCAGCTTGTTTTCCAACGACTGGACGTTCGTGAGCAGAATGCTTGGCAGTGGAGGACGATGAGCTCGTTTCCGCAGTCTGTTCAGAACTCCGGCGCAGGTCCCCCGATGTTTCTTTGTGCGTTGCCGCGGGGGGTCTCGGTCGCGTCCTTTATCGCTATCCGCCGTCCGAAGTATCTCAGCCGGCCACGACGAATCAGGTTTGAACAATTCAGAAACCACGTAAGGGATCTGATTCCCAATTTCCCGAAGTGTCGCACTGTCATACAGTACCAGTCCCGTTGATGTATGAGGAAACGGTAATAATAGGTAGTAAATTAAAGAAAAAATACAGTCTTCCTGGAGCCATCAGGAAGATGTCTGGAGATGGCCGCGCCTTTTTGAAAGACAATCTGATCCCATAAATGCTCTACAGAATGAATGGGAACAAATTCCCACAGAAACACTCCAAAATCTTGTGGAAAGCCTTCTAAGAAGAGTGGAAGCTAATATAGCTGCAGAGGGACCAACTCCATATTAAAGTCTATGTATTTGAATGCAATGTCATTGAAGTCCCTGTTGCTTAGGCATCCCGATACTTTTTGTCCATGTAGCATGTCTCTTTTTTTTCATTTTGTTTTCTCATCCCTGACTGGAACTGGATAGGGCACCAGTAAATCATGTTTGACCCCTGGAATTTGCATGGATTTGTATGAAGAGATCAGATTCTCCTGGAATATAAAAACATTCCCTGGGTGACACTGAGAGGACTCCCTTACGTTCAGAAGCTTTTGCTATTTGTTTGCCTTGTGCCTTAGAGTGGTCACTTGAGTTTTGTTTTTTGCTGATCAGGACAAACCCGCCTACCCAACACAGCTGCGCTGAGTTGACCAATCAATGTAGTGATAAAGGACGCAGTGTCAGACAGCAAAGGTACGGAATCTTAACTGAGATGTATTGGCATTCAGCCATGCTCTTTGTATTCCCTGACCCTATGTCTGTGCTTGTGACAGTATTGTTCACGTTGATTAAATGTTCTTTGTCAAACATGTGGGTCCTGTAATACTTCCACATACATGGATCTACCTTCATCTCTGGACTCCTGACAGAAGATTCCGTCACAAAATGGATTGAGTGGATGCAGCGAAATTGAGGTGAGCCATCACCATTTAAGGAACCCTCCTCGGCTTGCATGAGCAAGAACTAAACTGCCTCTCTGAGTCAATGGACAGGGTGCTCCTCCTCCTTCATACATGGATGTCAACTGAGGTGGAATACCAAACTCGGTCAATTGCAAACGCCCCTGCCTGAGCATTTCCTCCACTCGCAGACCCGCACTTGACCACACCTTTCCAATACGATGGCTCCCCAAAGAAATGTAAGGGATTCCTCTTACAGCGCAAACTTTTTTCAAATTTACCCCATGTGTATGACACTGACAAAAACCACATTACATATATAATTGCCCTCCTTACTGATGCAGCACTAGAATGGGCTACGGCAGCTTGGGAAAGCCACGAAATGGTGGGCATGTCATAGAAGCAGTTCAAAACCCGGTTCCAGGCGGTTTTTCATCACCCCGAGGCAGGAAATTCCATGGGCGATAAACTTTCGAAACTGAAACAGGACAATAAAACCATTGCCAAGTATGCATTACAGTTCTGCATCCTGGCAGCTGGAAGTGGATGCAACAAAGCAGCCCTTGTATCCACTTTCCGCAACGGGCTGAGTGCTCACCTCCAAGCTGAACTGACTTTCAGCGGACTGGTCTCTGGACAAGTTCATTTAGACAGCCATTATTGTCGATAACTTGTTCAGAAAATCGACAAGAGGGGTCCAACTCTCTGACTCAGGCCAATTTGACCTATCATCCTGATGAGTCGCCGGAACCATTGCAACTCAGAAGGGGCCGCCTCACTCCTGTGGAATGACAGAGAAGATGCCAGGAGAGGCTCTGCCTCTACTGCGGCCAGAGCGACCACTTCCTCACTACCTGCCAGTCCAGACCTGCTCCTAGAAGACCGACTGGTGCAGTGAGTGACCCCTTAAAGCATATCTCTCAGCTGCTCTTAACAGTTAGGTTGTCTTGTGGGGATCAGTTTGTGGAAGTCCAAGTGCTTGTAGATTCAGGGGTGGCTGGTAATTTTATGAATGGGTCTTGGGCAAACTATGTTGGAATCTCAATACAAAAATATGGTTCACCCTTGCATATCAGTTCCTTGGACAAGCAGCCTCTAGGTTGGGGTAGTAGAGACTACAACCCACCTGGTTGGGGCACAAGTGGGCCTGGTTCACAGGGAGAGGCCCTCCTTCCACCTCTGGTGATCAGCTACTGGTGATCAAACTCATTAGATCTAGAGAAAGCCCGGTTATCCTACGCTATCCCTGGTTGGTGTCACATGGCCCAGTGATTTCCTGGAGAACTGGTGAGTTGATAGCATGGGTTCCACAATGTAAGTCCAGGTGTCTAGGTCTCCCTGTCCGAGCCACTTCAGTGGAGAGTCCCAGTGTAGACAATCCCTTGTGTATCCCCCCGAATACCAGGATTTGGCTGAGGTCTTCAGCAAGATGAAGGGGGGTGCATTGCTTCCTCACCGTGAGTGGGATTGTGCCATAGACCTACTGCCTGGGATTTACCCTCCTCAGTTTTCAATACCAGAGCATAAGGCCATGGAAACGTATGTGTAAGAGGCCTTAGCAGCAGGAATTATTAGCCCGTCCACCTCTCCCACTTCAGCGCAATTTTTTTTGTGGAAAAAAAGATGGGGGGCTCCGCCCCTGCAATGACTATAGAGGGTTGAATGCGATCACAGTCCCATATCCACATCCCCTACCGCTTATCACCGCTGCACTGGAACAGCTCCACGGGGCTAGCATCTTCTTGAAGTTGGATCTCTGCAGTGCATACAATTTGATCCGAATCCAGGCCGGGGACGAGTGGAAGATAACCTTCAGTACATTCAGTGGTCATTTTGAGTATCTGATTATGCCCTTTGGGTGTATGGCTGGGTAGCGCGGTGGTGCATTCAGTGGTGGAGGGGAGCAGCTGTGAGATGCCGGAGCTGCGGTTGAGCCTTCTGGAGGTGTTGTGGGCCTAACTCGACAAAACACCTACAAAGGAAGGTGCCTGCTTGATAACCCCGAAGAAATGCTGTAGCATCACTTTGCTATACTATACATGGTTTTGTAGTTTGCCTGACAGTTTCTGGTGGAGGTAGATGCCTCCATGATTGGTGTGGGGGCCATGATCTCCCAACATCATGGTCTCCTTCCCGTACGTACCCTTGTGGTTTTTTTTTTCTCCAGGAAATGATCTCCAGCAGAACAAAACTATGACATGGGGAATTGGGAGCTACTGGTGATCAAACTGGCATTTCAGGCATGGAGACATTGATTGGAGGGAGCAACGCATTCCTTTGTGTTCACAGACCACAAAAACTTGCAATACCTACAGACGGCCCAGAAACTGAACCCTTGTCATGCCTGGTGGGCACTGCTCTTTACCCAGTTCCGGTTTACTGTTGCATATAGACCAGGGTCTAAGAACAAGAAGGCTGACGCTCTCTCCTGAATTTATGAAGAAGACCTGGCCCCATCTGATACAGTAACCATCCTCCCAGCCTCCTGTTTCCTGGCATCTATCTGATGGAGGTCCTGGGAGGACCTCAAGGAGGCACAAGCAATAAACCTGGGACCCGAGGACAGACCTGTGGGAAATGAGTATGTTCCAGCTCCCCTACGGTCTACTTTACTGCATTGAGTGCATGACTTTCCATCCACAGGTCATCCTGGAGTGAGGAAACCCATCCATCAAATCAGTCAGAAGTTCTGGTGGCACACCTTGAGGGACGACATCACAGAGTTTTTTGCCGCCTGTGAGGTGTGTGCCAAGTCCAAGGTCCCTAGGCAATGACCAGCACGGGAGTTGGAACCTTTGCTCATTCCCAACCAACCCCGGTCCCATGTGTTCTTGGACTTCATCATAGATTTGCTGGTCTCTGAAGGTAATGCAACCATTCTGGTGGTTATTGACCGTTTCTCTAAGACCTGTCACCTTATTCTCTGCAGGCGTCTACCCATGGCTATAGAAATGGTGGAGTTGGTCTTCCTCCATGTTTTTAGGCTTTTTGCCCTCCCTTTTTGACATTGTCTCTGATCAAGGGCCCTAATTCACATCAAAGGTCTGGAAGTCCTTTGGGATAGACTAGACATCTCCATTAGTCTATCATCGGGCTACCATCCTCAGGCTAATGGACAGGTGAAGCATCTCAACCAAGAAATCGGCCATTACCTCCATAGTTACTGTAGCCGGCAGAAGACAGATTGGAGCCATTTTCTCCCTTGGGATTGGATTAGGGACGGATTGGAGCCATTTTCTGCCAGAGGGAGTACGCACAAAGCTCACTAATATAGTCCTCAACAAACCTAACCCCCTTCCAGTGTCTTCTAGTGTACCAGCTGCCACTGTTCCCCTGGAACCAAAACCCCAGTGATGTCTCAGCTGTGGATGAATTGTATCGAAAGAATGAACAAGTCTGGGAGTCAGTACATGTTCACCTTCAGAGGGCAGTGCAGTCACAGAAGCTCCACGCAGGCTGCGGGAGCCACCTGTAGGGAGAGGGTTCTGTCAGGAGCCGATCAGAACAAACCCAACTACCCGACACAGCTGCGCCAAGTCAACCAATCAACATGGTGATAAAGGACACGGTGTTGGACAGAGAAGGCACAGAATCTTAACTGAGATGCATCACCATTCACCCATGCTCTTTGGCCCTGTGTCTGAGCTTGTAACAGTGTTGTTCATGTTGAATAAATGTCCTTTGTCAAACACACGCATCCTACAATCCTTCCGCATATGTGAATCCACCCTCATCTCTGGAGTCCTAACAGAAGATTCTGTTGTTCAAAATGTGACAGTCTTCTTTTTTGGTTTTGATGGAACTTGATTGTGTAATATAAATACTTAGGTTTCTTAGGTTTAGATTTCACAAAAAATGGAGAACTAGAGATACAGTATGTACATGTCATTAGATACAGAAAGACAGCTGTACATTCATTTTTGTCCTGTAAATTAATTAGCAAAAAAAAACTACAGTTTATATTATACCCCACCATATATCTGGACAGTCTTGTGGCCATACTATGCAACATTTTATTTTTGACCACCAGCACTTAGGAACTCCAGACACCAAACTCCTGACAGTAAAAGTCAGATGAATTGATGTGGTCCCAAATTCCTATTTATTTCTGGTGCTTTTTATTGCCAACTAATGTCTATTTGCAAAAGTGCAATTTGTTTTCCTTTATAAAAGTTATATTTTGGAAAATTTATATGCAGAAAAAAACAGTTAAACATTAGTTGTCAAGATACACCAGGGAACAAGGGAAGGGACTCAAGTGTGGAGACGACATGGAGCTAGGGTTTGTTAAGGTAAACAAGGTTTATTTAGTAATGCAACAGAGTCACAAATGTGGTGCATCTGTCAAGATCCCATGCTGGTGCCATCCGACCCTGTGCCTTTTATCTCCGTGTTAACAAGATGATCCAGTGCACCTGTGATGGGTAGGCGGGCTCTGACTGGCCGGTTCCTGACATTAGTAATGTACGGAGAAAAAAAGAACACAGAAACTATCCATATCACAGTGTTTATTTAAATCAAATGGCAACAGGAGTTTAGAGGAATATTTAGTCTTTTAGTTTTCACTAGAAAACTAATTAACCTCAAAGCCCTCCTTTGTCTATATACTGTACAGGGACCATGCAAATCCCACTAACAGTCCCTTTCATGATTGTACACGTGAAGGTAACTACTTAAACGCAATATCAGCTCCTACCACTGCCCTTAAATAGCACAGGATGCCATGATGCAGTATTTAATTTGTTTTACTTTGTGCCAAGTTCAGGTCACAAAGAATAAAAGTTGTTCTCATGTTAGAGGGAGAGAAAGATTATAAAAATGCTTCCAAAAAGTACAGGCACAAAAAATGAAGAACTAGAGATACAGTATGTACATGTCATTAGATGCAGAAAGACAGCTATACAAACTAATCGGGTTTATAGCCCGATCGACTCTTGATTTGCTGCGCGAACTCGGGATTCGGGGGCGGAAGTTGCAACGGGCGGTGAAGGAATTGTCACAGGCCGCGGAGCAAGGAAGTCTCTGGATTTGGAATAAGAGGACCAGCGCGGATGGTAGCGGGGCGGCGAAGCGATGAGCAGGTGGGTGCCGGCGAAGCATTAGCGCGTAGGTGTCATGGCGGCTAGTGTATTGGCGTATAGTTGTTAGCGAATAGGTGTGGTGGCGGGTAGCTGTTAGCAGGCGATGTAGTTGGTGAGAAGTGTGGTAAAGTAAAGTAGGTGGCGAGGGGCTTCTTCCTTTGAGTCGGTGGGTAGAAAGAGCGGTGAGGGTGAGGACGCTGAGGTAAAGGGTCGGTAATGTGAGAAGCGGCGGGGTGGCGTAGTGGTGCGTGCGGTAATGGAGGGGAGCAGCTCCGGGACGCCTGAGCCGCGGTTGAGCCTTCTGGAGGTGTCGTGGGCCTAACTCGACGAAACGCCGACGAAGGAAGGTGCCCACTTGATAACCCCGATGAGATGACGCGCCATTGCTGCGCCACACCATGGTTGGCATTATGGTTGGTGGACGCTAGTTAGCTGGTGAGTAGCGGTTGGTAAGCGTGCGGGGGGGGGGTAGGACGGGTTAGATAGGTGTCAGGATCCCCTTTATAAATAAAGCTCCTGGTATTTAGCACTGTGTGTGTTATATGAACCTAATCTAGACTTAGACACACAGGATAAATAGACAGGCAGAAAGAATAACAGAAGTAAAAAAGCAAGAAAAGATAGATAAGGTTTTGACACAGAAATGCAAAGATGAACAGAGAGGTTGAAAAAGTTATACAGCAAAACTGACAGAAAGCAACAAACAGACAGGTGCAGAGACAGCGATTCCACAGCAGCTGGTTTTTGCAGGACACAGTGCACACTACACTCAGTAGACACACAAACTCCTCTCAGCACACAGCCAGAAAGTTAAAAGCCCAAATTTCTGAAAGAGAGTGATTCTTTAGGGCCCCCGCTCTGTAAACAGGAGTTATTAGAGCAAGGATAAGCCTATATTAGCATCATGTGTTATAGCAGTCAGGCAAATCAAGTTTCATAAGGTATTGTGATAATATTAAAAGTTTTCTATGTAGCATTTTTCTTCCTATTAATTATCATTACATTTCTATCATAATTATAGCATACTACAATACGCAGTCACCAAACGTTGGCTGCTAGCAGGTTTTTTTTTTACTGAAAGGTCTGCTTAGTGGTGTATTTGTGCCTCCTACTGGCAAAAGTGACAAAACCCAAGAATGTTTATTTATTTTGGATACCAATCCTTCTCGGTGTCCAAGAGACTCGCTTCTCCTTTTGCTGGGATTTATGTCTGTGTTTATGGTGTTTCACATTCAAATCAGTTGCCAACTGCACCATCATCGTAAAGAATTAGCATCCCACTATCTTCTACTTCACATTACTTAGTAACTTGCTAGACCCTGACCTTCATATTAGCCACGTTAGCTACATTTTATCGTATAGCTTCTGCTAAACCCTCAGCAAGGGCCATGCACATTTGTATCTGAGGAGAGTGTTTACTGATGCAACCATCATCAGAGAGGAATGGGAGTTTATTTCTATTGTCTATCTGTTTGGTTGTTTGTTCTTTTTGCACAGCTTTCTTTCTCTTGCCACAGACTTGAAATTTGACACACAGATACTCTGCACGCTTAATGAAGTTTTGCATGGTCAGATTTATTAAACTCTAAAAAGGCACGTTACTATGAATACTTATGTCCTAAACTACTATAATAGTTAATAGTTTGGTGATTATGTAACTTGTTATTACTTTTTTACCCTTCATTACTTATCACTACTTTTTGACTGTGGCAGAGCTGGGCAACTCATTTAGAATGACTTCTGCAACCCTTTCACTTACTGGATCATTCATTAAATAGTAGTTAACACTGACATATACAGTTCTATCAGTTTTAATTATTGGAGCAATTGTGGTGGTCTGAAATGTCTCAATGTATGGAAAAACCTCTGTGCTAAATGAATATTTAGTTAGTAGCACAGTTTCGTGTCTTCTGACAAACCTCTCAAGAACAGATGATCATACAGTCCTTAAACTAGATTTTCCCATTGAAATTTCTATTTAGTCATAAATTATTTCTAATAGTTTATTTCATTAATAGAATGAGCAGTCCCTGCCTGGCTAGCTCAGTTGGTAGAGCATGTGACTTGTAATCTCAGGGTTGTGGGTTTGAGCCCCCACATTGGGTGTTGATGTGAATCCAGCCACAAGGGGGTACACCTCTCTGCCGGTCCCAAGCCTGGGCAAAATGAAGGGTTGCATCAGGAAGGGCAGCTGGCATAAAAATTTACCAATCCAAATATGCGGACGAGCTGATCCGCTGTGGTGACCCCTGACGGGAGCAGCCGAAAGTCAGTGATAATAATAGAAAGAACAAATATGCAGTATAACCTCTGCTGTCAAGGAGCTTATGAGGGTGTTTTCTCCTTGCAGATACTTCAACTTTTATAGAAAATAAAGAACAGCTACATCTTTTTCACGTTTGTTAAAAGGTGCCTTTTAAGCAAAGAGTGGTTGTTTCCTATACCAGGCTCTGTGTTGTCAGCAGCAAATAGACCAGGAGCACTTGGCCTCTGTGCTACAGCAGATGGACCTGCTGAGTGGGAGGGACACTGAGGGGTCCAAGATAAGGGGGAGAAGGTTCTGGATATGCTTTGTTCATCAGCTTCCTCTTGTTTGTCTCATTATGCTCAGCTTAAATATTTCCTCAGGAAATCAGAAAAAAACCTTTACATGAGAGAATAACCTTTCAAGAATAGTGAACATGAAGTACATTTTCATTAATTTACAAATATCTTAATGTATACAATTTTTAGTGTATACAAAGCACCTTAGTGTTATGTGCAAATGTCACTTTCCAATAATAAAACATTAGCATTTCATTTTCATTTTATTTGTCATTTGCAAAAAAATTCCTTTTAAAAAATGTCTCATTTGTGTACTTAAACCTCAATTCTTCTAGTGATAATGATAAAAAATAATAACTTACAGTAGTAGTGGTGGTAGTAATAGTAGTAGTAGTATTGGTTATTTTAATAGAAGTAAGAAGGTGTGGACTGTGATGAGGAATCAGAGACTACAAAGAAAGTTGAAAGCAGTGAGAAAGATAAATGTTACACAGGTTTATAAGGTGAATCAGACAGCAATCAGTATAGAATACTGTTTACTGTGGCTGAGTTACCCAGAAATGCCTGGGTCAGAATGTGGAAAGGTAAACAGTAGTAATACAATGTGTCTCTCCAGACTGATTCATATCAAACACGTGGTGCTAACAAAGGACTCATACCATAAAGGGGATCCCACTACTTACCTAATGTTCCACCTAAGTCCCATTTTACTAACCCTCAACCACCACGGCAACCCCATAGTCAACCCACAGCAAGCCTATCTAGCCACTATGAGCACTTGGCCTCTGTGCTACAACAGATGGACCTGCTGAGTTTGTATCTCCCTAAAACTGATTCTAGCAAACTACAAACCCAAGCATGGCATAGAGAAGTCATGGTGCAGTATCTCATCGAGGTTGTCAAGTGGGCACCTTCCTATGTAGGCATTTTGTCAACTTACGCCCACAACACCTCCAGAAGGCTCAACCACAGCTTAGGCATCCCAGAACTGCTCCCCTCCACCACCGCACGCACCACTCCACTACCTAGCAACACAGTGTAACACATGCTATTTGTCTTAGCACTCCCTCTAACATGTTCACTGCTCATTCTGCTACTCACAACTCACGAGGAAGAAACTCCTTTCTTACCTTCTTTATCACTCCATTTGATCCACATTTCACATTGACCACACAAACACCACACAAACACCACTGCCTACTTACTGCTAACCGCTACCATTTAAGCCAAATCCTACCAGCTCAAGGCTTCGTCGCCCAACTTCCATCCGTGCTGGTCCTTTTCCTCCATATCCAAACACTTCCCTGCTCAGCAACCTCCATCATCTCCCTCACTGCCTGCCACAAGGTCTGTCCTCAGATTTCAAGTTTGCGAAACAACGCTGTTGTTGACCAGGCTATAAAGTCATGAAACCCCATGTCTACCGGCCTCATTCTTGTGCTCCAACCCTGCTCTTCTACCTCCACCGCCAGCTCACTATATCCGAGTTTCTTCTTCTCATGTACATCTTCAAATGGATCCTCCCAATAAAATACGTTACCCGCCAGCTTACTGACCACAGTACCACATCAGGTCTCAAGTTTGTAGTAACTATTTCCTGGGACACAACTAATTTTCATCCTAGGTCAACCTGTATTTCGCAGTCTCTGATTCCCCTTAACTGACCTACAGTATATCCTTTCTACCTAAGCATTCCCTAGTCCCCTCTCCTTCCCTAACAAACTGAACCACTGAACTTCCAGCCTCACATCCTGACCTTACCCGTGTAGATAAGGTCAGGATGTGAGGCTGGAAGTTCAGTGGTCAGGCATTTCAACACCTGATTGTGCCTCCACGTATAACTACCCGGCGATAAGCTAACCTTACAACCTACTAACACATGCTTTACTGTCCCTACCTCCAAACACAGAGGATAGGCTGGGTCCTCATGAACCCATTGCTTCAGGTTCTGTGGCAATGGTATCACATTATAGATAGCTTCTAGCAGAAACCTTATCCAATTTACATCCATTCTCCACAGCTCCCTCCAATTCAGCCTCCTCTTCTTGACTCCCTCCCAATTCACCCACTGTCCCTGCTTTCCTTTGTGAGACTGCATTAACAAACCTCTCTGTTTCTTCCTGATGACACACCTGCTCTATGACCATCCTCCTTCTCTCTACAGGGCCTGCCTTACTCCACATTGGGTCTCCTATCCATAGACCTAGTCCTTGTTTTCCTTGTTGGACCCTCCCAACCACCTTTACCTGCCTCAAATCTGCTTTGGCTTGCTTTACTGTCTGCCTTGCATCCCACTTGTTACCTGTCGCTATCCTGGGTACCAGCACCGTTACAACTCCAACTCTAACTTCAGTTTTGCACACTTAAACTCCTCTGTCAAGCTTGATATTGGCAACTGCATAATCCCTTTCCCATATAGAGCCACACTGCTTAGACATCGAGGAACCCCCAGCCACTTCCTAATGCAAGAGTTGATCAATAGTCCATTTTAGTACCTAACACAAATATTGTTTGTGCTGTTGAACAGGCAGCTATCATGTGGAGTGGCATAATTGTTAAAGACAAGTTGGAAGGTGGAAAAGAGAAATAATCACAAAATATAAACTACCAGACTTAAAGTCTAAAGCTAGTAAAGCATCCATTCAGTAGTTGGAAATATTATACCAATCATGTGTTTAGAAGAATGCAGACAGGGGGATCATGAAAGCATCAAACAGACTGAGCCAGATTCCAGCCTATGTCAGAATAGCCAAGATAATGTGAGTCACCTCCACCATTCTATCCTATGGTTTTCTTTTAGGCTTCAATATTTATGAACCGAGAGCCAACTAGATATATCAGAGAGCTATCAAAAAAGTGTAAAATGCACTGCCCCACGTTTTGTCTGGTCCTACTTTACTTCCTTCTTGCCTGGCAGGAAATGTTAACAAAACTTCCGCTATTTTTTCGGAATGTTAAAAGCTGAAAGATACTGGATTTAAAATTCCCGATAAGAACTTAATATATTTGTATACTTATCTGCACCTTTTTCCAAGGTGACTTACAATGATAGGTACAGTATGTATGCTACTACTTACTCATTTGGAAAATTTTACTGGAAGCATTTGAATCCTCTGGTTGCAAGGTAACTTGAGTTTGCACCTTACTTTCATCATAAGTAATGCATACCTTTTCAGACTATTAACTTTTTGGCCCAATGTCTTTATTAAATGCCTCGTTTACAGCATCATAAGTATCTTCCTTAAGTTAAGCTCTCACTGTTGAGTAGACTTTTGAAAAGAATAAGATTCAACTGAGACCTGGGGAAGATCAGAGGGGCACAATGGCGGTGGGCATCTTTGCTTTTTTATTACTTTGTGCAATGCATCCAAAGGCAAAGAGAGTGAGCAGTCATCCATACTCCTTGACTCTGCAGGCCCTCACACCCACTCACACCAGCTGCTCAGCAAAACACCACCTATCTGGAATGGCAACAGCATACCCACTTACATGTGTGCTTGTCTACCCACCTATCTGTCTTTGTATAATTATCATTATTACAATGCTTTTATATAAAGTGAGATAAGAACTTAAGCATGTGTTTATGTAGGTTTTTTTATTAAATACAGTCATACAGGGTACAGTCATAGCACATTTCTGAGTCTTGAACTGATAACCTTCAGTCGGTGTCCTTCACATTATTACCTAACTCATTTTCTGTATCAGAACATCTCTGTGTTAGAATCCAACAAAACTGTCATCACGTTATCAGAGTGATCTTATAACGTGATGACAGTTTTGTTGAATATCTTACACACATATCTTACAAATGTGTGTGAGTATCTCTGATGTGTGTGATGATATGTCCATGAATGGATTTCTGTTAGTTGTGAGTTGAAGTCTAGAGTTAGGTGGCCTAGGACAGGTGAGAAGGCAGTGTGGCAGACAGTGAGTGAAGATCTGGTAGGAGTATTGGAGGGTTTGAAAGGGAGTTCACAGGTTAAATTAGAAAAGATTGGTGAAATGATCTACCAATATGGGGTGGATAGATTTGGGGTAGAACAAGTTAGGAGGGTACAGGGCCAGCAAGGGGAAAAGTCAAGGAGACAGAGGGAAATTGTTAGGCTAGTGAGGGAGAGGAGGCAGTTAAAAAAGGAGTGGAAAAAGGCTATGAAAGAGGAAAGGCAGGGGATAGAGGTGTTGCAGGAGGAGGTTAAAAGTAGGTTGATAATACTTAGGAGGGCAGAATATTTAAGGAGGAAGAGGAAAGAGAGGGCAAGGGCTGGTTTTTATAGAGATCCATTTAGGTTTGTGAAGGGGTTGTTTAGTCAAGAGAAGAAGGGAAAGCTAGAGGTGTCCAAGCAGGAGTTGGAGAAGTATTTAGAGGGCACTTAGTCAAGCGCAGGGGAGGTTGGGGAGGGGGGCCTCCCATTAGATATGCCACCATTGGGAAAAATAGAATATGAGTTTGATGTTAGTCCACCAAAGTGGAGTGAGGTGCAGGGTGTGGTAAGGTGTGCAAAGACCTCATCCGCCCCAGGGCTGAATGGGGTCCCCTACCGGGTATATAAATGTGTGCCTGAGGTACATAGGTTTTTGTGGAGGTTGTTTAGGGTAGTGTGGAAGAAGAAGGTTATTCCGAAGGCCTGGCGTAGGGCAGGGGGATTGTTCTTACCATAAGAGAAGGTATCTATAGAGAGGGCAGTTTAGACCGATATGTCTGTTAAGTGTAGAACGTAAGATATGAGACCAGATATGGTGCTGTGGTCAGCAAGCCAGCGGGTAGTTTATTTTATAGAATTCACGGTTCCCTGGGAAGGATTGGTGGACGACGCTCATGAGAGGAAGAAGCTCAGATATAGTGAACTAGCAGCGGAGGTAGAGGGGCAGGGCTGGAGCGCGAAAGTGAAGCCGGTGGAGATAGGATGCCATTGATTTATAGCCCGATCCACTTTTGCATTATTCCGCGAGCTCTGTATAGAAGGGCGAAAGTTGCAACAGGTGGTGAAGGAGTTGTCACAGGCTGTGGAGCAAGGAAGTCTCTGGGTTTGGAGTAAGAGGACCAGCGCGGATGGTAGCAGGGCGGCGAAGTAGGTGGGTGCCGGCAAAGCGTTAGCGCATAGTTGTGGTGGCGCTTAGCTGTTAGCAGGCAACGGTGTCGGTGTGGCTTAGTTGTTGTGGAGTGTGATATAGGCAAAGTAGGTGCCGAGGGGGCTTCTTCCTCAGAGACGGCGGGCAGAAAGAGCAGTGGGTGTGAGGACGATAAGATGAAGGATAGGTAATGTATTGAGTGACGGGGTGGCGCAGTGGTGCGCACAGTGGTAGAGGGGAGCAGCTCTGGGATGCCGGAGCCGCGGTTAAGCCTTCTGGAGGTGTCATGGGCCTAACTCGAAGAAACACCGACAAAGGAAGGTGCCCACTCTGAAATACGTCATATGAAAGACATAAAATATGCAAGTATTTCAAGGTTAGTTTTGGTTACCTTAAACCAGGAGAAGGCATCTGACAAATTAGATCACCACTTCCTGTTTAAGATCTTTAACAGGGTGTGCTATGGCCCTAAATTTGTAGGAAGGGTATGTACAGTCTACATTTGATTTAGGTGACTGTGTTACCAATAACAGCTACCTCATGGAGTGAGTGCCACAGCTTAGCACCATTTGGCAGGCCTATCTGCTCCCTCCACTCTTCTACACTTTTACGTTAAGCTACTAATGGCCGCCATATGCACTCATCCTGGAATAGACAGCCTGCTCCTCCCAAAGAGTGGTAGGGAAATCACAAAGCTGTTCCAGTACACGGATGAGGAAAGAAAGGGTGAACTGCTTCTGTGGTTTTTACTGTTGTGAGGATTATCACAAAGTACTCAGGGTTAACTTCCATACAGAAGGTACAGTACCTCTAGGAATAAATGAAAAGAATGCTTAGCTAAGGCCAGATGGAACAGGAGATTGTGAAAGATGAGTTCCCTTTCCTTCTTAGGGAAAGCACTGACCCAAAAGGCTGACATCCTCCCCATGATGCTGTACTTGCTGCACAAGTATACCATTTGCTCCATTCTCTGAGGAGAGGCCTTACAAAGGTTGTTTCCAGTCTCATCTGGGATGGGTAGTTGCAGGTGCATAAGGCAAGTGGTCATATACTTTCCAAAAACAGAAAGAAGGATATGCCTAACCTGCCTCTGATACTGGATTGCCTCTTCTTTGTCCATGCTTGTATCCATCTGGCAGCTTCACTGGAACACCCCCACCAATACTTTGTACATCTTTGGGTGGCCCTGCTTATCCATCACCTCAGTCTAATGCTGAGACCTAGCCTGTTCAGTCCAAATATACTCAGGTAGTGTAAGACTACTGCAGGGGACAAGGCACGGACACTTCTCAAATATAGTACTTAGGAAAAGACCCTGGCCAGGACTGGAACTGGCACTACCTTCTACTTAAGCTGATTGTGACAAAGGTACTACCATCATCTGCCCCTCATATTGTCTGCAGGCCCACTATGGCAAGAAAGAAAATTTTGGGATTACCAGCAGATACAGAAAGTCTTATTGCTGGTCAGCTGCCTGTGCAGGAAGGCTGGAGCACAGATATTTTTGACACACAAAGTCTTGGGATTGTTACCCTGGTGCTCAGAAGGCAATAGTTGCCCAGATGTAGCTAGTGATCACCATTACTAAGCAAGAAAGTGACTGTTTTGACCTACCCACTTCAAGCACTTCTGTGAGCAGTACACTAAGCCAATTACACATGTCAGTTTCCCCTGTAAAATCACCTGTCAGACAAGTTTCTGTTATGAGGATTTGGAGATGTGTTATTTTTTCTTACAGAATAAATAACTGGGTCCAGAACAAAAAATTTTTTATATATATATGCTCGTTATGTGATTTACTGTGGAACAAATCTGTATTTCCTTGGGGTGATTTTTTTTATGTTAGTGTTATAATATGTTTTGGAATATTTACTCATTTTTTGTAACTGTTGGTTTTGGATGTTATTGTAATCTTTGTAATCTGAGAATTGCTTTCGGACATGTATCATATACAAATGAGCATATTCCTAACTCCTGACTTTTATTGAAGTAACACCATTTGGCACACAGCAATATATTTATGTGACATAAAGCTGATTAAAGTGCCTATGCAAATTATATTTGTATACATTACAACAGTAAAACTAACATAATTTTATTATATTTGTTTAAAAAATTATTTGTAGTTTGTTTTTTAATGTTACCCCATTATAGAAAGGCTCACTCATATCATACCATGATAGTTGATATTTATAGTTTGATGTTTAGCTATGTTGTCTTCATATATCTGGACAAATATTTTGATTTCTGGGGCTATTTTGTTTCAGTATCCTAAAAACAAAAAATGAGAGCTCTCTATGATAAGCATGGCTAATTATACAAATGGATGCTCTACCCCCCCAGCAAAGAAAATTTTGAGCAAAGCCACAAGTTGGTAATGAAAAATCTTTATTCAAGAGCAAAAAGTAAATTCATTAAAAATAGGGTAATTCAAAGTAAATATTTGCAATGGATCAAAAATGTTTGAAACAGGACACTTTCAGTAAGACAAAGGTATTAAAAAATATCCATATGTGATTCAAGCCAACACTTCTGTTTTGTCTAAATTCAAAGAATTCAAGAATTAAACCAGTTTGAGCAAGACAAATAAAACTTAATTCTACGTTGGTATCACAGACACCTTCTTCCTGCATGATTATTAATTTTTTATGTCTCCTTGCATCCTGAAGTGGTGCAATTTTAATTTCATACTTGTGTTACAACACCTTGCCGAAAGATGTCACGCTGTTTCAATTTAATGTGAAAATATAATACAGGTGGTCCCAGACTTACGATGGGGTTACGTTCCAATAAACCCATCTTCTAAAATGTTGTAAGTCAAACAAGCATTTAGTACAGGTATGTGTCGACCGAAAGTCGGTGTGTGTCACTTAATGATGGGGATACATTCTTAGACATGCATCGTTAGGCAATTTTGTCATTGCACAAACATCATAGCGTGTATATGCACTGCATTACATCCATTTTGACTTGTACAGTATATGGTTTAGTCTATTGCTCCTATGCTAAAAAAACCACCATCATACTGTGTATGTGGTTCATCGTTGACCAACACATCATTATATGGCACATACCTGTACATGTAACTTACTGTCACGCCTGTGGCCGCTGTCTCTCCACCCCCATCTTCAGACTGAGCACTCATTGGATGACTAATTGGCATAGGAACCAATCATGGACGGGATTTAGTTCCTACCCAGACTTCCTGTCAGTGCTCAGTCCCTTGTGTGAACTTTCCTGCAACTGCTTTCTTGTATTTTGTTTATTTTGAATTGCAGTTCCATTTTTGTTTACTGCCAGTCGCTAATGTTTAGCTAATGGCAACACTGTCGGAACCAACACTCAGTAAAGCATTTAACTGAACTTTAACTTATTACCGTGGTGTCACGTGATTGCTTCCACCAGCCCATGCCATAACACATACTGAGCACGATAGCCTAGCCTACTTTAAAAGGCATTAGGGACATTTTGTAGACATGACTGATATACAAAACAGAACGTAAAAAATGGGGGGGTAATCCAAAAAAAAAAAAAAAACCACATACAACAGGGAACACTGCAGAGTATCAGCTGTACACACCAGCGACCATGTGGCAGACTAGGAGATACAGATCACTGCCACTGCTCAGCATCGAGAGAGTATCATGAGAAAACTTTATTGATCCCTAGGAAAAATTATTTTAACAGCATGCTCAGTGCCACAATACAAGAAAGAACTTAAATGATATAGTTATCTACAGGAAAAAAATTACATAAGTACAGGAAAGTTGAAGTGGAAATCAGATGCCTGGGTGCCCTTCCTACAGAAAGGAGAGGAGTTATAAAGTCTAATAACGCTTGCACTGCATATTACTTGCCTGGAAAAAATTCAATTTCTACTGAATGTGCATCGCTATCACATCGTCAAAAAATTATAAGTCGAGGACCATCTGTATATAAATTGTTTCAAACAACTGTGCCTTTACTCTCATTCAGTGTGAAACCATTTAAGGTTTTTTTAAATTCAAAAACATACCTGCTCTCATTTAATTCTAAAATCTCAAAATAAATTTAAAGTTTTTTTTATTTTATAGGCGCTACTTTCTAGTAACTTACATGTGATATAGGAAAAAGCAACAAACATTTTCAGTATTTCAGTTGCTGCTTACACAATCCAACAAATCAGTCTGCACTTTTACACAGTTACAAGCATTCTTATTTCCAGTTTTATGTATTCCGTGAGACCTCACCCTTTCAATGCACCTGTCAGGGCTCACAAGTCAGGACCTGAATGCAGGGTTTTAAATTGCCTTTAAATAAAGGCTGGAGATTTATTACAGACATCCAATTCATGGGGGGAAAAACAGGTCTAGAGAAGCAGGATCCAAAAACCAGAGGAACAGACAGCAAACAATCCAAAACAGTGGGCAAAACAGGTCAAGAGGAACAGGATATTTTTATATGTATGTATGTAATTAAACAACTCAGGAGCCACAGGGTTAAAAAAACAAGGGACACAAAAGAAAGACCACGATCACAGAAAAGGAAGATCACAATCTGGCGCAGAGCACAGGACTTAAATACTTAAAACAATAAACCATCAAGACAGAATATTGGTGAACCACAAGGGGCAATAATGAGGATAATAATGGTGATCAGGTGGGATAGGTGGGGCAAGGAGCACACAGAAGTAAACAGGAGCCCAACATGGCCTTGCAGTACACAAAATGTCCAGCAGGGAGGCCAAAAGTCCCAGAACAGGCCAGAGTCCTGACAGAACCTCCAAATTTACATGCTGTAGATAACAGTCCCAGCAATAAAACTCCTCCTTTACACATTACAGGTAACTTTAGCAAATCACCTTTTACCTTTACATGTTACAAATGTCATAGTACCATAGATATTCAGCCTTGTGCCCTAGATTTCCACAATAGGCTCAGGACCAATGCCAGTGTGGAAATCAGGAGGAGAACCAGCAATGGTGTGAGTTTTTGAATGAAAGGGTTTTAAATTGCCAGATTAAACAACACAGACAGGTCTTATCAAAATGATTGTATTTTTTCTGTCAAAATTCATATTCATTTGAGTTCATACAACTGTAAAAATATTGGTTGATTTGCGTCATGTTTTTGTTAGTGCGGAATATAATGGGTCACATGACCAGCGTTTGGTTGGGAGTGTGACCGCGGCATCGTGGGGGGAACTAACATTGATGCTGAGGAAGGAGAGACGACTCTAAGGTCATCTTATTCTGCATGTGGTCCAAGAGGCTCACACGGTAATTGTGTTTGTTTTTTTTGTGTTGAGTGTAATGTTTTGTATGCCCATATATGAACGGTGGAACGCATTTTCAGTAATTTATTTAGAATTTATTGTACAAATGTGTTTGGGACTGTGTTTTGATAAGAACTAGCTGGACAGATTGAGTTATGCATGCTTACACTTTTATGTTGTTTATTTCCCTTTATTTTTCACACTGTATTTTGAAGAGAGAGAGAGAGAAAATTAAAATCTTCAAAAACATCTGTAAGAAGCATGGCCATTATTTTGTTGGACCCGTGTAGTTACAAGTCATTTGGAGAAGATCTATCATGTTCTCTCTGCCCATCTCCAGCAGCGTTAAGGCATATCCTCACTGGCTGTAAAACTAGTCTGTCCCAAGGCCATTACACCTGGAGGCATAACCAGGTTCTACAACAACTGGTGATTACCTTGGAAGAGAGGAGAACCACTATCAATGCCCTCCCTCTCCTGATCATCCCCTTTATAAGAGCAGGACAACTTCCAGTGATACTGTCTACAAGAAAGGAACCAACCCTCCTGGAGACTGCCCGAGACTGGAAGATGCAGGCTGATCTAAATCAGAATCTTATTTTCCCGAAAGCAATTATTACATCTAGTCTTAGGCCGTACTTGATTTTATGGTCAACCTTGCAGAAGTCCCTGTTCATTGTGGAGTTAACGGTGTCATGGGAGGCAGCAGTTGATGAAGCATATGAATGCAAAATTCTTAGGTATGCAGACATAGCAGCCGAGGCAGAACAACACGGCTGGTGTACCCAGGTGTTTCCAGTAGAGGTAGGGTATAGAGGATTTGTAGCCTCATCGACAACCAGGCTTCTGAAGGGGATGGGACTACAAGGGCAGTCCTTCCGACAAGTTGTCAAGTCGCTTTCAGAAGCTACCAAACAAAGCAGCAACTGGATTTGGCTGAAGAAAAAGGATCCCAAGTGGGCTGTAAAATGATAAGTAAGGGGTAAAAGTTGAGGGGATGCCAGGTGGTGGTGTTGAGCTCTATGATGGTATCTTGGGTCAATCAATGAAACACCGATGAAGCAGGATGACCCCAATAAAGCAATTACCCTATATCCATTCAAGACATCAAGAAAGTGCCAAATATTGGGATTTTAACAGTAAGTTAAAATCCCAATATTTGAAGGGTTCATAAAGCTGAATAACTTAAACAAAACATGTCATTATTATTAGATTTCTTTTTCAGTACAAGTGCTACAAATAAAATAGCATAGATCCATTTTATTATACATATTTAATATCATTTGTTTTCAAACACACACACACACATTTTTATTCTCTAACTTTGAACAAGAAACACAGGTCATCATAATGCTTGACCAGATCCAGAAGTAGTTTCACAGACAGCGTAACCTTGTTCAGGATTTAGTGGTTTATGACAAACTGAATCATTTTATGCATTAATTATTTTTGCCAAAAAACTAAAATTAAATATTTATGTTTCCCTTTATCATCTTCTTTATCTTTCAGCTGCTCCTGTTAGGGGTCGCCACAGCGAATCAACTGTTTCCATTTCTTCCTGTCCTCTGCATCTTTCTCTGTCACACCCACCACCTGCATGTCCTCTTTCACCACATCCATAAATCTTATGTTTCCCTTTATATTCCATTTATAACAGAAGCTTTTTTCCAATATTTTTCAGTTTTTTATGGCATAATGGTCCATAAAAAACTATAATTCAAGACCTTCACACATTATAATAATTTCAGACTCACCTTGAAATAAGGGAAGCACTGCTAAAAAATAAAAACAGTGTTTCACAATGGTTATTGCAGTCAGCAGACATTAACTGCACACATAATCAGTGAAATTGAAGAGATGAAGACCTGCAGACATCAAGGATATTAGCCCCCAATGTTTCCTCTAACCTTACTAAAAAATGTAGGAAAAGGTCTTGTGCTGTTATCTGCACCAGAAGACATTTGACTAAATACTAGAATCAAGGGATCTAGTGATTTAACAGCCTGTATTTATGATGAAGAGTTGTATTGTTTTTGTATGAATTTGTTCTAATAGTAATGCATTTTTCTTATTTTTACAGCCACATTTTTTGTGTTCCTGTTCTATGTTTTTGTGACCAGTGCTGTTATTGTTCCAATAAAAAAATTACAAAATCAATATATTAAAAAAGATAAATAGATAAAAAGCAAAATAGAGGATCCTGATTTTTTTTGAGGGGGGCGGGGGTATTGACACATAAAGTAGCTGTTTCTCTGTGATGTTTATTTTAAACTGCTTTTTGCCTTTTTATCATGGATGAAAATAATTTTGGAGGCCACTATAGACCTCATTTAGCAAACACAACTGGGACCGGAAATTTTCTTAACTCTGGTACTATGTTTGTTCTGCCCATCAAGCAGCTCAGGGGAAAGAAATATATGAGGCTGAATTACAGTGCTATACTAGAGGATACAGTAGGCCACTGAAACAGAATCATCTTGAAATCACATGGGAAAATGATGCAGAAACAGAATGAGTAGAAAATTGTATCACAGATGGTCCTTGACTTATGATGGGGTTACATTGCAATAAACCCATCGTAAGTCCAAAATTCATTTAATATACCTAACCTACTATCACACCTGTCACCACTTCAGCAACAGAACGTAGGCAGTCTCTCCGCCTGTCTTCAGACTGAGCGTTGATTGGCATAGAAACCAACTGTGGACGAGATTTAGTTTATACCTGGACTTTCTACCAGTGCTCAGTTTCCTCTGCCCCTTGTGAACTCTCCTGCAACCACCTTCTTGCTAAGACCTTCTATTTTGTTTATTTTGAATTGTGGTACTCTTTTTGTTTACTGCTAATCACTAATGTTTAGCGCTAGTTCCTGGCAAATGGCAACACTCTTTGTCAGAAGCTACACTCAGGAAAGAGTTTAACTGAACTTAAACTTATTACCATTGTGTTTTGTGATTTCTTCCACCAATCTACCATAATGCTGACCGAACATGACTAGCCTAGCCTACCTAGTACTTTTAAAGTCATTACAGCCATTACGGGGTTGCCACGTTCATGCTGGACAGTTATTGTCAATTTCTCCTCAAGAGTAATTGCCTTCTTCTTGTCACCAGTAGTAGGAGACACAGATGGGCTTTTCGTAGACATGTTGGATGCACAAAACACAACATAGACACAGGGGGTATCCAAAAAATCCTGGCAACACAGAACACTGTATTGGTTGTATACACTAGCAACCACGTGGCAGACAGGGAGATGTAGATTGCTTCCGCTGCCCAGCATCCTGAGGGAGTATTGTACTGCATATAGCTTGCACAAGGAAAACATTCAAAGTTCGAAGTAAGGTTTCTATTGCATGACACCATTGTAAAGTCAAAAAATCGTAAGTTAGACCATCATAATGCGGAGACCATCTGTACATCCATTCGAATTTCTCTTGTACCTGAATGCATTTTTCTGCCTTCTAGTGGCAGAGAGTGGAAACGTTGGCAAGGGAAAAATTAAAATTCTAAAGAACATGCAATTAAAAAAAAAAATACATTGTGAAATATCTTTATACTTAAATATCTACAAGCTACAACTCAGATGTTTGTAAGGCTCCAGTAAGGCACAAGACTGAAGGGTTCATAAAGCTGAATAACTTAAACAAAACACGTCATTATTATTAGATTTCTTTTTCAGTACAAGTGCTACAAATAAAATAGCATAGATCCATTTTATTATACATATTTAATATCATTTGTTTTCAAACACACACACACACATTTTTATTCTCTAACTTTGAACAAGAAACACAGGTCATCATAATAATTTTATATATATATATATATATATATATATATATATATATCCTAATGATGTTTGTCAGCATAGTAAGACATAGTAAGACCGATTTTCTCTACACTTTGTATGTACTTATGGTTTGTCAGATCTTTTATTCAGTTACATTTTGACCCATTCTTTTTATCTCTCAAAGAAATTCCAAAGGAAATTAACATAAATAAATAATAAATTAAAAAAACAAACAAAACGAAGACTACATTACTGCAGATCCACTTGCCTAGTCCCTCCTAAAAGGCAAGAGATTCAGAATAATGCGTCTACTTCATTATGACTCTATACCCAGACTTTTCAAAAATAATATTAACATTTAAATAAATAATCAGCATGGAAATATATTTGTTAGTATGGTAGTCTGGCTACTATTCCTTTGGAACTCCTAAAACATTGCTTTGAAGTCCAGGAAATGAAATGAAAAGAAATTATAAGAAATTCCAAAGTACTACTGTGCCAAATGAGTTTCATTTGCTCTGGAACATTTACAAAGGATTCAGTATCCTCATTTCCCTTGTTTGTTGTTGTTGTACTGAATTCCCCCTCTGTTTAAGTAATATGAGCAATATGAGGGGATAAACTGAACACTACGGACAGTTTCTCAATCACGTACACTTGACATTGGTATACATACCAACAGTTTTCATATTAATACAATTATTTTCATTCATTGTAAGAGCAAAGAGACACAGAGCCAGGCAGCTTTACCCCAAAAAAAGGTAAACATATCTAAATCTCTGAAGCACATTAACAAGTGAAAATAGCTGCTATGTGTTTGTGTGAGGTGGAGGAGGGTAAATATTGTGACCTCTACTCTGTCATAGTTCAGTGCCTTCATAGGTTCCCTCCTGTATTGAAGACAAAGGACTGTTTTCACAGGGTAGAGGTAAAACCTGACTGCCTCATCCAGCCACACATCCACAACTCAACCCCTCTCCCTCCCAACTCAGCAAAAATTCATTAGTACATGAAAGGAGAAAGCACACTGCTTTCACAATGCATAAATAAGTAAAACAAAAGAAAGACAAACATACAGCAATGATTATATATCAGATTTGTCCTCTTATTTGTCAAGTACTACTGTGATAACAGAACCTCTTCAGTAGGGGACCCAAAGGTCATGTAAGCTCCATTGTGACATGCAGTCTCTTCAACCCCCCTGATATGAGATGGACACTTATGTAAGACATCTTTCATTTTACCTTCGACACAAATTATTGTAAAATGTTTACAATATTCCATTTTAATTGGAACTATTTTGTTTCAAATCTTCAACCTTAAAATAGGAACCCCCTTCCCCATAACACCTCATACATCACACTTTTTTGCTTTTTTAAAACAGCTATAGAGTTGATGACGTAAATTTTCTTTATTATTATCAATCTGATGTTATCATCACAAAGACCCACACACAACTGCAAGGAAGAGTTGTGCTACTACAGATAATAAGAAGAATATTTTTCTTATCTTGCTATGTGCTTTGATGCGGACCTTGTGCGGCCTCTATAGCCACTGAATGGCAGATTAAACATCTCAAAAGTTTCACCAAAAGATCTGAGAATTTTCCAGTTTTCCTGTTTAATAATTTGGGCATTTAAAAAAAATCCACAGCTTTAATTTTCTCATTTTTGTGTTTTGGCTGGAAAAGTCTTAAAATCACACCAAAGTTAAATGACAAAGAGATGCCAGAAGCATACAGAGTGTGTCCATGGCAGCTCACCGCTGTGAAGTAGTTAGAAACACAGCATTGTCCTTCCGACTCATCTTTGACAGCAACTGGCAGTATAAGTAAATAGTTGATCTTTGGTCATGTCAGGATAAATTAAATTTGAAGGTGGTGGGTACAAAGAATATGTTCTATTGTCTAAGAACTCATCCATTACAACACTGTGGGGTTAGAAAGGTGTAGGTTTTCAATATTAATGACACTGATGGACAGGTATGGCAGTACAGCATATATACAGCCCATTGGTCACATTGTCTCTCTTGTGGAACTGTTTCAGCTAAAAAGTCTGGTAATAACCAGAAGCTGGTAATGTTGGGTTTCTGATGGGCTGATTGCTGTCATGGGAACGATTTGACCTGCCCTCCTAGGTTTAAGACAGCTAATCTGTTTGGGATAAACTGGAGATATTCCTACTGGAGGATAAGCCTTGCACACTCTCACAAATGCACATATACATTTGTATGGGTTGGGGGTGGGGAAACAGAAAAAGATTAAAGAGAGGTCTGAAGAACCCAAAGAGGTTCAGAACAAACTCTGAGGGTACATCTCAGACCAGAGAGCTGGAAACAGAGGCAGCACACTGTAAGCAGGTATTGTAGGGCTTGGTAAGTAAGTACATGTGCTTAGAAAAGAATGAAAGGGTCAAGAACCATGTATGTTTGTTGATGGTAAAGAAATTCTATATTAGCTGCACATTACCAAGAAGGACTTGCAGGATGTCAGATACCTTGTCCATCATCCAGTATTTGAAATTTCACCTTTAACAATGTTAAAAGCTGAAGATGGTTGGGATGGTGAGAGATAACTAACAAAAATAATGAAAAGTATCTCTTTCCAGTTGCTTGGGAGTGGAAACTACAGAGCAAAATACTCACACATCCACATGCATAATAGACAGGCAAGCCCAGAATTCACAATTAATGGCAGTAAAATAGGTTGTCACTATGCCAGCTTTCCTGTCTGGTTCTCACATAAAAACATATAATTATAAATATGGTCTATTTCTATAAATCAAAAAAGAAAAAGGCAGCAACTACAGAGAATAAACAGAAAGCAGGAAAGAATAATCAATCATCAACCAGTACACAAAGCTTGTTATTTTCACATAAGGATGCAAAGGAACTATGGGGTTTGATCAAAGAGGCATTCCAGTACTGAGTCTGACTTTAAATGTGAAGGTAAATGTCTAAAAATGAAGGTTAATATTGTTTTAATGCCTCCTGGGATTGGGTGGCATGAGAACAGAGGATGGTAGATGTACCTAAAGGAAGGTTATGCCATTTAAATTTTTAGCTGTTTGTGCATTTAAATAATTCATATGTATACTGTGACACATATAACAGGTTTATTTAATATCATATATTTGCAAATCTAGCTATGACTGTGATCCTAATGAATACCCCCAAACATGCCAAGCTTCATCTCTGTAATAGAAGCTAATGGTCACCATATCTATGCATCCACGATACATGACTGCCTGTTTTTGATTCTCTTACCCAGCTTCTGGTTGCTATCAAAGACAAGTTCTATGCATATGTCTTCAGTTAAACCTTCTGCCCCGCCAGTCCCGAAAAAAGGAAAACACAAAGCTGTGGACAGGTTCTACTTTTCACTGGACTTTTATGTTTTTTTCAGTTAAATTTATTTTTATTAATTTTCAACCTAAAAATAAAAGCCCCACATCTGTATTTGTTATGAAGCCAAGCTAAAAATGTTTAACATCCAGTCTCAATGTGTTTTTCTCACGCAGTTTAAATAACGCATAATAATCCCATATCTTTGAAGTAAGACTGCAAATGTTTTATGACATCAATATTTTCAATATTATCAGGATTCTGAAAACTTAATTCAATTTGAGAACTTCTCTGAACTCATCTTTCTTATGAGGGTATTTTAAACATTAATAAAATATAATTCATATATATATTTCCATTTTGAACATACTTACGGAGATATATGTTATATAGACAGCATAATACAGACACTGCTGTCCAGGAATGTTTAAGAGATAAGACACTAAAAAAAATAAGAAAATTAAAAATAAATAAATAAATAAATAAATAAATAAATAACATCTACATATATTGGTCCATTTCTACTGTGGCAGTTTACAAAAGAAACTAAGATAGAAAAGGAGCAGAGCATCTCCCACAGCGTGACACAGTAAGACTGACAGCAATACACACTGCTATATCTGGGAGAGGAGAGTAGCGCTCAGAAACCAGCAGTCAGGAACAGGCAGTGCCTTGCTCAGCTACATCTTCCATACAAGGGAAAAAGAGAACACCAAGACTCCCCCAGAGAGCAGGTGGGAGACCATCTAATTAAATGGCAGTTTTGAACCTCTTAAGCAAAAAATAAATGAATATAAAATTAAAAAGTGCAAATTTACACCCACAAACAACCTACAAAAATCATCTCAGAATAAAACTCTACAAAGATATATATCTGATAAATATACATTTGAATATATTTATCAGAGTTTGTATATAACAATAGTCTCCTGGCTATCTCTACATCGCAGTTTTGTGGTAAGAATAATAGGAGAGTGTCACTAATAAATGCAGGAATTAGTCACAATAAAACACTGGCAGGAACTCACAAGACAAAGGGATCCAAAGCTGATGGTGTGGTGTGGAGGATGGGGGTCCAGAAAGCAGATTTGGGCTCTAGCAGGAGTATTTATGAGAGGGACTTGAGGAGGTCTTTTTTTCTTGTCTTTTTCTGTTGAGTTTTTGTTGCTGTGAGTTGGTTGGTTATGAGAGCAGAAAGCTGCTGAACGGCCATTTTAGGTGCTGAAATAGACTGCACAACGACAGAAAGAGAGGAAGGAACGAGAATAAGAGAATAAAAAAGGGATTCCCACAAAAATCCTGTTCAAAATCATAGCAACAGTGTGTAAACATCACATTGACATCACCTTATGACACAACATTACTGCAAATAAATGATTAACATTTAACAAGAATACTGAAAAAGCACCACTCTCTTACCAATAATAACAATGAGGACGATCACACATATCACCCCCAGGATAATCATCATCTGTGAGGGAAGGGAAAGTATATTCTGAGAATCCTCTTAAACAACATGGACTTGTTCCTTTATACCTTTCTGACTTTTGACTAATTAAGGGCAAAAAAAGATTCATCTACATACATACATGTTTACTTAAATGCTTTACTTATCACACTGTGTTGCTATGAACTGAGCAAGGTGTCCATGCCACTGAAATCTACAGACTGTTGCAGATTTTTATGCTCTTTTAACCCATAGTTCTGCAGAAATTAGTTTTCAAGTACTACATAAAGAACCACAGGGGTGTAAACGATACTAAAAACCTTCAGATTAGTGACCTTTGGGGGCTGAAATGCTCACGCACTCCTCTGTGCTGTTATTAAATGCAACTATACGTGTTTAACCCCAAATGAACAACCCGTGACTAGTTTTACTTGGTTCATTGTCTGGGACCAGGGTTGTAACCCCAAACCTCCTAGAATCATTACAGTCCCATGCACATACCTTGGCATTCTTCCACCAGTACTTGTTCTTCAGCTTGGCAGCGCTGGTCTCAAACTGGGAGGCCCCAGCCTGCAGGGCATCAGCCCGGTCATCCAACTCTGAAAGTTTCTGGTCCCTCTCCAGAACCTTGTCCACATTCACACGCATGATGTCTACCACCTGTAGATGAGATTGAGATCTGTCATGAGAAATACTATATCACTCTTTCAATTTTCATCTTGTCCACAGGCTTATGTGCAATGTGTGAGGGAGGCTGTTGTAACGCTGCTATAAATGACCTGTTCCAAAGTCACTCACCTCATCAACCTGTGCCTGTGTCTGCTGCAGGCGGCGATTGCTGGTGAGGTTAGGAGGAGGTTGGTTTTCTGCAGGGGCAGGAGCAGTGGCAGGGGCTGGGGCAGACCTGTTAATCAAATGCATTGCATAGCTCACCATAAAAATCCACAACTCAGTCAATGTGGATTTTGCCAAAATGATTTTAAAATTTCACTATGCACAAGAATAATTTTAACAATTCCCCCAACATATGAGTCACACAGAATAGAAGACTCTACACCAGTTGAAGCAGAGAAATCTCACAAATAAAGATACTCACACTGGGCTTTTTGGCATCACCAATTCATCTGAAACATGACTTTGGAAAGCTGAGCTCACAATGTAAACCAGCCCAAACACAGGGAGAACACTGAAAATCCACACAGACTGCGGTGGATTCAAACCTATGTCTAAACAAAGATAACAGGTACTCTGATGCAGAACCACCACCTGTTGTAGCACCATGTGATGGAGCTTGTTGCATCTCATTGTATTCTTTAAAAAGATTTTACTTTGCCTTTCACCTGTTGTTCTTATAATAATTAACTTTCTTTTGTTAAATTATTTTCTCCAGTCCTAGGCTGATCTCGAGTTAGTATTCCTGGACTGTCATCACCTGATTTTTTTTCTTGTAACCTTGTAAGTACTTTTGGCTTGAGCAAACCTCTCACTGTACGTTACTGTAGACACAGTCATCAACAGGCTAGCTAACACATAACATTTTGTTGGACATGCACACTTCTTTTACTCTTATCCCTGAATTTCCTCAGTCCTAGGTAATGGCTTAAAATGTGCATCTGCCTTCTCTATACCTGCACATTACAGTGGCCAAGTAAAGATCAAATTAGTTATTTTAACATGTTTATTTCCTTGCTGAAATGTTACACAGCAAAACAACGCTACAACCGTGCCCTGCCTGTTTGCCTGAAGGCTTGTTCTTCCAGCTGGCTGTCACTTCCTCTGGAGAAGAAGCTCTTTTATTCATTTCTGCTGCTAGCTATTGTCAGCTTGCCAGCTGCTTGTAACAAAAAATATTAGCCCTCTGTCTGTGTGGTGTCACCTGATCCACAGGGTGTGATGTATCTTTGGAAACAGGCAGACAGGGCAAATGTAAGACTGACAGGGAATTATGACTAATTTTGAGATCTCATACATATCTCAAAAGAGGCAAAGGAGTAAGGAACTGCTTGTAAGCAAAGGCAGCTCTACTAGCAAATGGTCACTTGTAACTGTGGATGACAGAAATTATACAGTAGCAGGGTGGGGCTTGAGGCAGAATTTACTCCCACAAAGGGCATATGACAATTTCTGACAACAGATTAATTTTGAAAATTACAAAACTGATTGACTGGTCAACCGGATGTATGGTGGTTTGAGTCACCGTGTGTCACAGCAGTATGAGGAAGCTGGTGTCTAATCTACATGCAGGAACCAAAGTTTCACTATGTAAAGGAAGAAACAAGTTAAATCTATAAATACCCACAAAGATAAATACTCAAAATAAACACAATTTCATTCTGCTTAACGTATTCATGTTTATTTACGAAGGTGAATACTTTGCAGTAATAAGCATCTCTCACCACAAGGGGCCAACAGAATCCTGTATAAAGGTCACCTTTACTAAAGGCTATATTAATCCTTTGCAGTAACAATGCTGAAAGTGCTCGTATTCATTTTGGAACCTGCTGTATTTAGAATAATGTGATATATGTATTTTCAATTGACTCCACATCAAAGCCCTTCATTGCAGATGGAGATGACGTTTACACGTTATTTCCCTGCCTTATTTACAGAAGTTCTATTATTAGACAGGAAATCCTACCCTGCTCTGGCTCACTTTCAGTCATATAGCCAGCCATTAATTGCCAAGTGAAAACAGTCTAACCTAATAAAAGAAAGAGGAACACACTAAAGGGTTTGTCAACGCCTGTTAATATTTGTTTAAATTTAATGATCCATCATCTCTGCACTTTTTATTCAGTTCATGTAATACTCCTACACCATATCTCAAATCTTTGCAAACAAGCACAGAAAGGGAATGAGAAATATGCTTTTAAGGCAGTGGCACGCACATACTACATCACCAATCGTGTATTACCAAACAAAGTCTAACTGCGCCCCCACCAATGACTTTCCATGGCTCAAATATTCCCACTCTGATGTGGATCAAAATCGATACAAAGTTGAGGGACAGATACAAGCCTGTGTTCAGGTGCACACCTGCTTTTTTCAGTTGCCTTTCAGGACTGAACTTTCCACAAGTACAATTTTTGTATTAGCTCTGAGTACAATAATCTGATATAAACAGTGCAGAAAATTATGTAAGCCATATGAAAAACAGGAAAGTAGGAAACATTCCTAAAAGCCTATAATGGTTAAGCAACATTTTTTAAATGTACCAGTAAAAACTGGTGAGGATTAAGCATAATAATCACGTTAAAAACTAAAACAAAATCAGACATGCTGCCTGTGCAGAGCCATGGATGAAAAATGGAGGTGACACAGGGCAGGGCGAGGCCTACCTCAGTGGGTCAAAACACAGCACACCACAGGACGTGCTTTTACACCTCTGCAGCGTTTTGTTTTCTAGGTCAAGCAACCATATTTTTATTAACTGTATTTCATATTGTTGACATTTCCCTTGTGCCATTAAATAACTTAAATAATATTTTATCAGAGGCTGATCTGTTTTTACCACTTGAACCATTCCCTCGCCTTTTGCTTGGACACCTGGTGGCCTTGCATCCGTTGCTCGGCGATATTACTGAACCTTATGGGTTTTTCAAAGCTCCTTGCCTTTTCTGTCTGACAGTGCGCCACCTACTCTTGACTTTACCTATGCTTATTGATATTGATTTTTAAACGACGGCACTGCTGTTTTCAGGAGAGAGGTTTGACAATAGCCTAATTTAAAATACGCTGTGAATAAAATAATTATAAACAGATACTTTCATCTGAAGCCACGCTACAGGGAAAAAGTGTTATAAGCGCACAGGGGCTGTAAAGAGAAGCGCTCCGTTACGGCCATCTTCTGCCGCCCGAAACAACAGCACGTATTAAGAGACCCAGGCGGACGAGAGCAACCGCGCTCATAGACGCTGGTGCTCATGGAAAGAAAGAAAGAAAGAAAGAAAGAAAGAAAGAAAGAAAGAAAGAACGCACCTTGTTCTTATTAAAACCTACAAATTTCCACTTGTTCCTCAATTCTAATGGATCCAGCGCCACACAGACGAGCGACGCGCACCCCACCCTCCAGCATTTTTATCAATATCACGTAACAGTTGAATATACTGTCTATATTTGATTTAGTTCAAGTTTCTTAGTCAAAAATCTCCATTTAGAACGACCATAAAATAACATGACTTGTTTTGCTATGCAAAATAATTAAGATAACTAACATAATCGAACGACACAGCTAATTGTGCTGTTATGTAAATGCGCTCTTCTTGACACTTCAAGCGTAAGTCGCGGGTTCAAATTAAAATTCAAGGTATATCTGTAACGCACTTTAATTTATAAGTCAAACTAGTTCATTCCGGTATAACAAATGTTTCAACTCCGCTTCAAATCCACATAAAAATAATACATATAACTGAATAATTTAAAAATTCTGTACATATATATTTATATTCTTAAATCACTACATTTTATACCACATAAAAAGTGAGAAAATGTAAAAAGGTAAAGATGACAATGCAAAGATCTGCTGAAGCATGGAACGCTATTTGTAATCTATTTATAGAAAATGGATGCACTTGCGTATTATCCCTTTAGCATACGTCTCATTAGATTTTTTTTTTCATTTAACAATATGAAAATAACAATAAAATAACACAATATTAATAAAGGACCCAAGCAACAAAATAATTATTTATCTTACTGCTGTCAGCCAAAGGAAAAAAAGCATTAATATAAAGACTAAACATGTAAAAACATTAACACGTTTTAAAAAATGACCACTATTTGTACTCACATTTCGTATTCGGGTTTTTAGTATATATATATATATATAGTCCAAAAAGAATATACGTTTAAACGGATGAAGAATGGACCGTTTTTCCTCCCAGTCTTCTGGTCAGATGATGAGTTCGTTCCTTTGTATGTATAAATGGGAAATATTTATTTAATAATAAAAAAAAAAGATTCGCCTTATTTTCTGTGCTTTTTGATCTTGCAAGTCTGTGCGGGTGCCTGGGGTTGCGCGTCTCCCCTTATGGATATTATTATAGCGGGACCGCTGCCGACAGTCTCCGCCGTGTCCCTATGTACATATAAAATACAGACGCCCGGATTAAGGGAACAAAGATGGCTTGTTGACGTCATTCATCATCCGGGAAGTTTCAGGTTGAGAGGGTGACAACGAAAAGATGGTGCTTTTACCGAAGATAAGGCGCGATACGACAATGTGCTTTGTCCTTGTAGCAGCAATGTAAAATAATATGATTTAGCAGGACACGAGATTTTCATTTGGAAAATCTCGATTTTCCCAGTGTATTCGCCTGTAATATGAAATGGACTAAAGGCAGGTGCTAGAAGTCCAACAAAATGGCGGACCAGCGGCGGAGGGCTGTAGTCTTTCGAATCTCTGGAAGCGTTTTTGTGGATCGGAGTGACAATTCAGTTTAACTCACGTTTCTGGAAATGTCACATGACTTTAGTCCATGCATGTATTGCAAACTTGTATTTATATAACATCTAAATAAATACGGGACATCGTAAATGTGAATAAGCCTAAATGATTATTATATGAAACGCTTATTTCTTACATAAAATAGTTACGCTTACCAGTTAATTTAATATGGAAGTAATACAACAGTATTTTGTTCACATTTTACAAAAGAAAGCAACTGGCAGCGGTGGGATTCGAACCCACGCCCCCGAAGAGACTGGAGCCTTAATCCAGCGCCTTAGACCGCTCGGCCACGCTACCCCGAAATTATCACCTGTATTTCTTTTTTTATATAGTACAATTTGCATATATATGTGTGTGTGTGTGTGTATGTATGTATGTATATATATATATATATATATATGCGCGTTATTGTCTACTTGTTTTGTGTTTATTACAAGTTATCAACGTAATATGAATGCTTGTTCTGCAAAGTTTTATACCATACACATAAAAAAATTTGATGGTTAATATAAAAAGTAATCCCTTTATGAGTATAATGATGCAAACAAAAAACAAATACTTCGACCGCCAAGTATTTTACATTGTCTTTTATTTCCATGTTTTTTTGCCATCTACCGGAAGTGTGTCCATATTTGTGCAATTACTAAATCATGAGGTATACACGTCCAGTATAAAAACGTGGGAATCCGAAACGTTACGCCATGATTTGGTCAAATGTAAACTTGGATAAAGAGAAATAAGAAAGAAGGGCACAATAATGTATAAGAATGACGTCTGTGGAAAAAGTAGGCAATGCAGAACGGTCGTATGGAAAAGATAATCCTCAATTTACATTTCAAATTATGTGGGGTCTACGGGTTCACCTATGCCATTGTCCAAAGGCTTGTGAATTTCTAGACGGAGCAAAAATTTCAGAATAAAATAACCTGTTCTGATAGCAGAGCTAACTAACTAATATGGCAACAGTGAAATGCATCGAAGTCACGCTAATTTATAAATCAGTGATCGATATTCCATTTGACTAACTTTGTATTGAGATTGGTGACAATTCTCACCTTACATCAATAAAAGAATGAAAACCTAATCCGCAGCCATTTACATTTTCCTTTTAAAAAGGATTTCTTAAAACTGCTGCACTAGATTTATTCCACATCAGGCCAAAGCCATTCAACAGATTACTAGGGTTTATTAATCAAGCATTACAGCTATTTCTGCCCACTATGTGGGCCTATTATTCCAATTTAAAAGAAAGAATGAAAATGTACTAATCTGACTCGACTTAAAAGAAACGTGAAAGATCATGAAGGCAAAATTAATTTATTTTGCTTAAATTGAACATTTGAAGGTAGGCAGTGTTTCATATAAAACATTTGACATATCAAAGGGATTAGCAATAAATGATGTAAGAACAATTTAATTAGCTGAATGTAAAAGAATTACATCTGCAGCACAATTATTTTTCACACAAGAAAAAAAGTACTTGTTTTGTGCCAGCCTGATACTGTGTTGTTTGGACGAAGCTAAATGTCTCAGTTTAGTTTCTGTGTCAAGCTAAAGATAGTTATAATGGTACAGGCAACCTTCCTGCAAATTTAATTGGATCCTGTGACTTTTCTTGTGGGGTCATATGATGGCCTAGATATACTGAAGTCATTTCAGACAACCAAGTGTCATCAATGATCAAAACCCTTTTTTGGCAATGTCCCTATATTTCAGGATGACAACAAATCCTGATATATGAACACAAGAATGATTTCAGGAGCACAATGATTAAGTCAATCTTTTATTCAGATTTCTAAACACGACTGATACTTCTGGAATGTTCTAGCATAAACGTTTACTTTAAAATTATTTATTTGTTCATATAAAACAGTGTTCCTGGAGCACCTAGCTAGGGGTTATAAAACAGAATTCAAATCCAATAAGGAGAATGAGCGAGTGTAAGGCATAATGCTACAGGATGAACAGAACACTCATCTTTGTGGATTTTGAGAAATATGTCAGTTGGCTTTTTCGAGAACCTCAATGTTTAAACATTGAAGTGAAAGTATTAAACCTTCATGTATTTCTATAAAAACAATTAAACAAACCGTAGAATAAGTCATTAAAAACATTAATCTACTACAAAAAGATATAGCACATTGTTATGACCACTTTAGTTAGGCTCAGTAAATTGTAGGGGTCAAAGGAGTTGCGCATAAAATTAGGAAAGGGGAAAGGGATTTAATGGGCTCACTTACTGGGAAACAAACCAAGGGATATCGGTGGATGGGTTTTACTTTGACAAAGTTAGTGATTTACAGTGAATATTTATATAAAATAGTGACTTGCTCAAGGGTGTCAAAGTGAAAACGAACTAATTCTATTATGTGTGAACGAAAGACCTACTAGATATTAAACCCGGAAAGAAAAACACATCGAATACAACAAATCACTAGCCCAAAAGTATACACAAAAACATAATCCCAAAAACTTTAAACTATTGAAATACAAACTATAATCACCAGACTCAGAAGTCAAACAGACAGACGTAAAAAATCTACTGGTCCATCATTTTAACAATCCCTTTAAAATTTGGAGAAAAAGCGCAGCGCGAACTGGTTACATGGCGCTTTTCAATTCTCGTCTCGCGAGAGTAGCGATTTTTTTTTTTTTTTTTTTTAATCTCTCCCAATATTTTTTGTTAATAAAATCCTTTCTACTATGCAAAAGTAAAACACTGAAAAGAGTTTTTAAAATTTATTCGGGATCAAGCACAAAGTTTAACTTATAAACAATATGCAGCGTGAATATGCTAATTAGGCACGCAAAGGCTTTCGGGTATCGTGAAACCACTCTATAAAATATATATGGAGCTCGGGTATTTTTTTAAAATGATGTTTATGTAGCTTCACAGTGATGCACAAGATTAGGGGAAAAAATCACATGGAGCCGTATGACTGTTAAATAGATGTAACCATGATCTAAATATCATGTCTGTCAGAATACATGAATACCCACGAAGTAAGCACAGTATCATCAGTGAGGTTTATCCTTACCTGTTACTTCTTTTTGAAGTATCAGAAAATGATGAATGGAGATTTATGAGATGGTGATTAACCGCTCTTGGTTTGCATGTTTGCAACGCATGCAAATCCCCATTCTGATTACACTGATGATCATACAAAACTTAAACATATATGGTTTAAAAAAAAAAAACACGGAGCTTTTCAGCACATTATTAGTCAAGTTACAAGTTTTCCGTTAAGGTACAATGCTTTAAGAAGTTTTGTAATTAAAGGGCCTAACAGGACGAGGTGGCCGAGTGGTTAAGGCGATGGACTGCTAATCCATTGTGCTCTGCACGCGTGGGTTCGAATCCCATCCTCGTCGTTAAGCGTTACTTTTCAGAAAAGGGTTATATGGTTTAATGCCTCTTGTTGCACATTTTGACGTATGGCTACAATTTAGGATGAGCTAATTTAGGAGGAAAAAAAGAGATGCTTACTCACTGTTGAAACGTTGGTTCCGTAGCTTAGTCGGTCAACGTATCCAAACTGTCCTGGGTTCTAATCCGTATTACCTGTAATTTATTGTGACTAAATTAATCTCTTTTGACTAAAATTCATTTATCCATGCATTAATTATTACAATTCTAATTTATAATTCAGCTTCCTTAGATAATTGCAACCATCCAAACATCAAAATATAATTTCATAAATATCAATAAAAGACGGGGAAAACTATGCCAGTTACATAACAGATACATTTTATAAAGCCAAAAGTACGTGAACTATGAAACGCACTTTTGTTTACCGAGTTGTACGCCACTGTGAGGAAAGGGTGCGCTTAATGAATTTTAAAAAATTGCATCAATCATATTAGCTAATAAGTTTCTTCTTACGATTTGTTTTAAATTGCAAGTAATAGATCCAGATGAAAATGTAACGGATAAGTAACACTACAGGAAAGTGGCAGAACACGGTGTTCTCTTTTTGTCAAGAACACTTGAGATTCTCAAAAGTGTTCTGTGTGGCAGCGGTGGGATTCGAACCCACGCCTCCAGAGAGACTGGAGCCTAAATCCAGCGCCTTAGACCGCTCGGCCACGCTACCGTTACGAAACTACCATTAAGGCACGTTCATTAAACTAATCAGAGGCGTACTACTTGCGTCTTCGTTTTATTAGACCGGTTTCTTGGTTTCAAGGCTTTGATCATTCGCGTAGAAATAAAACGGATATCGAAGAATTTATGCGTTTATTGTAACAAGAAAAGTTCACTTTGCTATGGAGAAGGGCCTATGTAAGCGATGTACAGAAAGTAAGGTTTTTGCACACAATATATTGAGACAGAAAACGAGCAGAGCAGGAGCAACAGCAAACCACAGCTAAGCAGTAACAAGGGGCGCGTGCGCTTAGGAAACAGCGCGAGATTGTGAAACTACTACGCCTGCGCACAGTCTCAGCGACAAGATGGCGGCTAGCAACGGCGGAGGAATGGAGGTGGACGGAGAGTTGGGTAAAATAATGACTATTTTGGAAATATCAACAAAGAACATTATTTTAAAAGTCGGAATTTTGAGCCTAAATTTGCATAAGAAACCCTTAAGAGACACCTGGCTGTGGATTTTAAGAGGGTTGCTTTGACAAGATGTCCCGCCGGGTTGATGTTAACGAGCTAGCTAAGTTATACTTTCGTTGCAAACTTAACAAGGCATGTTGTCAGTATTCCAACACACGTGCACGTGTTCAGTTTTTATGAGGAATGAATCAGGGCTACGGAATTCTAAGCATGTAACAGAGAAAGCGTAAACAGCCAGTGGTACAATTTTGCCTGGGAAGCTGGACTCTACCAAGAGAAACTGTCGTTTTACGTCTGGCCACTTGAACTGAACAGGTGCTATCAGCACTGTGCTGCCAGTTCTGTCTCTCCTGGACAGCGGGCGGTTTCATTGTCTACTTCGGTTTTCCACTTCGACAGTGTGCTGAGCCTTTCTCTCTCTGTCTCACAGGCACTGCTGGGGTAATGGCCTCCGGGGTGACTGGCAGCGTATCGGTGGCTCTTCATCCCCTTGTTATCCTCAACATCTCTGACCACTGGATTCGCATCCGCTCCCAGGAAGGCCGTCCCATGCAAGGTAGGAGTGGGCCGAATGAGGGTATACTCATGAGGATAGTTTTAGAATAGCTACTTATGATAGAGATCAGTTCTACTGCACTGGTGAGTGAACAGATGACTTCACAGTCAAAGTGTGTTTAACTAGTGTTTTTACCCCCTCAGTTATTGGTGCCCTCATAGGAAAGCAGGAGGGAAGGAATATTGAGGTGATGAACTCCTTTGAACTTCTGTCTCACAATGTGGATGATAGGGTACACATTGACAAGGAATACTACTACACCAAGGAAGAGCAGTGTAAGTTTCGTTGGATGTGAAAAAGAACAATAATTCCAATGTCTGTGTGTAGTACTGAGTTTGTTCTTCATAATGAGTTCATGTTACATATTTCCTGTCTCCCTGATTTTTTCAGTTAAACAGGTTTTTAAAGACATGGAGTTCCTGGGCTGGTACACAACAGGTGGCCCCCCTGACCAATCGGATATTTACATTCATAAGCAGGTGAGACAAAATTCTTATTCAATTTAATTTTTATTATTAAACTGTTATGCAAAAGATTTCTTGTGAAGCATGTTTGCCGTAAGTGTGCATCTGAACAGCAGGATTATTGAGGGCACTTGATTATTGCCCTGTTCTCTGTGTGTCTGATGTTTTTTAGGGTTTGTATTTCAAATCAAAATATGACATTGCACTTAGAAAAATTACAGTTGATAAATTATGTTCATTGTGCAGTTCATTTTTTTACTGCAGTTTTAAGGTTTTTACACTGTAGCATTTCCATTATTACCTGTAATTTATTCTGACTAAATTAAAATTAAATTTCTGTTGCTCATACCAGTGAGCTTTCTTTTTTGCGTATTGCCCACCGCCCCTTGATTTTGCAGCCCAAGCATGTCCACTGTATACAGTGTAAGCTATCCATTCTTTGCACACACTTTTCCCACCATGCTGTCACACGTGTTTCACCGTGTATTACATCACATATTTTATGCGTTCCTCTGTTCCAAGCAGACAACTTTCTGTCCTGCATTGTCTGGTAAAAAGCTAACTTCAGACATTGTCCCTGTCCTCATTCTTCTAGGTGTGTGAGATCATCGAGAGTCCCCTTTTCCTCAAATTGAACCCAATGACAAAGCACACAGATGTGAGTATTTCATATTTCAGCCTTTTGACTGTATTGTTTCTGAAACAATACAGTCAACAGAGCATGTTTTGTCAAGAAAGGAATCAGAGAAGTCTATTATTTAAAAAACAGCTCTGAGTTATTTGTTTTAAATTTACAGAGAGAAGGAATCTGAAACACCTTTGTGGGAACGATGTGGCGATATGCTGAAATATTTTTACATTAATCCATTAATTCTGCCAAAACGTGTATTACCTTGTTTCCACCACTGGGTGGTATTCAGTTTCTATAGAAAGGCTGTTTGTTCAGTAATGTTGGTTATTAAGGAAGGTTTGTGATCAGACTACTACATCCTGGGTTTTTATGCAAAGGCAGCAAAATCTTTCCCTCTAATGCTCTCTGCACCCCATCTCTGTTTTACCTCAAGCTTCCAGTCAGTGTATACGAGTCTGTGATTGACATTATCAACGGAGAGGTAAAATTGTTTTAAGATTTTTGTTTACGTTCTTACTGTGAAAGAACTGACAATGCTATGTTTAAGAAGGTCTGTATTCTGTAATTCTGGTATCTGTATGTGGACTTTTCCTTTCACCTTTTGCTATGTCTCCCAGGCAACTATGCTGTTTGCTGAACTGACGTATACACTGGCCACAGAAGAAGCAGAGCGGATTGGCGTTGACCATGTGGCACGCATGACATCCACAGGCACTGGCGAGAACTCCACTGGTAAACATATCCCTTTTCCTCCAGTTATCTCAGTTCTTCCAGTCCTGTCACTTCCTCCTCCAGGTTCAGTGGCCTACCTTCACTGTGCTGTTTACATCTGGAGGGGTTCCTGTGTTTTTAAAATTGTATTTCTGTTCTTCACTGTGTTGCATGACACTTCATTCTTTAGAAGTTTAAATTGATCCTGTAACTCTGGAACCTCTTTCCCTCCCAAAACCTAATAGTGGCAGAGCACCTGATAGCCCAACACAGTGCCATTAAAATGCTGCATAGCAGGGTGAAAATCATACTGGAATATGTCAAAGCAGTGGAGGCAGGTGAGAGGGGGTGGATATGGATTGTTTTCTTTTAATCACTGTTTCCATCCTGATCATACAAGTATTTTCCCTGTCCTTCCACACACCTACCACTTATTTGTTTTGATCAGGTGAGGTCCCCTTCAATCATGAGATCCTGCGAGAGGCAAATGCACTTTGTCACAGGCTGCCTGTCCTCAGCACTCTCAAGTTTAAAACGGACTTCTATGATGTGAGTTAGCCATTGTCACCAGAGAGGGTTTTGTCCATTACAGACTCCTTACTGTACAAACTGCTTAGTTGAATTTGCAAAGATACAGATGTTTATTCCCCCAATTTATGACATTTTCCTTCCTAATTTATTTTCCAAAATTTGTTTCACAATAAAAATGACCATTATCTACATGCTCAACCAGTAAATGTCAGGAAAAAGTACCCAGAGAGAACAGAGATATGTTATTACTGTAGTTTAATTCACAGTGCTTATTTGATGTTCCCGCATGTTGAGATGAATAAAAAAACTGATAGGCTGTACATGTTTACAAAACAAATCTGTCTGCAGCCAGCATTAAATACGAGCTTGTCAAGGCAACATTTTAGTCATTGTAAATTAATTTCAGTTCAAGAAAATAATTCTTGTATTTTTTTTTATTATTATTATGGGTATATAAAATTTTTCCAGGAACTCTCATGCGGATAAATCAAAGGATATTTGCATTGTTACAGATAAAGTTTTAAGTTACAAACTAAATGAACAGTACAGACTTTCAATCCCAATTCAAAAGTGAGACATCAGCATACACATTACTTATCCTAATTTAAGTAATCTTCCTATTGTATGTCTAGTGTCACACCGGGATACACAGCATCCGACTGTGAAGTGCAGTGTTCTGCGTGTTTAATCTACTTGTCTTTCAATCACTTTCTTTCTCCCCCCAAACAGCAATGCAATGATGTGGGGCTCATGGCTTACCTTGGCACCATCACCAAGACTTGCAACAGCATGAACCAGTTCATTAACAAGTTCAACGTGTTGTATGATCGGCAGGGCATTGGCCGGAGGATGAGGGGCTTGTTCTTCTGAGGTCTGGGATGGGGAGGCAGTGGGCAGGTTGGCCACATTGAAGATGCCTGTGTTATTTATTTTTGCATCCACGTGAGTGCACATGATGTCCTATGTTTATCTTCACACACTTATTCATTTCCCGTACACACTGATTACATGTTTGTTGCCTGCCTTCAGATGTTCTCATTTAGAAATAAATCTGTTCCTTTTTTGGACATGTTGGCATCTGACTTTAGAAACTTTTCAGTGTTACGTGAGAATGCTAAGAGAAAATATTTTACTACACAATAGTTTTCTCTTTTCTCTTTACTGTCCAAAACATTTTACTGTACACATGGCAATAAATACCACAAGGTGCTGTAGAAGCAGACCCTTCCTCATATGTGCTGCTATTTAGTATGGTATTTATTTACATTTTTCCCCCATTGACATTTAATTTTGCAAGCAAAATTTAAATCTACAATCAGTAGTATCAATGGGTTTATGTAGTTACCACATGGCTTTCACATTTGTGTGCTACAGATGTAGACTGGTATTTGCAACAGAGAAGTAAGGTGCTTGTGGGCGGTTACATTGAATGTCTCATTCATGTAGAAGATGGTTTTGACATGTTTTACACGTGTCCACTCACCATTTTTTTCAACACGAATCACCATAGGCTATTTTTTGCAGCAAATGGAGGACAAATGATAGAGCAGCCATTATCTCATTTTGGTAGAGGTGTGTGTGAGACTTCGGACCTCTTTAAAATGGATCTGTGCATAGGGAGTAGGATAGGCTATTCTGGACCTTGAGGGAGTCAAAATTAAATTTGCAAAAATATGGTGTGTAAAATGGCAGTTGCTAGAACAGTAAGGATATCATCCAACAGTAAGGTGAAGATATCAGAGCCCAGATCACCACTTTTAGTCCTCCACAGCTGTAACCATCATCCTTCTCATTAAAGTATTCCCTCTGCCACTCCCTATTATGTGTGCCTTTATTCCTCAATTTTGGTTACACAAAAGATCATTAGTCTCTGAATCTGAGTTTAAATCCAAATTGTAAAAGCTAGTTTAAAATGCACATTTTATAAAACTTTCATTACAAATACTGTTGGGTCCATTATTTTTGCTTAATCCATTTTCACATAATGGATAATTAGCATTCTGAGAACACAGCAAAGAACATAACAAAAAGGATAATTGTAGTGTTTAGTTTAAAGATACATCCTAGGATGCGCTGGGCCACATCATCAGTGATGTTTCCTGAGGTCATCGGGTGTTTCGGGTCTCACAACATCAGACACCCTCCCTCAGGTGACCCAGCCAGGGTTGATCAGGCCCTGGCTTGTGTCTCAGCAGCACTAACCCATGGTTCAGACCTCCTGATCCAAATCTACCTAGATGCCCTCCCTGCAGCCTCAACGATGGACTTTATGGCTCTTCTTTTAGCCTCTCCTGTGATGCGTGAGGGTGAGGACCTTGCATAGTGAACGGCCAGCAAAGCCTCTGCATCCCACCTCAACAGCCTCACAAAGAGCGTTCCAGCCGCTCTTCCGGCACTGCTCCACCTGCTCCTGGTACTTGGACCGCTTGCGCTCATTCGCCTCCTCCATCCAGTCCTCCCAGGGGACTGTCAGCTCTACTATGAGCACCTGCCTTGAGGAGGCAGATGTTAACGTCACGTCTGGCCTCAAGGAAGTTGATGTCACATGCTCCGGGAACTTGAGCTACCTTCCCAAGTCTACCCGAATCTTCCAGTCCAGCACTGAGGCGAGCAAGCTGGCTGCTGCTCTGGGCTGTGGCTGCGGGTGCTCTCCCGCCCTAACAAAGGTGATATTCCTCTGGCTGCGGATGACCCTGTTGTTAGCCATGGCTTTAGAGATGGCCTCTGCCATTGCCTTGAGCACCTGATCGTGTCCCCAGCGGTAGCGGCCCTCACTCAGGGCTCTTGTACAGCTACTGAGGATATACTCCAGTGAGCCCTTTCCAGTACAGAGAGGACATGCTGGAGAATCACTCTTGCCCCAGATGTGTAGATTTGCTGGGCTAGGTAGGACATCATACATGGATTGGACCATGAACTTAATGTGCTGTGGTTCCGCCTGCCAGATGTCACCCCAGGTTATCTTTCTCTCCATCACCCCCTCCCACCTTGTCCAGGCTCCCTGCTGACGCATGCTCACTATCCTACTGGTTCACTCATCAACACCTGCCCGCACCTCCTCCAGGACTAGATGGCATCTAACCTTGCCAGAGGCCTTGTCGTAACGAGGTTGAGGGATTAATCCCAACCCTGCCCGCCCTGTTGCCAAGACATCCACTAGCGCCTTGTGTTTCAGGCGAGACTCCGCTAGCTCCAACCCCTTCCTGGGCTCTACACTTCCTACCTGTCCGTACCCTGATGCCTGCTGATGCCACTCTGGAGGCCCCGGAATCCCGATACAGCAGTGCCTCTCTTGTATGCAGCACTTTAAACTGCTCCTCCAGACTACTTATGGGGAGCTGGAGCTTATCGCTCGTTCCATACAGCGCTGCACTGCTTAAACTACGTGGCAAACCCAGCCACCTGCGAAGGTAGCCACTAATCTTCCTCTCCAGGATGTCCACAGTTAACAACGTCACCTCGTAGACCAGCAAAGGCCAAAGGACCCGTAGCAAGATGCCATGCTGGTATAACCAAGCCTTAAACCTGTCAGGTAAGCCAGATTTGTCTACTGTGGTGAGCCAAGTCTCAAGCTTCTTGGTCGTTGCCTGTACGGCTGCGACATCCCTGAGGCTACAATCAAAGACTTTGCCTAGGCTTGTAACTGGCTTCTCTGTGATAGATGATATTGCAGTGCCCTCCACAAAAAACCAAAACTTGTCCACCACCTTACCCTTCTTCAGAACCATGGCCCTGGATTTTGCTGGCTTGAAGCAAGATCATTCTTGCCCAAGAAATGATCTTCTCTAGGCCCTGGAGGATCCACCTGCCACCAGGCACTGATGTAGTGGTGACAGTAAGGTTGTCCATGAATGCTCAGGTCAGGGGCTGCCGAGTACCAGATTTAGACAGTGGACCTCTGCACTCCACCTCTGCTGCCTTAACAATCATATGGCAAGGGCGAAGAGAATAACTGAAATGGTGCATCCAGTTATAATCCCTTTTTAAAGCCGGTGCCAGTCAGATGTTAAATTCCCAATTGTGACTCTAAGCCTAAAATTCCCATAATAATTCAGGATGAGGTCCCTGATCTTACTAGGTACATGTTATCAATCTAAGGTAATTTCAACCAGCTTATGGGGTACTGAACCGTATGCATTGGCAAGATCAAGCCACAACACAACCAGGTCTCCCTTCCCTTCACGTGCTTCCCTGATCAGCTGAGTCACAACTCCCGTGTGTTCTAGGCAGCCTGGAACTCCAGGAATTCCACCTTTCTGTACCGAGGTGTCAATATACCCATTCTTAAGGAGAAAATCTGTCATCCTTCTAGATAGAACGCTGAAGAAGATCTTCCCCTCCACACTAAGAAGCGAGATGGACCTGAACTGTTCTAGCTGGGTTGAATTCTCTTCCTTAGGTATCCAGACTCCCTCCGCCTGCCTCCACTGTACTGCTACCATTCCCCTCCACCAGATCACTCGCAACATCTTCCAGAGGATTCTGAGGAACTTTGGACAGCGCTTGTACACCTTATAGGGTACTCCACTGGGACCTGGAGCCGAGCTGGCTCTGGTTGCTGTAACCACCTCTTGGACTTCCTTCCAGGTGGGTTCTCTGGTATTGAACTCCACTGTAGGAACTGAAATGTCTGCAAGGGCTCTCTGCGGGCCCAGCTCTTGCTCTCCGTCAGGGTCACTCAAGGTGTTGTGCAGGAAATGATCTACCTCTTCCTTAGAGCAAGCAAGACGACCGCTGCGTTTCTGCCCTAAAAGCTGCTTTGTAAAGCCAAAAGGGTCTGCTAAAAATGCAGTGTGAGAGCAAACAAATGCATTAAGTTTATTGAAAATTGATCAGCTTTTACGCGTTGTAATATCTGCAAAAAAAAAAAAAAAACGGCCACTAAGATTCAAAACAAAAAAATGAACAGAAATGAGTAAGGAAAAAAAGTGGAATAGAACAGCAATGTAAACTTTCTGCACTGGATATTGGTGCAGTAACCATACTGTGATACTTGTACAGTTCTAAAGTGGGAGAAGTTCTAGTTCATGTGTGCCCCCCTGCTGATCTCCATGTATGTGAGTTATAATCAAGGAGGGGAATTTTTTACCTTTCCAACTGCCCCAGGGCTACCAGCAGGGTTGAAGTATAAGCATGGGTCAAAGAAATGGTGGTAGTCATATGGGAAGACAAATTTTCCCATTGCAAAGGAGCTCTGGCACATCATCTTCTGCTGCTTCCTCTTCAATTTCATCCTCTGTGAATGGCATCCCCTTGATGAGTCTGAGTGGGTTATCAGTTAGGCAGTTGTCACAGTCATACCCAGGATTTGTGTACAATAGAAGCTGGGGGAAGTGGCTATGACTGATTTTGTGGATGAGAGGGACAGGGTGGATGAAGGGTGTGCTTCCTGTCTGGTTTTGTGTTTGTAAGCTGGGTGGTAGCAGGGTTCACAGAGGACTGGAACAGTCCCAGTTGCCAGGGAAACAATATCAGGCTTGCACTTACTGCGCAATGCCCAGTCTTTTCTGATAGTGATGTCTTGGTCGCATAGATCTGCTCCAACTCCCTGCTCTGTTGGTACAGCATCCAGTCAATCTCACAAAGCTTAGGGAATAATATTAACATGGCCATAAATAATGTAAAAGAAAATAATGATTTATTATAATAATATCACTAGTTTTTCTACATAACTGTAAGTCTAGCATGTATGAGTTTGTGCTTGGAGAAGCAGAGGCTGAAACTCAGAGAAACCCAATTACAAGTGACCAACATCTAGAAATGAGGGCTGAGCCTAAAACTGTCAGCCTCCCAGTCTTCACAATACCCCTTTCGTATGCCCGATGCTGTTATAGTAATCATGGTAGGCCGGGAAGTCAGGGGCATTTTGGTTCCACTTGGGAAAATTGCTCCTTTTGGGGTGGGACTGAAACAGGAAGCTGTAGGCCTTGGCAGATTCAATACACACTGCACTCCTTGCTCCTGCACATCCAGAGAGGTGAGAGGGCAACAAGCAAAAAGGAGAGAAAGAGTAGCATTTGTTGCATTTCTTGGGAACATACACATCACCAGAAACCATGAAAAGTCACTGACATACAGTATATGTTGTTCACACCATTGCTGATAAGTATCTTCTTGTCTATGAGGAAAAAAGTTGCATTTCTGTTACCTTCATTCCTTATTATTTTCATGAGCGAGGTAGTCTGCAAACACAATCTGCTGGCTTCTTCATAGCGCACAGTATAAGTACACCCAGGGCAGAGGAAACAGACAACTGATCTGTAAATAAAATTACTGAATTCATGGAGTACAGTGATTCCATCGGACACATTTGAGAAAGCATTCTTTGTACCTGCCAATAAAAATTACTGAATTCATAAACATGCAATTAAACTTTTCAGCACAGAAGCAATCACTATCTTGTTAAATATTCTAAGCTCCATCTCTCTCATCAGCAGAAACCAAACATAACATTGCATAACTGTTTTTTTGTTTATTAAATACTAAAATGCTATTAAAGGACTGTTCCAAAAAAAGACAAAATGAAAAGAGGGGCTCTTCAACAGAAACCCAGCCCAACTGATCAGCCATTGAGCTATTCATGGAAACATAACCACAAAAATGTATACAGGATTGGAGGAGTATTTGAGAAATTGGCCATGCTCCGTTGGTAGGGAAGAAAAGCTCCTGCACATCAGTTTTGTAAAGTTTTATGTCTTTAATAATTGCAGAACTCTTTATAATATTTGTTTCTAAAAATCCCTTAGATTTATTATTTTTTTTAAAAGTGGGACTGAGCAGCCCAGGCACTATGAGGCAACAGCAGTACATGCCGAGCTACTGTGCTGCCCTCAAAATCTGATTAGCTGCAATAAATTACTTCTGGGATCTATTTCTAATTGTATCTAACAAAACAGTACCAGCCACATAACTATATTGTATATTCAGTTTCTTTAGTTACTTAAAAACAGTGCACACTGATAGGTGATAGGTCTTCTGCTCCCTACAAGTACAGCAGCACTGGTGTCTCATAAGCCTAGCCTGTGGGTCAGAGTCTGGCTCAGGCTATGTATCAGTTACACATTCTCATGTTTGTTTGGGGGGTCTTGCAGGTGTCCCCATTTCATCCCACAGTTTATAAACATTAATTTCAACTGTGTCTAAATTTGTCTTAGAGAAATCCATGCAGTACATGTTACATTCATAAAAAAAATTAATCTGGAAACCCAACTTTTATTTAATATGTGATCAAAAGTAACAGCCTACTCCTTTCTTTAAAGCAGTTGTAAAATACTATAGGCTGTTTTACTGCAAGGCATTGCTCCCAATAAGAACTTCATATTAGGCTACGCACAGCCATGCAGGTGTGAGCCAGATACCAAACAGTTCAGCCTAGGGAAAGAAAAATGCTAGTAAAATGTAGTCCCTTCTAACCATCAGGATGAAGTAAAAACAGCAAACATAAGAATTAGCCTCATTAATCCCTTCCTTTCATCCCATTTTTTAAACCAAGTGTAATATGTAATTTTTGCCTTCAAAGGGCATTTTATTCTTGCATTCAGCATAAAGTGTCTGAATAACTTCTGCCAGAGAGACACACAAACTAAACTTGCAAAAGTCTCATGTATCAGAACAAGTTTGCTTATTGTGTGCATCAAGTGAGTTCTCAAGTTCACGCCAAACACAATTCCTTGAACCTGCCCTGTTTATGGTCAATCATGCCCTCTACTGACAAACCTCCTCAAGTAGGGCCTTGCTGATCTTGTATACACTCTACTGTTTACACGTGTCTTTCTTTGTTTGTAACTGGGTATGAGTGAAACCACAGGACACACTAATTTTCAGTGCCCCGGAGCTGTGCTACTGTGCTGGACATCGGAAAGAAAACTGCAACTTTTTGCTTCTGTGCAGGTTGTACAGACTGACTTGGTTACAGAGTCTTATTTAAAAAAAAAAAAAACTACTAAGTTCTCACTGCTGGGCAAGGTTTGTGCTTATAAAAAAAAAAAAAAAACAATCTCTTCTGGCTGACTAACACTTTTGACTGCACTAATAAAGTTTATGTGGCAAGATATTAAACTACTGATAGCTTTTAAAAGTGTCCATAATCTCTGCACTATTATTACACCACTGTATGTACAGGAGTATTAGCATTCATCATACAGATACTCTAGAATGCAAGCATTTAGAATTTTTACAGTTTTTGTCTCATTATCTGCAAAATATTTGCATTCAGGAAACTCAACTCATTGCACCGGTACTGTCAGACCGAGACAAGTGCAATGCCCTCTGGGATATCCGGCAATTGCTCAAGTCTCCGCCTCCCAACACCAGCTACTTCCTACATCAGTGGCTAAAAGATAAGGCAGTTGGTATTTAAACTAATAGCTCCCAAAGTAGTGGTCAGAATGTCATTTCATAACATACAACAGCACACAGAGGAAGGGACTACAGTCTTTATCAAACCGGGAGAGGAAGTACAAACGGCAATGGCAGATGACTTGCTCACATCCAGTCAGTTTTGCATGGGTTTGCACAGCTGCCCTAATGTACACAAGCTGACTGCCCACCCTGCAAAGCTAACTGGAACTAGCAAACAACTGGCAACTTAAAATGAATTGCATGCAGAGACACAGAAGTACACTATACTGATATACAGTCAACCCTTGAACAACACGAGTTTGGGTCCACTTTTACACAACATTTTTTTTCAATAAAACTATTATAAATTTTTGGAGATTCACGAAAATTTGATGTTGAAAAAATTAAGAAAAAGTTAGGTATGTCATGAATGCATAAAATATATACTGCCTGGCAAAAACAAGGCCACACATGCTAATATTTCGTTGGACCGCCTTTAGCTTTGATTATGGCACACATTCGCTGTGGCATTGTTTCAATAAGCTTATGCAATGTCACAAAATTTATTTCTGTCCAGAGTTGCATTCATTTTTTGCCAAGATCTTGTACTAATGGCAGATTTGGACCGCTGTGTAAACACTTCTCTAGCACATTCCAAAGATTCTCAGTGGGGTAAAGGTCGACTTTGTGGTGGTCAATCCATGTGTGAAAATGATGTCTCATGCTCCCTGAAGCTCTCTTTCACAATTTGAGCCCGATGAATCCTAGCATTGTCATCTTGGAATATACCCGTGCCATCAGGGAAGAAAAATTCCACTGAAGGAAAAACCTGGTCATTCAGTATATTCAGGTAGTCAGCTGACCTCATTTTTTGGGCACATAATGTTGCTGAACCTAAACCTGACCAACTGAAGCAACCCCAGACCGTACACAGCGCCACTAGCAGTCAAAAGAAATGTAAACAAACATAAAGATGCTATTACAGTAAATCATAAATGCATAAAATTAGCTGTACTGTAGTACATACTGTACTACTGTAATGTCTATTTTATCATTTACTACCACAAATGACTACGACTGTACAGTGTACACACATTTCTTGAGAAAAAATAAAAAGTAAAAATTTTGCAAAACTTTAAAAACATACAGTGTACGTAAAATGCAGATGACGCGCCGAAGGCTACAGGTTCAGAGAAAAAATGATGCATTGTACAGTATACAGTACGTCATAAATGCATAAAATATGTATTGGCATATTTTTCTCATTAACAAATACAGTACGACACACAGTTTATTGCAACAAAAAGTTAAAACGTAGTAAAAAACTATGCTTCTGCATGGTTTGTAGGATCAATCATCTTTGCATGAGCAGTTCGTCTCTCTGGTAAACTGAATACACAGTACAAGCTGATCTCTCACAGGTATCGTGTATTTTTCATCATGTTAAGTGCAATACCGTAAACCTTAAATAACACCATGGGCCCCAAACAAACAGGATCAAAATTTATACATAGATTTTTTCTACACGAGGCGTGTGTGCCCCTAACCCCCGCCTTGTTCAAGGGTAAACTGTAGAAAATTTTCAGAAGGAGGCCCCATTTGGCCAGAAGAGTGGAAAGCAGCACTCCATGCCAATGGCGCCCTCTGGTGGACAGAACAGTGCAGTATGTGTATCGTGAAGTGCTGGTTTTGCAGTAGTCAATTAGTCAGCTACCTGCACAAACAGCACTTTGGAAACCCATAGGCCACAAGACAGGATAAGAAAAGGGTAAACACACAAATAGCCATGGAAACATATCAAAATAGTGGTATTCATATAAAAGGCAACAAAGCATGCATAGGCCAGTGTTCCACATGTGAAAGAAGTGCTCCCAGTGCAGTAGACTTACATCCATCACTACCTGCACTGTAAGCACTTTAACACAAGCAGAACCATATTGTGGTTTCTGGCAGCAAGAGGCCCATTTTCCCTCTGCTACAGTCAATACCAAAAAAGCCAGAAGCTGTACTTCTGTTTGAAGTGTCAAGTGTGTCACTTAAACGGGGCTGCTTTGCTCCACTTTAATGACCAACCCTTTCTGTTACTGAGCAGAGGCAGGTGGACAGGGCAAGAAAATCTCATCAGGGCAGGATGCATCATGCAGGCAGATGGTGATGTCCTTGCTGCCTGTGCCTCCATCACCATGAATATAGCTATAATGTGGCTGACAAGTACCTCAGGCATAACAAGTTGCTGGTGTCATAGAAGGATAAAGTGCTTGCAAGGGTTACACCAAATACAGGACATACAGGTTTGGAAGGGTCAAGTTCTTCCAGCTAGCAGAACCTCATAAGCCCCAATAAGCTAGTAACAACAATAATAAGATTTATTGTGTAATTTTCTGAATAAGGTGCATCTTGGTGGAGTCCAGAGTGGGTCAGTCTTGAATCAGCCCTTGAAATACAGCTGATAGGTAAATATTCTGCTCCCTGCTTTCTCAGGGGTTGTAGGCAGGCTCATCTACAAGTACTGAAAAGCATGCATTTAGAAACATCACGCTTCAGGAATGGTAAAAGATACTCAAAAGCCTTTTAGCTACAACTTTAATCATGCTCGTCTAGCTACTGATCTACATGCCTGTTACACAAGTTCCACAACAAAACAGGTATATTTAAGTTTTTGATCACATTATTTCCTCAAATGAAAAGCCCCACAAATGAGCTTTCATGTACTTCTCACCTGGGCAATAAAGATAGGTTTTTCTTGTTCCATTACTATGGGGATAGATTAATTGAACCCCATGGTCCCTTAAGACAGTACGAGACCTCCATCCTCCATTATCATTTCCTCTTAATGAGGGAGTAATTCACTGCTATTCCTCTAGAAGAACCCCATCCAGTGATGCAAATATTTAAAGTATATTTTATCATGGCCAGAGATGGAGGGCAATTGAAACCCTCATGTACTCCAGAACAGGGAATTAAAAGGTAGACAACCTTGCTGCCAGTAAGAGGAAAAAGAAAAGGCGAATCAGCACAGCACTGAAAGAAAAAAAAGGCATCCAGATAAAACAACCTGTGTGACCTGAAACAGTCCGGGACCCTTCGAAATTTCTCATCCTGAGTACACTACCTGCCATGGATATTGCCCAGGGAAACCTGCCTGCTTTGAGGAAACAGATTACAGGAATGAGTTACTAGACAAATTCAGAAGTGTGGACATCAAACAAAACATCCATATGTGAACATACCATCAACATATTTGTTTACATGTGCACAGCCCCAGGAAACAGATGGACTCTGAATCTTGGTATAAGTGTGCAGGTCCAGCTGACTCCTAGGCTTTTGGGGGCCCACTGCTTGTGGAGGCATGGTCAGCTGTACAGGGGCACCATGGTATCGTGGTAAAAATGGACATGGTTAATTTGAAAAGGCTAGAACAGACCTCTAACACCGAGGAAGGGACTTGCCTCACAAAACAGAGAAATAACCAGATAAACAACGGTATGAATTTACCACCATTTCACCACATCCCACTGAATGCGTTTACTTGCAATTCCCACTATCTTCTTATAAGTCACACCTAGATCACACCATTGACCACAGTTAAAGTATTCAATTCCACTGTTACTTTTTGACTCAGGCACAAAATTACAGTAAAACATTTAGAAACTATATGACTGCAAAAAAAAAAAAACAAAACAAAAACCCAACTTTTTCTGTTAGTGTAAGTAAATTTATGTATGTAGTCTTAATCTTTTAACATTCCTGCAAGATTTTACATGCATCAGATTTGTGTTTTGCTAAATTTTATAACTAAAAGAACCATTTAAAAAAAGGAAAAAAATGTCAAATTTATGAAAAACTTGTGTCTAATATCACAATATTTCATTTTCAGTGGTCTGTTCTAGTATACCACATGTCACGGCCATCTAAATTGCCTGTTGGAAGAGCCATTGTCACCATTTTAAGAATATGCACCTGTGCCTGTTCGTTTTTCCTATAGTAGCTTTTTGCAGATGTAAAAAAGGAATACAAAGCACACGCAAATCCGCATAACAGATCTACGTCCAGTTTGTAAAGTCTAACTTTTGCATCAGTGCTGCCCCAATAAAATCCTGGATGTATAGTCTTCTGAGGCAGCAATACAACAAGAGTACAAATCACAAAAATCCTAGGGGATGCAATCTCCTTATTAAATTACAGCAAATACTTATTTCCCAACAGTGGTGGAGTCTTCTGCTCTCAGGTCCTTCGTGTTACACTAAACACTTCTCCAAAGCCCAAGGCCTTTACGACACAGCCATAACAGACATCAGGTACAGTATTTATTATGCAGGTTCCTCTCTGCAATTCACAAGTGTGCACTGACCTCATTCTCCAGCTTTTGGAAGCAGTTCCTGCACAACTTCAGAGGAGTTCACATGCTCTCCACCAGCTCAGCCACTTGATCCTGATCCACCTGCAGAGTCTTGATTTTACTGAGCCATTAGCACCTGCAAAGAGCATCATGGCATCAAGCTGACCAAACACTCGCATTGAAACAAAAATAATTTCAAGATTAAAATTCCTTATTTTGGAACTGTAACTGACAAAAAGACATTAGAGCCCCTTACTGGATCTTTTCCCTTGACCCATTACTGGCTCTTAACTCCGTTTGTAAACAAGCCTTCGCGCACGTGACCCCCCCCCCCACACACACACACACACACACCGTTGGGGAACGCTGCTGTTTTGTTTCGTTTAGGAGGGCATATATAGGTAGGTATAACGCCAGTAAAGCCGACATCTGTAAACAAACGACAGATTAAGTTGACATGTGTGATGTGCTGGGGCCAGCGCCGCTTCCCGGAAACGCGCGCGCTCGCAGCAACTGTTTACAAAAGGGCAGCGAACACGGTGTCTCAGAACAGGGCTTGGACCCACAGGGCAGAGAGCAGACGTACTACGGACTACCTGTAGTTAACGGGCCGCTTTCCTCCAAACGTGGGTGAATACACATGTCTGTCCGCGTTTATTCCCCTGATTTCACTTTCGGTTCTGATTTTGAAGAACGTGCTCAACATATTGGCGCAAACAGGAGCTGAATCGATCAACAAATTCCCAAAGGTGCAAGCGCGTCAGACAAGGGAGGGGCGCGAGGGGCAGCTAAACACAATACCCCCCGCAGCGCTTCAGCGCTCTTTGTTGGGTACAGCATGTCCGTAAACGAAGCCTCTCGGCACCGCTGCCATTCAGTCCCAATGTATACGACGTGTCCCCACCTGTCCCGTCCACATGGCTCGGAGCGGACACGCTCTGTCGTCCTGACTCAGCATCTGCGGAAGAAATAGCAGCAGCCTGCCGAGGACCAACTTGCCTCGCGGTACCGACTTTCTTTACATCCCCTTCGGCGGGCTAATAAAACACTCATCTTTTGTCGTGAATCTTCTATACTGGACCCCAGCTTCGTCACATCTAACTCTGCTTTCAAATTATAATCAAAGCGCTCAAAATTCTGCGTACAATAAAGGAAAAAAAATCACATAGCCGTTAAACGAACCTGCACTCTGCGCTGTTTTTGTAAACAAAGAAGCACATGGCTTTTCAACCGCGTCACACCCCCCCCCCCCGCGGATGTCCCGTTATCCTTCCGCACGTGAAATAGTCCCTCCGTTATCTTTTCAGCACGAACAAAACGGTACAACAGCGTGGTAAGAAAAAACAACTGGAACACTTTTATTTTAGTGCAGACGGTAACGACAGCCCGGTTTACTTCATGAAGTATGAAAATCTCAGTTGTGGCCAGGGTTTTCACACTGGCGCCACTCTGCCGCGTCAGTACGAGCTCCTCACAATGAGCGTTTCACCTTCGCCCCCCTGTGGCCATGCCCCGCCACTAGGGCGTACCTGCCACAAGTGAGAAATATTCAGTTACCGTCTTTAAAATGTGCTTCCATTTTTTTCTGAATGTAGTCAGTTTTAGATACAGTTCCACATCATCATCGTCATTCGGCTGCTCCCGTTAGGGGTCGCCACAGCGGAGAAACTGTGTTTAGATACAGTTCCACAAATAATTAATAATTTAAAAAATAGCCCGCAATTTGTGCTATTAAATTCAGCAACCTCGGTCTGAATGCTATTATTTAGAGTGCCAAAAGTACAATAAGTAAAATTATACTACATTATAAAATTAATTATCTTTGTATAGTTTTGCTGGTTTTGGTAATAAATCTCTTCTTGGGTCCCTATATGGTACCCGTTTTTTTATTTGGTTCCTCAGATTAAAAAGTTTAATAACCCCTACCTTAAGAAAATTAATACTCTCCCCCGATATGCACATGATTTTGAAGTTAGGGTATGCATCCAGACCAGAATCTAAGTTTGCACTCAAAAAATGAATTAGAATTTCTAATACTTAATACTGCATTATTTATAGTAATAATAATAATAATAATAATAATAATAATAATAATGATAACAACAATAATAATAATAATACGTATGGTTTTATTTTAAATGTATTTAAACGTTTCTCAAGATGGCGCCGACGTGGATGGCTGTCTTCTTCCAGGCTCCTCTTTAACTTTATTTCTTTGTAACTTTATTGGCACTAACTCTAAACAATAACGTTATATTGTCGAATGCTATCATCACCTACAACAGACAGACTTTGATCAATATCGGTATCGCAACGAGCGTACATTTCACAGCCAAGCAAAGTTCAGCGGACACGGAGACCACATTGTACTACGCCTTGTTTAATTTACCTGGCGTACCTGGTAAACGGCGCCGGAGGAGGAAGCAGGGGAAAAGAGCTGGTGTTCTGGTGAGGCTGAGACGACGTGCAAACCGCCCCCCTTCCTAGTATTCTTCTAGCGAGTGTTCAGTCACTGAACAACAAGCTAAATGAACTGAGAAGCAGGCTGGCTTTTCACCGGGACATCAAACATTGCAATGTGCTGGTTTTCACGGACACTTGGCTGGACCCTTCGATTCCGGGCATCGCCATTACACCCCAGGCCCTCACAGTACACCGGCAGGACAGGAGAACGGAGTCGGGAAGGTAAGAGGGGGAGGTGTCTGCTTCATGGTAAAACAACTTGTGGTGTTAGGATGTGGAGAATATCTCCTCTGGATGTTCCCCTGACCTCGAGCACCTCACGATCAGATGCCGACCCTACTACCTACCCAGAACATGTTCATCGGTCATTTTAACAGCCGTGTATATTCCACGACAAGCCGTCACCGCAGGGGCGCTCGACGAGTTGTATGGTATTATTGAACGGTTGGAGGCTTTACACCCGGAGGCTGCTGAGATTGTGGCTGGCAATTTCAACAGCGCCAATTTGAGGAAAGCCATGACGAAATTCCACCAGCACATTAGCTTTCCGACACGTGGTGGAAACACGCTAGATCATGTTTACACTCCCTTCCGGGGTGGATATAAGGCCCTCCCCCGTCCTGCCTTCGGCAAATCCGACCACAGCCCCATCCTGCTACTGCCCGCTTATAGGCAGAGGCTAAAGCAGGAAAAGTCGGTGACGAGGACCATTCAGCGCTGCATGGACTAATCGGACGAAGCTCTGCGTCATTGTTTCAGCGAAACAGAGTGGGTTATGTTCCGGGAGGCGGTGGAAAACAGGGCGGAGGAAGTGTCCGAAACAGTTACGGGTTTCATCCCAAAATGTATCGACGATGTTGTTCCGAGAGTTACTGTACAAACTTTCCCCAACCAAAAACCGTGGCTGAACGATGAAATCAAAGCACGGACTGCAGCCTTTAATTCCTGTGATTTGGAAGGCTACAGGCGCTCTCACTACGACCTCAGAAAAACAATAAAATCTGCTAAGAGACAGTACTGGAACAAAGTGGAGTCTCTCTACCGGGGCTCCAACATCAGAAACATGTGGAGTGGGCTTAAAATAATCACAGACTATAAAGGGAAAACTAGCAGTGTTGTAGAAGCGTCTGCTCCCCTTGCAAATCCCCTACACACGATTTGAGAAGAACCACCCACACCTGGCTGTGGACTTGAACCAGGACATTTGCACACTGCAGGTGTCTAGTGCAGATGTGTGTAAATTCTTCAAGAGGATAAACATACACAAAGCTCCTGAACCAGATAACATCCCTGGTCGTGTTCTTAAGGTTTGTGCAGACCAGCTAGCGAGTGTGTTCACTGATATCTTCAACCTTTCCCTGCTGCAGTCCGTTGTCCCCACATGTTTCAAGTCAACCATCATTGTTCCTGTACCTAAGAAACCCAGAGTTCTCTGCCTAAATGACTACCGCCTTGTTGCACTTACGGTTAGTCAAATCACATATCATTGCCTCTCTGCCAGACACATTGGACCCGCTTCAGTTCACCTACAGATCGAACAGGTCAACTGACGACGCAGTCGCCTTCATCCTCCATAAGGTTCTCTCCCACCTGGACCAGAGGAACACATAATGTGAGTATGCTTTTCATCAGTTACAGCTCAGCATTCAACACCATCGTGTCCTCTAAGCTCATTAACAAGCTCAGGAACCTGGGACTCAACCTTGCCCTGTGCAGTTGGATCATGGACTTCCTGACGGGTAGGCCCCAGGTGGTGAGATTGGGGAACACCATCTCCTCAGTGCTGACTCTCAGCATGGGGACCCCCCAGGGCTGTGTGCTTAGCCCCCTGCTGTACTCCCTGTTCACGCACAACTGCGTTGCCTCACTCAGCTCCAACACTATTGTCACATTTGCTGACGACACCACTGTCATCGGCCTGATCACCAAAACGATGAGTGGGCCTATAGAGAAAAGGTGAGAACCCTGACTTCATGGTGTCAGGACAATGACCTCCATCTCAACGTCAGCAAAACAAAGGAGCTGATTGTGGACTTCAGGAGACAGCAGGGGAATGGCCACATGCCCATCTCTATAGCCCCAGTGGAGAGAGTGAACAGCTTCGGGTTCCTCAGAGTAAACATCCCTGAGGACCTGTTCTGGTTACGGCACACCAGCATCATCATCAGGACAGCAACACAACACCTCTTCTTCCTCCGTCAGCTGAGAAAGTTTGGCATGGACAGCAGGATACTTGCCAACTTCTACAGATGTACAATTGAAAGTATCCTGACTGGCTGTTTCACAGCCTGGTATGGCAGCTGCAGTGCGTCAAACCGTAAAGCTCTGCAAAGAGTGGTCAAGACAGCACAGACCATTATCAGGACTGATCTGCCAGCCCTGCAGGACCTCCACACCCAGTGCTGCAAGAAGAAGGCATATAACATCCAGAGGGACAGCAGTCACCCCAGCCACAAACTATTCTCCTTGTTCCCATCCGGAAGATGCTTTAGAAGTGTTCGGACAAGGACGAAAAGATTCCGGGACAGTTTTTTCCCCTACACCGTAAGACTGCTAAACCACTGACCTCTCCCTAGGCAGTGGGAACAATCGATTGGGGTCTGTCTGTCTGAATGCCTGCCCCCCCATTGTGTAAGATAACCGGTGGTGTGTTGTTGGTGTTGTTGTAGGTTTGGTTGCTGTGTGCTGTTGGTTTGGCTGCTGTGTCTCCCCCCCACTCCCCCATGTATATCCTCATACCTATTCTTATTTATTTACTCTCTTTATTTATTATTATTTATTTGTTTTCCTTTTCCCAATTGTAGTATTTATTTAACTATCCTGTACCTTATTTATTTGTACTTTTACACATTTATGTTCATATTTATATTACAAAATGCCCGGAAACAAAACTTTTCATGGTGACAACACTGCTATGCTGTGTTGTTCACCCATGACAAATAAACCTTGATTTGACTACCAGCTTCTGCAGAGTCAAGCACAAATAGAAACAATCTCACAATATAGCAACATAAGGGAAGCTCCGTCTCTTAGTACAGTTTTTTTCTTTTGGATAACCTGGCAAGCCAAAGGTGCAGGGGCTTGAAACTTGTTGATGAGATGAAGTGCCAGTGATATTTGGAGATAAGCCACATGACTAAAGATTGTGTAGGCTCTTGCCCCTGTGTCTGGTGCTGGGGAGAAGACCACCTCTCCCTCCTACAAAGGAAAACCAGAAAAGTCTGTGGGTTCTGGTATCCCTTGAAATGGCAGAGAAGCAGCCGCATTCCTTACAGAAGTGCAGAGAGAGTTCCTGAAATAGACATAACTGTCAGAACTGCTGCATAGATTTGGATTTTTGGCCGCACTGTTGGTCATTCTGTGTACTGCAAGGCCATGTGCTTCTGATTGCCCCCCCCAGCTTTTTGCCCCACCTCCCCTACTTGATGACCATTATTGCCTTCATGATTACCTCTTGTGTCCCTCAAATAGCCTGTCTCTGTTTCTTATTTATATTTAAGTTCTTATATTTATTTATATTCAAGTCCTGTGTTTGTGCCTGTCCCTTGTGAGATTGTGACTGTGTTTTTCTGTGCCTGTCCTGTGAATGTATTCTACTGTATGTTTATTTGCATGCGCGCGCGCGTGTGTGTGTGAGCTGTCATAACAGCTTGGCAGATTGGTAATAGTTTCCAAAGAAAAAATCTAAAGCTGAAGTTCCTTTCAAACTTTACTTGGAATACGCTGTAAAACTTAAGCAAACATACAAATACATGCCACATTAGGCAGGGCAGGGGGGCAGGAGTTTATTGTCATTTCGTCCATCTACGCAGTACATGGCAAAATGAGACAACATTCCTCCAGGACCATAGGTGCAGCACAATGCGGTACAGCAGAAGAGAAGACAAAGGAATGGAGTGCAAATGTTATCAAATAAATACAATAAATAATAGTAATAAATAGTATAAATAGAAAATAGGAGAAGGAAAGGAGGAAAGATGTTACAATGGTGCAGCAGCTACTGGGAGGGGGGGTGATGGAGTTATGCCATTTTTTTCCCAGTTTAGCAGTCTGATGGCTATAGGGAAGAAACTGTTCCTCAGCCTTGAGGTGGATGCCTGTATACTGTGGAACCATTTTCCGCACGGCAGGAGGGAGAAGATTGGGTGTGAGGGATCATCCACAATGCTGGTGGCTTTGTGGATGCAGCATGAGTCGTAGATGTCCGTGACAGAGGGGATCGGAGCGCCGATGATCTTTTTCAGCTGTCTTCACTATGCGCTGTAGGGTTTTGCAGTCTGAGGCTGTGCAATTCCCAAACCAGGCAATGGTGCAGCTGTTTATGATGCTCTCGATGGTTCCTCTGTAGAAAACGGTGTGGATAGGGATAGGGAGGTGAGTTGGATTATCTCCATAGAGGAACCATCGATAGATAGTGGAGAGAGAGCATGTTGTGCTCTTCTGAAGTTCACAACTATCTTTTGTTTTAGCCACATTGAGAGCTAGGTTGTTAACTCTGCACCAGTCTGTGAGAAGTTGTACCTCTTCTCTGTATGCTGACTCGTCGTTCCCACTGATCAAACCCGCCACTGTTGTATCATCAGCAAACTTGATGATGTGGTTTGAGGTGTTTGTTGCAACACAGTCATGGGTCAGCAGTGTGAACAGCAGTGGGCTGAGCAAACAGCCTTGGGGGGCTCCCGTGATCAGATTGACTGAGCTGGAGATGTCGCTTCCAATCTTGACTGACTGTCAGTCGAGAAGTCCAGGATCCAGTTGCAGGGAGAGGTGTTTAAGCCCAGCAGTCTCAGTTTTCCTATTAGATGCTGAGGGAGATGGTGTTGCATGCCAAACTGAAGTCTATAAACAGCAGTCTGACATAAGTGCCCTTTTTTTCTAGGTGGGAGAGGGCCAGGTGAAGGGTGGTAGTGATGGCATCATCTGTTGAACTGTTTGCACGATATGCAAACTGCAGGGGGGGTCAAGTGAGGGGGGCAGCTGTGATTTGATGTGCCTCATGACTAGCCTTTCAAAGAACTTCGTGCAGTCATTAAGGCAGCAGACAGGAAACTTCTTTGGCGCTGGTATGATGGTGGTTGTTTTGAGGCACTTTGCAATGACAGTGGTACTCAGGGAGATGTTAAAGATGTCCGCGAGAACATCAGCCAGTTGGTCTGCACATCCTCTGAGCACTCGTCCAGGTATGTTTTCTGGGCCAGCAGCCTTACGTGGGATGACTCTGTGTAGAGCTTTCCTCACATCAGCCGTGGACAAGCAGCACACCTGTTCGTTGGGAGGGGGATTTCCTCCTTGTCAAATCGTTCTGTGCCTCAAATCGTGCATAGAAGTCATTAAGGGCACCTGGCAGAGGGGCCTCACTGTCGCAGCTAAATGCTGATGGCCTATAGTTGGTGATGGCCTGGATCCCCTGCCATATGCACAGTGTCTCCAGTGTCCACAAAGTGGTTGTGGATTTTTCCGGGCATGCTCATGTTTTGCTGCTCTGATACCGTGGGAGAGTTCAGCCCTGGCTGTTTTAAGGGCTGCTACATCGCCAGATTTAAAAGCAGAATTGCGGCGCCTCAGCAGTCATCCAGGGCTTTTGGCTGGGGCGTGTGGTGATGGACTTGGAGACAGTCACACCATCAATGCACTTGCTGATGTAGCCAGTCACTGATGCTGTACACTCCTCCAGGTTGAGAGAGCTGCCGTACATGGCAGCCTCTCTAAACATGTCCCAGTCAGTGTGCTCAAAGCAGTCCTGGAGAGCAAAATAGTTTTTCACTATTTTGGATCATAGAAACTTTACAAGAGCAAAAACTGTTTTTCACTATTTTGAATCATAGAAACAGTACGAGAGACAAAAAGCACGATTCTGAAAGAACACTTTTTGGCTCTGTTTCGACATTAATGAATGTATTTGTGTTTTAGCCAAAAGTTACAAGACCTGCAGTCTGTCACTATTGTTTTAAGACTAATGCAGTTTAAAAAAATATATCATCTATCTCACTGTGCTTGAACACTTTCTGGCACTGTTTATTGATACACAATAGTAAAACCATATGATTCGGTGTTTTTCAACGCTTAAGTAGAAGAGCTTTTTGGAATGAGTTGTAGGGCAAATTTATTGCAATGAGAATAATGTGTGTCTCATCGTGTGTTGCACCGTTAAGTAAAATATGAGTGTAAACACGTATCCTTCTGTGTTCTTGCCAAGCTTTACAAGAGCAAAAACTGTTTTTTACTGTTTTGAATCATAGAAACAGTAAGAGTGACAAAAAGCATTATTCTAGTAGTTAGAACACTTTTTGGCTCTGTTTCGACATTAATGAATGTGTAAACACATGATTTTATGTTTTAGCCAAAAGTTACAATAACTGCAGTCTGTCACCATTGTTTTAAAACTCATGTAGTTTAAAAAAATATATAATTTTTCTGTGTTTGAACACTTTTTGGTACTGTTTATTAATACACAATAGTAAAACCATATGATTCTGTGTTTTACAAAGCTTAACTAGAACAGCTTTTTGGAATGACTTGTAAATTCATTACAATGAGAATAATGTGTGTCTCATCGTGTGTTGCAACGTTAAGTAAAATATGAGTGTAAATACATATCCTTCTGTGTTCTTGCCAAGCTTTACAAGAGCAAAAACTGTTTTTCACTATTTTGAATCATAGAAACAGTACAAGTGACAAAAAGCATGATTCAAACAGTTATAACCCTTTTTGGCACTGTTTTATGTTATGTGACATTGAAACCGTATGAGTCTGTTTCTAGTTAAGCGTTAGAAATAGAACATTTTGTTTGTAAGGAGTTGTAGAGCAAATTAAAAGTAAAATGAGAATAACGTGTGTCAAATCATGTGTGACAACTTTATAGCACTGTTTAGTAAAAATTAGTATAAACATGTATCCTTCTGTGTTCTTGCCAAGCGTTACAAGAACAACTGTTTTCACTCTTTTGAATCTTAAAAATAGTAAGAGTGAAAAAAGCATGATTCTAGTTGTTAGAACACTTTTTGGATCTGTTTTAAAATGAATGAATGTATAAACGCATGATTTTGTGTTTTAGCCAAAAGTTACAAGACCTGCAATCTGTCACTGTTGTTTTAAGACTAACGCAGTTTAAAAAAATATATCATATATCTCACTGTGCTTGAACACTTTCTGGCACTGTTTATTGATACACAATAGTAAAACCATATGATTCTGTGTTTTTCAACGCTTAAGTAGAAGAGCTTTTTGGAATGAGTTGTAGGGCAAATTTATTGCAATGAGAATAATGTGTGTCTCATCGTGTGTTGCACTGTTAAGTAAAATATGAGTGTAAACACGTATTCTTCTGTGTTCTTGCCAAGTGTTACAAGAACAACAACTGTTTTCACTCTTTTGAATCTTAAAAATAGGTCCTTACCACTGCGCCACCATGCTGCCTATATCATCTCATAGTTAACTAACTTGGTCATATTAAACTTATCATAGTTAACTAACCTGGACATATTAAATCTTACCACGGTTCTTCCTGCATAGGGACTTTTTTGGCAGCCACCAGAGCCAAATCATCAGCTGCGTATTGCTTCCACTCCACAAAAACAGATCAGTACCACATTATCATGTGAAAGGTTTATTGTTACAACAAGATTTTTTAATGTTATAAAAATATCTTCACATTATTATGACATACAAAGTTATCCCATTATAACAAGAAACTTGTACATTTCTTGTACAACAATATACTATTCATCTTGCTAAAAATTAATTAAACAGAACTTATAATTATTACAGCTTAGTTATGGAAAGAGGGTTAGAATTGTATAATCTAACCACTTTGTTTGCCAAGAGAGCAGGGAGAGAGGAACACGGAGAGGTGACGTTGCACATTAAAATAGACTGTTACAATAGCAGTGATGACAAATATATAAATGATTCACATTCTTACATGTTATTGTATTATACACATTTAATTTTTTATTTGAGAGAATCAAATGATAACTGCGAGTAACCAGCATAGTCCTGCACTGTACGTGTGAATTCGTGATATGGGGCTTGGGAGTCGGCCGTGCTATCAAAAAGGCCAAAGCCTATAGCTGCTAGCATCTGTTTTTTATGCCAAAAAAAGTTTTTACAATCAAAAGCTAAACCTAAAACACATGTTTAACAGTAGTTATATCCTTTATTATGCAACATTAAGTTACCCTATCTTCATTGTCAAACTGCACCATGTCATCATCTGGCAGGTTTTGGCTCTGGTAATTCATTATTAGTTTTAGCCACTGCCCCATTTACCCACTGCTAATGCTGGGGTTTGAACTAAACGTGCATGATGATTGGAGGAACTGTCAAAGTGGCGGGACCGCTTTTTGATTGACAGCGTTTTGGCATCAGAGCGTTTTGAGTTCAGACCCATGTGGATATTTGGCAAGTGAAGCTGCTGCTCGTAATCTCTTATTTGCTAGTGATAGAACCCACTATTTTCTTTTGTACGTACCCTACTGTAAATAAAAAGATAAATGTAGCGTTCTTGAGTTTGCTCCTTGTTTCAGTTTAGTAAAATTCGTTCGTTTATTTCAAAATAGTTCGCTACAGCTAATAACACTAATATCGAGTTACCAGAAAGGAAGGGTTACCTGGCCGGAACACATCTCGCCAGTACTACATTCTCTGCACTGGCTACTCATTTCTAGCCTGTCACAGTTGTCACCAAACATTTTGCAGCAAGAATCAGGCCTATTAGACTGCATCCAGACTCACTTCTCCAAATGTCAATACTTTCATTCCCCAGGTGTATCAACCCCCTTGTCAACTAAGGTATTCACCGATTTTTACTCAGATTTCCTGCTGTCCCATTCACATCAGTTAAAAGGACAACACAGCATTTTGTCACTGGGCAACACTGCTGAGCAGCTGCTGCAAATCCGGCAAAACTAAGAAGGGCTGCACCTTATTTATGCACAGTATTATTAAAATAAACACAATCCAGCCACAAGGGAATGCACAAACTAGTGTATTTCTTCGTGCCGGTCCCAAGCCCAGATAAATGGAGAGGGTTGCATCAGGAAGGGCATCCGGCGTAAAAATTTGCCAAACCAAATATGCGGACAAAAATACAAATTTCCATACCAGATCGGTCAAGCCCCGGGTTAACAACGACCGCCACCAGCACTGCTAGCCAACAGGGTGCAGACTGTTGGCCAAAGAAGGAGAAGAGGCCGAAGGAAAAGAGGAGAAAGGAGGAGAGGGGGAAGGTTAAGAGAGTGGACGTGAGGGTAGGAACTTTGAATGTTGGTAGTATGACTGGTAAAGGGAGAGAGCTTGCTGATATGATGGAGAGAAGGAAGGTTGACATATTGCGTGTGCAAGAGACCAAATGGAAGGGGAGTAAGGCTAGGTGCATCGGAGGGGTGTTTAAACTGTTTTACCGTGGTGTGGATGGGAGGAGAAACGGGGTAGGGATTATCCTGAAGGAACAGTATGTCAAGAGTGTTTTGGAGGTGAAGAGAGTGTCTGACAGAGTGATGGTTATGAAACTGGAAATTGATGGTGTAATGATGAATGTTGTTAGAGTATATGCCCCGCAAGTTGGGTGTGAGATGAACGAAAAAGAAGAATTCTGGAGTGATATGGATGAAGTGGTGAAGAGTGTACCCGAGGGAGAGTGAGTGGTGATTGGAGCGAATTTCAGTGGGCATGTTGGTGAAGGGAACAGAGGAGGGGCACATTTCACTACATGGTATACAACCATGTACGTGACAAATAAACTCTTTTGACTCTTTGACTCTTTGAGATGAGGAGGTGATGGGTAGGTATGGTGTCAAGGAGAGGAACACAGAAGGTCAGATGATTGTGGATTTTGCAAAAAGGGTGGACATGACTGTAGTAAACACATTTTAAGAAGAGGGAGGAACACAGGGTGACATACAAGAGTGGAGGAAGATGCGCACAGGTGGATTATATCTTATGCGGGAGGGCCAGACTGAAGGAGATTGGAGACTGCAAAATGGAGGCAGGGGAAAGCGCAGTTAGACACCTTAGGATGGTGGTTTGTAGAATAACATTGGAGATCAAAAAGAGAAGGAGAGTGAGGGCAGAACCAAGGATCAAATGGTGGAAGTTGAAAAAGGAAAACTATAAGGCGGAGTTCAGGGAGGAATTAAGACAGGCATTGGGTAGCAGTGAAAAGTTACCAGTGAGCTGGGCATCTACAGCAGAAGTGGTAAGGGAGACAGCTAGAAAGGTGCTTGGTGTGACATCTGGACAGAGGAAGGAGGACAAGGAAACCTGGTGGTGGAATGAGGAAGTACAGGAGAATATACAGAGGAAGGGGCTGGCAAAGAAGAAGTGTGATAGACAGAGAGATGAAGAATGTAGACAGAAGTAGAAGGAGATGAGGCGTAGGGTGAAGAGAGAGGTGGCAAAGGCTAAAGAAAAGGCGTATGGTGAATTGTATGAGAGGTTGGACACTAAGGAGGGAGAAAAGGACCTGTACCGATTGGCTAGGCAGAGGGACCGAGCTGGGAAAGATGTGCAGCAGGTTAGGCTGATAAAGGATAGCGATGGAAAGATACTCACAAGCGAGGAGAGTGTGTTGTGCAAATGGAAAGAGTACTTTGAGGGGCTGATGAATGAAGAGAATGAGAGAGAGAGAGGAAGTTGGATGATGTAAGGATTATGAATAAGGGAGTGCAATGGATTAGCAAGGAGGAAGTTAGGACAGCTATGAAGAGGATGAAGAATGGAAAGGCTGTTGGCCCAGATGACATACCTGTGGAAGCATGGAAGTGTTTAGGAGAGATGGCAGTGGAGTTTTTAACCAGATTGTTTAATGGAATCTTGGAAAGTGAGATGATGCCTGAGGAGTGGAGAAGAAGTGTACTGGTACCAATTTTTTTAAGAATAAGGGTGATGCACAAAGCTGTAGTAATTACAGAGGGATAAAACTGATCAGCCATAGCATGAAGTTATGGGAAAGAGTAGTGGAAGCTAGGTTAAGAAGGGAAGTGACGCGTAGTGAGCAGCAGTATGGCTTCATGCCGAGAAGAAGTACTACAGATGCGATGTTTGCTCTGAGGGTGCTGATGGAGAAGTACCGAGAAGGTAAGAAGGAGTTGCATTGTGTCTTCGTGGACTTAGAGAAAGCATATGACAGGGTACCTAGAGAGGAGTTGTGGTATTGTATGAGAAAGTTGGGTGCACCAGAGAAGTATGTAAGAGTGATACAGGACATGTACAAAGACAGCGTGACAGTGGCGAGGTCTGCGGTAGGAGTGACGGATGTTTTCAAGGTGGGGGTAGGATTACATCAAGGATCAGCTTTGAGTCCTTTCTTATTTGCAATGGTAATGGACAGGTTGACAGATGAGATCAGACAGGAGTCACCATGGACTATGATGTTTGCGGATGACATTGTGTAGGGAGCAGGTTGAGGAGACCCTGGAGAGGTGGAGATATGCTCTAGAGAGAAGAATAATGAAGGTCAGTAGGACTAAGACAGAATACATGTGCATAAATGAGAGGGAGGACAGAGGAATGGTGAGGATGCAGGGAATAGAGTTGGCGAAGGTAGGTAAATTTAAATACTTAGGATCAACAGTTCAGAGTAACGGAGAGTGTGGAAGAGAGGTGAAGAAGAGAGTGCAGGCAGGGTGGAGTGGGTGGAGAAGAGTGTCAGGAGTGATTTGTGATAGAAGGGTACCATCAAGAGTGAAAGGGAAGGTCTATAAGATGGTAGTGAGACCAGCTATGCTTTACGGGCTGGAGACGGTGGCACTAACCAAAAGACAGGAGGCAGAGCTAGAGGTGGCAGAGTTAAAGATGTTAAGATTTGCATTGGGTGTGACGAGGATGGACAGGATTAGAAATGAGTATATTAGAGGGTCAGCCCAGGTTAGACGGTTTGGAGACAAAGTCAGAGAGGTGAGATTGCGTTGGTTTGGACATGTGCAGAGGAGAGATGCTGGATATATCGGGAGAAGGATGCTAGGGATGGAGCTGCCAGGCAAGAGGAAGAGAGGAAGGCCTAAGAGGAGATTTATGGATGTGGTGAAGGAGGACATGCAAGTTGTGGGTGTGACGGAGAAAGATGCAGAGGACAGGAAGAAGTAGAAACAGTTGATCCGCTGTGGCGACCCCTAACGGGAGCAGCCGAAAGAAGAAGAAGAAGATATTTACAGCTTCACCTCTTCAGAAGTTCCACACCCCATCAGGGATGTATGCTTCTCAGCTTTCTGCATGAGATTCCAGAGGTCTGGGGGTGCATCTCTCAGTTTAAATCTCAGATGCACACCCCTAGTGAAGTCCAGCATTGCTTCTGACATACTCCCAGCTTTCAGGTTAGAATAGGAGTTACACATCCTGGAAGTGAAATTGTAATGGAATGCCATTGATGCAAAGAGTTAAACCTAGAAAGCCCTTTTTCCATAGACAAGGTTTAGCCTATGATGTATTTTGCACAGTGAAAGTCTGAAAGTGGTAGAGTTTCCTACTTGGCATAGGCTTTCTCCAACAAGGCAGGTCAAAACTCACTGATAGTTCTTGGATGAAAAAAGATTAATTTGCCATTGATTGTTGGCAACTTGTCATCGATCACAACATCGACCCATTTTCCAAATTTCCAGAAGTGAAAGATAAAGTAGTATTTTAATAAATTGCAATTAATTAATTAATTCAACTTACATATGTATATACTTCCTGGACCACTGAAAGAACTTAGTTAATTGAAAAGTAAACTTGGAAACAGAATGAGAAATAGAATACTGGTGTGCTTTGACTCTAATCATTGCCAGTATTGCTGCCTACCAAGAATTGGAATTTGCAGTGTGTATTCAAATTTGAAACAACGCACAGATGTGTTTTTTTTATCTTTTTAAATTGTTCATCCTTAAAATGTTTTAGTCTTTATTGCAGCTATTATTAATGTCATTGAGATGTAAAATATTTTTGAAAGCATTTTACCCTGAAGTGAAAGATCTCAGCACCATCCTCAAATCTTTGGTCAAGTGGCAGCAGTTGTTTCAGGATTTTCGTTTGAGATGTCATTGCTCCAAGAGAAGCCAGAAACCAGCAGTCACCTGAAAAAAATGACAATGTATTTTGATATATACACTATATGTACGTGACAAAATTTCAAACTTGGCTCATGGCCTATAAGTATTAGTGGAAGACACAACTATTCATTCACAACTATTCATTCATCCATCTATTTTCTTTAACCACTTTATCCTGGTCAGGTTTGTGGTGGCACAGAGCCTGTCCCAGAACGACTGGGTGATAGGCTATGAAACTACATCCTGGATGGGATGCCAGTCGACAGTACGATGATTTCACACAAACAAACTATAAGGTAATTTATAGAGAACAGTTTGCCTGAAACTTATGTCTTTGGGCTGTGGGAAGAAACCAGAGCACTCGGACAGACCCTTGCAGATAGAGAAAGAACAATGCAAATGCCACACATTTGCTACATTTGAAAGACCCCTAAACAAATTTTTCAGCTAAATGTTCTTACCTAGTGATCCTTGGCTAAAATCAAATCTTGAAACTCCTTCCACAAATAACTGTGGGTTTTGCACAAGTTTCTGAAACACAGTATAGCAAAGTATTTTATAGAATTATATTAAATCTGTACATTATGTCACTTGTGATATTTTACAGAACAAACAAGTAAAATACTTTTTTAAACCTTATAATTGTGAAAATGTTTAAAACAAATTAAGAAAATAAAACTGTGTTTATTTCCAAGAACTGACAATTATGCTAGTAACAGACATTTCAGTAGAAAGTATGAGTTTTGATGATGTTAATAGCCATACAATAAACAATGCAATAAAACAAATTTAATAAGAAAAAAAATAATAAAAATAAGACAAATAATGAGGTTTCTCTCTGTGGATAAAGAATAAGGCAAGAAATTTATGTGGTTGGTGGAAAAATGGCTGCACCTTGTGTAATTGAAAAACACATTGTTTAATTTTGTAATTTAAATTAGTGGTAACAAATTATTCTTTTTATGAAATTATTGTTTTAAGCAGGTCTTCAACAATAAATTATGCTTGCTATGAAATAGACATGTGTATGTACTCATTAAAGTACACTAAGTACAGCTCCTGCACTCCATGTAATTTAGTGTACCGTTGTTCTTCCAGTTTCTTGACAAAATAATGTTTAAAAGATGAGTCTATAATTGTGAAGGCCTGTTATGATGACAGCTAATTTTCAGTTAACACTGAATGATTTAGTACTTTGGTATTGATTTCTGCTAAGCATTTAATATCATCACTCTCATGTATATTTTTGACAGGATTCTTGTAACACTTCAGTATAATAGAGAAACAGTTCCATTGTTGTGGCTCTTAGTAAATAATAAATAAATTGCTCTTAATTTTTTCACCATCAATACCATGTGAGAAAATGACATCTAAGTGAACCAAATGAAATGCAACATACCCAGGGTCTTCTCCAGACCACCTGGGCCAGGTCATGGTCCTCCAGTAATCCAGAACCAATGGAGCTGTTGTCTGGGGGGAAGGTGTTGTCAGCAAACCTCAGCTTGTGGCTCAGGCAGTACTGGTGCAGTGTACGGAACTCTTGCCCATGGAATTTAATGGGGTTTTCTAGGCTTCCTGCTCTTTCGCTCCTGTTACGATGCTCAATAATGTCAAGAATCAAACAAAAGAAAGTGAAATGAATGAGGATGTCAAAGGCATAGTTAGAAGAGTGGGAGGACCAACTATTGTTTTTCCCTGCTAAAGAAAGCTTAATTGAAATTGTATCATCTATAAATTCCTTTTAGCCAACGGCACAGCAGATAAACAGAAAAGCTAACATTAGATATATAATTTCCCTGATATGCAGCAGTTGTATTTGTATTCCTTGCAACATTTAATTTCATTGTCATTTTATGTCTTAGAGATACGAAATCATAAACCTAAGTTTATCTTTTGAAGTTTTCAGTAGCTGATTCTTAACCAAAGAGCCTAAAAAATGAGTCAGTCATACAAATGTAAGTATGCATTAAACAGAAATACTGTCAGTTACTCATGTCACAAATGAGCAGCTTTTTATGATTATGACAAAGACCAGATAAAAAGAGTTTTTTTAAAATCTGGATCTCGAAAAAAACAAGCTACATCATGATAAAAGTCTCACAGATGGTATAGAAGAATTGCCTTTAATCAATTCCAACGACAGAAAACTCACATCATTCAGTGAACTGGACCAAATGTTCTTTTACTCCTTTTACATGTTGTGAAAGTGGTGCACTTGCATTTTGTGTCTTATTGCACCTTTGAACAATACTCCCAGCTCCACCCACAGGCACCATTCCAGATTTTTCATGTCAGAAGCTTTATGATGCTGTACTTACCCACTAACCTGTGTCTGGGGCAGTGTGACTAGATTAGGTCTTCTATTTTCAAACAGAATGCAAAATGTACTGTCATTCACAGTAGAAATACTGCAAATGTACTTGAACACTGCACATTATTTTGAAGTAAAAAAGTCAAGCTGAAGCATCACAGTCAGTGACTGCAAAGCTATCATTACATTTTTTTGCAATGGCTACTGCTGCTCATTTAATAGTTGAGTAAAGATGAAAAACTGTATAAATATAGGGGCTTTTAAAAGTATATTTTAATTATTTTATATATATATATATATATATATATATACACACACACACACACACACACACACACACACAGTATGTGTGTGTTTGTGTCCACGTGAGATTACACTCACATGCAAATAAAAAAGTCATCTTTGTAAATATCTGTTCTTCCTAATATGAGCTGAGTGAAAAGTTAACAGTGTTGTCAGAATACATCTCAATTATGAGGCAAGTGATGTTCCACCATAAATAGCAGTTCTATAAAATATGTATGCTTAAAAAACATGTGATTTTGGAAAATCTTCCTTATGGAAGTTATTCAGTGTGGAGGACAAAGGATCTGCAAATAGCTGACAATCGAGGACTTTGGTAAGGCATTGTCTTCATGAGCTTGGTCTGCCAGTGAGTTGTAGTGGGTGCCGGGCAGGTGAAATAAATTTATTTTATGACTTGATAATGTTTTTACTTCCTTGTGGAGGAGAAAACAGAATGCCTGCAAGATAGCTGACAGCAGAGAATTCTGGTAACAAGCTATCTATCTATCTATCTATCTATCTATCTATCTATCTATCTATCGATCGCTTGGTGTGGTCTGGAGTGGGCGTGTCTGTGGCGTTTGGCGGACTGCGTGCTGTGTGTGAGTGACGCTCCTTTCTTTCGCTCTCTTGTTTTCTGGTTGTTGTGCATGATTTATTTCATAATATACAGTATGTATGAGCAGAGTTTTTATTATGTGCTGCACCTGGTTAAACTGTCACTGAAGTAAATATTCCCAGACCTAATATTTGTAACAGACATCACTCACTTACTGTAGATTTGCCAGCAAATCTTTCTGCTGTTTTTCAACAATGAGTAAAATAACAATGAAAGAGTAATATCTCTGGAATTTAAAGAAAAAAAATAAACTAAAGTTCTGGTTAGGATGTTTTCTTGTATCTGTTAGATTTGTGTACAGAAGCATAAATATAAACGTGCAATAATAGGCAAGTGAGCAGCGCCTATGTTTTTTTCCCAAAGCGCATAAGCCTGTGTTCCTCAATGGAAGAATCCACAGCAATTATTCAGATTGAAAAAAGTGTTAATCTTTAAATCAACAGTGCTGTTCTGCGATGCGGCAATACTTCCTTATAGATATTTGTATAATTTCTCCACCACCCTGAGGTGCCACAGCTAACATACTGTATGTTTCACAATCCCTAAGTGTCAAGTTGTTCCTTAGCACTCTTTCCATCCATATTTGTTTTGAAATAAACAACATTTTGGTATTGACAAGCATCTGCAGAGTTTACTTCTGTTCTTACAAAGGCTTTCATAATTACATACAAAGAAGCTGATTCTCTTCAAATTTTTCCCAGTGCCCTTTTCATATTAAATATATACTGAAATAATGCATGCAATAATTCAATCATTAATTCTGTACTGTACTTATTAATACACATTACATTACTGGAAATCTGATGAAGATATCTCTTTGTATGTCTCCAGTTCAGCAGAAACCATTTTGGACTTTGGACCTCAGTAATGATTCACAAGCCATTTAATTTATCAAGCTAAATTAGAGTGAGTGAAGGAGCTATAAAAGCTATAAAAATTGTGGTATTTGGAGATACTTAGGCTACCTTCAATTCTTCAAATAAAATTTTATCATGTACACCCATTACAGGAAATATCACTCATTTCAGTAAACTAATCCAAAATGCAAATTATGAAGTTTAGATTAGGCAAAGATTTCTTGAAGATGTTCTACATGAAGTTCACTTTAAAGGTTATTCAAGCAACCTGACCCACTCTGTTGTAAATAATGAGTGAAACCCCATCTATTGTTGCCTGGTTTAAAAAAAAAAAACAGAATTGCATGCCATATTACTTTCATTCAAGTGCAAACAAGATTTGACAACAGATTATTTTCTTTACCAATTATATGCGATTGTAACAGCTTTTCATAGTTTAAGGAGAGAGTGTGGCGATATTCTTGGTGATTGATTGATCGATCGATCAATTAAGCGATTTTTACAAAAGGAGGTTCAACAGCACCGCTTGGAGTTGCTTATTTTTTGAAACGACTGATCTGTAAAGCATGTGTCATGCACACAGGTAAGGTAAACGGGTTTGTCTTGGATTCAAGTATTAATCTCGTAGTTTCTATTTTTAAAGTTGTTCTCTGTCTGCAGGTGCCATTTACTGGCTGTTTTGTCTCTTTGTACATTGTTTTTATTTTATTGTGGACTGGCAAGTTATTACAGTACGTTTGGTAGTTGAGTTTTGTCGTGTTTGTGTTCATTCTTAATCCTGATCATGAGTGGAGGGGTCAAGGTGTCATGTGGTTGATGGCAGCACAACAGCATCACACCAGTCACTGGAGACAGTCGCTGGAACATGGTACTGTGAAGTCTGTGAACTGTTTTCGCTACCCTCTGTTTTTATGTTATTTTATTTAACTGTTGAGACTGGTTTGGTAATGACTCATAGATATTGACATGTCCTTTCTGGAGTGTGGTGTACCTTTTAATGTGGAGGGCTTAAACTGTCTAATGTTTTATTGTTCTTAGCTTGTTGCATGAACTCTTGAGGAAAGTGTGTAGTGACCATAACCTCCATCCAGTGGGCTCATTTTCTATGGAAAAATCTATTGTAATAAAGGTAACTTTTCATACTAGAGATCACGCCTGGTTCTTTGCAAGAGTTGTACTGTGGCCTCAGTTCAGTTAGCATTTTCAGCAGGTTTTCCCTGGAATAAATTTCCAGGGTGGCATAGTCAGACAAACTGTTAAAGGCCTGGTTGAGGGGCCATGTCACAGAAAGCAAAGTAAAACTCTTAAGATGTTTTTTTTCCAGGGGGGTGGTGCTTTTCATCTTTCTCTACTGCCAAATACTGAATAGTATGCTGCTTTTTATTAAAACATCATGCTTTTGTAAATATGGCTAAACTGGAGGTACCATGGTGTGGTAGAGATCAGAGCCCAAGATTCTGTAGGACTTTCTCATCTGAACAGATCAGGTAATAACATTCCAACTAAATATGATGGTAGCAAACAAGGAAAAAAAGACCAGCAGTGATACATGCGGCAATTCTAAGTGATAGAAACTCTGGAAGTCCTGAGTCTGAGAAAGACACTATGCAGAGAAGAAAAATTAGAATGAGAGATTAAAAAGTTGGTGACAGTATTGGTGAGACTTCAGTGAAGTAAACATGCATAGTTTTTTTTTTTTTTTCCCCAAGATGGTGACTTCATTTGCACTGGCTGCCTCAAATAAAACTAGAGGTTCCCTATTCTAAAGAATTATTTACTCAATTTAATTTTGATATAACATATTCCTGGCAGTACAAGAACTAGCCAAAAAAATGCTCATTGAAAGGAATTTAATCAAAATTAGCTCTATGTAATTATTTGAGAATTACTTTCACTGTCCCTACCCTTAGAATATTGGAGTGGTAGACATGTATTGCCTGTAATGTATTTTTATTTTGTTTAGGTACATTTTCTTTTAGTTCTTCCAACATACGGTGTTATGCAACTGATACTAATTTGCTTATTTTATACTGTTGGGTAAATTTTTACTGCAGCAGTTCAGCATGAGAACCTTCATCGAGAATTCTCAAGAGAAGCTGGGATTCACACCTGGGCTCTTTGAGCTCAAGGTGGCAGCTCTAACTGCTACACTACCTGTTGCCCCTGTTTAAAGCCATTTGAGCAGCTCTCAACAGGCAAGGTTTTGCAAGGCTTGACACATTAACGTCCCTAACTTGCAAGCAAGTTTAGAAGTCAGTGTCTTCTCTTCCGGGCTGGAACTTTTTTCGTGGCTCAGGTGTGACATAAGCTTTTTGTCTCCCTCCGCTGGCCAAAATTGTCACCTTCATGTTACAAACCACTGATCGTACTGCTTTAGTTATTTGTTTTTTTCTCCATTGAGTTGCAGTCATGCTCTGTCAGTCTGAAAGCTCGTAATAAGGGCAAATGTAGTAAAAACAAAGTAAAACATTAAAATGGGGGGTGTTAAAAACAGGTTGAATTTCTTTCAGTGTTTTCATGGGTGCATTTGATAATTTTTTTGAAAAAGCTTTACTGAAACTGGACTGAAATATTTCTTTAATAGGGTACTGTGAGGAGATGCATAATTGCCAGTTCTTTAATTTGTGAAAAAACTTATTAAAAAATTGTTTCTATGTCTCCTTCGTTGTCATCATAATGCCAGGAAAGGTCTCTTTGTAGCAGGATGCTGAAAAAAAAATAACACATCAGCATGATGAAAAACAAGAAGCAATGAGACAGACACAAAAAGATTATTTTGAAAGACCTTGAAATCAGACACAATATTCAGTTAGTCTTAGGACTGTTTGTGCTGCTTTTGTAACATTTTTCCTAGGATTTTTAAAAATCCTTATATTACAAGTTGGGTTCAAATTCAGAGTGTATAAAAATTGCAGATCTGTTGTGAATAGCATTGGAAATATGGTCCTAAAATGTGCTCTAACATCTCTTTTTCTAAATGTTTACCTACTTCATGATGCCAACAGTAAGCCTCAAGAGAGAAATATCAATTCTAAATGAAGGTATATATATTACCAAAGAGGCAAACTTATCTTTAAAAAAGGTAGCAGCATGGAAACTATGCCAAGATGTTTCCTAATATTGAAAGGAGCATTTCCTCAAGAACCTTCATTCATATTTAAACTGACTGACTCAACAGAAGACTAATCTTCACGTTCCATAAGATCTTACATTTTGCATGCATTGTTTTTGATGGTTTAAAGGCCTTAAGGAATATGTATCCATCCTGAATGCTGCTTCTTCATTGTTCTCCAGTTCCTGTTACACCCATTACTATAACTAACCTTTTTGGTGAAGTCTCCAGTGTATTGGAGGAAGCTGCTGAAACAATGCTGGAAGTTTAAATCAAACCAATGTCTTTGTTTGTATGGACCCCTATAATGCATATTAAAACACCAGTTCAGCAGATATCATTTCTTTCAATGATATCTTCAAATCACAGGTGGAAGCCCTTCAGTGTTAAAAGCAATATACTGTACTTAACTTATGTTCTTTGTCAACCGGTAGAAACAATAGGTAAGTTATACTGTTTTGTGATGCATTGTCCAAATGTTGTCTGTCGATTTTAGGATACATTGCAAACACACTAATTAAGCTCTATGAAAAATATTTTATTTCAAACAATTAAAACCATAATAAGCCTTGCTGTGTCTAAGACATTGCAAAATGGGAGATTTTAGGCTTGAAACTAGAAAAATGGCATTCTTGTACAAAGATATACAGGAGCAATGCAAATTCAAATATATATATATATATATATATATATATATTTAAAAAAAAAAACTACAGTGTTACTCGCACCAATGATTTTTGCAGCAAATGATTTTCTCCAATATGTTTAATACAGCCCCAAATCAGAAAAAGTTGGGACAGTATGGAATATCAAAATTTAAAAAAAGTGTTTCTTAATTTACTTTGACTTTTATTTCATTGCAGACAGTATGAACCCAAGATATTTCACGTTTTGTCTGGTCAACTAACATTTCATTTGTTAATATACAGTGATATGCAAAAGTTTGGGCACTCCTGGTTAAAATTTTTAGAAGGCATTAAGTTAAAGATGACACATTTTTAAAAATATTTTAAGGAAGGCTACTTTATTTCCATCTTTTACAGTTTCAAAATAACAAAAAAGGAAACGGGCCTGAAGCAAAAGTTTGGGCACCTTGCAGGGTGAGTACTTAGTAACATTCCCTTTGGCAAGTATTTCAGCTTGTAAACGTTTTGTTAGTCTGATAAGTGTCTTTCAATTCTTATTTGGGGGATTTACCTTTCTTTGCAAAAGGCTTCTAGTTCTGTGAGATTCTTGGGCTGTCTTGCATGCACTGCTCTTTTGAGGTCTATTCACAGAGTTTTGATGATGGGGGGACTGTGGGGACTGTGAGGGTCATCTTCAGCTTTTTTACAGACAAGTATGATGTTTGCCTCCAGAATTTGAAGGTATTTAATTGAATCCATTTTCCCCTGTACCGGAGAAATGTTCCCCAGCTACAACACAAGCCCAAAGCATGATTTTTCCACCGCCATGCTTTCTCTAAGTCCACGAAGACACAATGCAACTTCTTCTTACCTTCTCGGTACTTTTCCATCAGCACCCTCAGAGCAAACATGGCATCTATAGTACTCCTTCTTGGCATGAAGCCATACTGCTGCTCACTAATTGTCACCTCCCTTCTTAACTTAGCTTCCACTACTCTTTCCCATAACTTCATGCTATGGCTGATCAGTTTTATCCCTCTATAGTCACTACAGCTCTGCACATCACCCTTATTCTTAAAAATTGGTACCAGTACACTTCTTCTCCACTCCTCAGGCATCGTCTCACTTTCCAAGATTCCATTAAACAATCTGGTTAAAAACTCCACTGCCATCTCTCCTAAACACTTCCATGCTTCCACAGGTATGTCATCTGGGCCAACAGCCTTTCCATTCTTCATCCTCTTCATAGCTGTCCTAACTTCCTCCTTGCTAATCCATTGCACTCCCTTATTCATAGTCCCTACATCATCCAATCTTACCAACATTCAAAGTTCCTATTCTCACGTCCACTCTCTTAACCTTCCTCCTCTCCTCCTTCCTCTGGACATGCCTTCCTCCTCTCTTCCTCCTTCTTCGGCCAACAGTAGCCCAATTTCCGCCAGCACCCTGTCGGCTAGCAGTGCTGGTGGCGGTCGTTGTTAACCTGGGCCTCGTGGAAATTTCTATTTTTGTCCGCATATTTGGTTTGGCAAAATTTTTACGCCGGATGCCCTTCCTGACGCAACCCTCTTCATTTCCGGGCTTGGGACCGGCACAAAAAAATACACTAGTTTGTGCGTCCCCTTGCGGCTGGATTAAAACAACAATAATACACTAATCTTGCTTAAAATGTTGAAAAGAATATTTCATCTTTAACTTTATGCCTTTTGGAGATCAGTTCATCTTCTACTCACTTAACTATTCACAGTAACAGGAATTTTGAACAGGGGTGCCCAAACTTTTCCATGCCATTGTACATCCATTCCTACATTTCAGGTCTGCAACACATTCCAGAAATAGTTGGGAGAGTAAAGCATTTACAACTTTGCAATGTGGCCATTTCTTTTCACAACAGACAATTTGGTGGTGACGATATCAAGCAATGAAAGGTTTCAGGAGTTTTTTTTGTCCCATTCTTACTGCAAACACGTCTTAAGGTCTGCAACAGTAGCGGAGTTGTTGTTTGTCTTTTCAAAATTCTCCACATATTCTCTATTGGGGACAGGTCAGGACTGCAGGCATGCCAGTACCCTCTTCTTCCGCAGCCATGCCTTTGTAATGTGTGCAGAATGTGGTTTTGCATTGTCTTGTTGAAAAATGCATGGACATTACTGGAAAAGATGTCTTGAAGGCAGCATATGTTGCTCTAAAATCTCAATGTACTTTTCTCCATTAATGCTACCATCACAGAAGTGTAAATTACCTTTGCCAAGGGCACTGACACAACCCCATACCATGACAGACCCTGACTTTTGGACTTGTTGCTGATAACAGTCTGGATGGTCCTTTTTGTCTTTGGTCCGGAGCACACAGTGTCAATTTCTTTCAAAAAATATCTGGAATACTGATTCATCTGACCACAATACACGTTTCCACTGTGTGATAGCCCATCCCAGGTGCCTCCGAACCCAGGTAAGTCAACAATGCTTCTGAACATGGTTAACATAAGGCTTCTTTTTTGCACAGTAAAGTTTTAAGTGGCATTTGTGAATGTAACTCTGTATTGTAGTGCTTGACAAAGATTTGCCAAAGTAACCCCTTGCCTATGTGATTATATCAGCTACTGATGCAATGCCGTCTCAGGGATCGGAGATCTCAGGTGTTCAGCTTAGGCTTGTTCCTTTGCCCTTTACGCGCTGAAATTCCTCCAGATCCCTTGAATCATTTAATGATATTATGCACTGTAGAGAGAGAAATATGCCAATCCCTTCCAATCTTTCTTTGAGGAACATTTCAATAATTTTCTCATGTATTTGTTGACAAACTGGAGATCCTCTGCCCATCTTTGCGCCTCAAAGACTCAGCCTTTCGTGGATGCTGCTTTTGTACCAACTCATGATTACACTCACCTGTTGACATCACATTATTATTTAATTTTTTTTACCTCATTAGTAGCTCTAAATTGCCCCCGTCCTAGAATTTTGAAACAAAAAAATACGACAACATCAATGTCAACCCTACACTATGGCACACCTTAAAACGTGTTTGCAGAAAGAATGAGACAAAATAACACCTGAAATGCTTAATTGCCTGATATCATCATTGCCAAACAGTGTGGTAAGAAGAAATGGCAACATTACAAAGTAGCAAATGCTTTACCATCCCAACTTTTTTGGAATGTGTTCCAGGCCTGAAATACAGGAAAGGATGTATATTAACAAATGAAATGTTAGTTGACCAGGCAAAACATGAAATCTCTTGGGTTCATACTGTCTGCAATGAAATAAAAGTCAAAGTAAATGTAAAAATCACTGCCATTTTTTATTAGCATTTTACACAATGTCTCAACTTTTTCTGATTTTAGGTTGTAGAAATACACCAAGGTATAATTTTCACTGTGAAAAAGTGATGAAGCTCCTTGTAAACTGCAACTTCTAAAAAAACTAAATCACTTGGAAAAATGAATTATAGGCATTGAAAAACTGGTGACTGCTGAACAGAACTTATATAATTTTTTTTAACCCATCACAGTATATTAAAGCAATGAAATAGCATACATAATATTCTTTGAAAATGTACACATTTTCCATAAAATCAAAATCTTTACATCTTTTATTCACAATAATAAGCATTTTTTTTAATATGTCCAGTAACCTTTTCAGCCATTATAACTATAGTTGTGCGCTATAGTGCACAAAAACAGAAGTACTACTGAGTAGATAAATGTAGAATATGAATCTTAACATTGTGTGTTGCACATTTTGCATTTTGATGCCAGTATTTAGTTGTGCATTAGAATTAAATACAATGCTATACACATACTGTAGGTGTGTGAACATGTAGAAACAGGAACCTCAGGTTTTTAAATAAGCTTTTGCCTCATGATCATGTCAGTAATTGATTGCTGATGGAGCAACGGCTCATGGTTTTGCTGCCCGTGGAATTGCTATTCATGGATTCAATGTCCAGGAAATAACTCACACAGGTCACATTGTTTCTGGTCTCAAGTACAAATCCTTCTGGGCAGAAACAACGCTTTTTTGAACAACAAGGTGGATGCCCCAATAGACTGCAGTCCAATACTTATCAGTTCTTGTCTTTCCTCTTCCAAATATATCCTCCATGGCATTTGTACTCATAGATGCCAGGTGTGTGTTTGTACAATTTTCGTGGTTGCTGGAGTTTAACAAGTACTCGTTCGTGTCTTGGCATCTACCAGCTATCATTTCAAAGCCAGGATTTCAAATAATAGTCTGTGCATTGGGGCAGAGGCAACTCAAAGGTTGGTTCTGTTGCTTCAGGCTGAGGTTCTGTCAGCACCCATGTTCCATTTGACATTTCTGCAAACCATTTTTCAGTTTCACACGGGTGTCTTCTTTGGGGTCTTCGGTTAAGAGGTCTTTCTTTTGTGGAAACAGAAGAGAGTCAGCTTTGCCAGTTGTCTGGAATCACTCTGTAAATCACATTTTTGGGGTCAAAGTCCACAGTATGCTTACATATGAATCCGTCAACTTGGTCTTGGCAAGGCCTTCCTTTCCAATTTATTTTGCTCAAAACACTGGGAGGAGCACAGTAATTCCTTTCCCCATCCACTTAGTTTTTTGGTCTCGTTCCTCATTTTCCATGCATGTTCCTGTGATTCTAAAAAGTTGTCTGTACAGTGGTCATGCTGAACCCAAAAATCTCCTTTCTCTCCAAGCAACAGCTGGTACAGGACAAGGCTTGATTTTTCCAATTTAACTGTCATTAAAGTTGCTTTATGGTTTTTCTATAATTCTAAAGACGACTGAAAAACTATGTAGCAGTTCTAACCAACACAGGAGCTGGAAAAAGGCTGCATGGCTTTCTGTCTGCAAAAACACTGCAGCTATAAAAACTCCAAAAAAGCCATGATTTGTAGAAACAGCTTTTCTTTTCTGTTCTGCACTTGAAGACGATGGCAAATGAAGCCAAGTTCTTCACTTCCCCCGTTAGTGAATTTATGAGAATACTTACTTGTGCTGTGGCCCCAGCATAAAGAAGCTCCACCCTTTTATACTCAGTTCAAGTTTGGGCGGTCATTTTTCTGTGAATGGATGTGATATTATTCATGTATTCTGCAAAAATTACAACTAACCATTCTCTAGTTGGACAAATTTTAAGAGAACAAAAATTTTAAAATTTGAAGAAATAAGACTAAATTTAAAGACGTAACAACTGATGAGCTGGTTGTGCCAGGTGGTTGTTTCTTTGAAATGTTCCCATGCAATAAAGTATCACAAGTTATTATATTACATTCCATGTTTAAAATAATTGAAACTGTTGTAGTCATTTTCTTTAAATCCCACTTGGAGACTAAATTTGTAGGCAAATGATTCAAAAGCAGCATTGTTTAATATATCCAAAAAATGCCAGATTTATTTTAACACATGATATTGTTAGCTTTCCTAAATTCCACATATCACAACATTATATAAAAGGAAACATAACCATTGCTTAGTATTATAGTGCTTATTATTTTGATTTTGCTTTAATAAATTGCTAAATTAAACATGATTATTTTGAAAAGGACACTGGTAACGTTTTTTGCAGTGGAAACGTTACATCTTGATATGCCTTTATATACACCAGTTTTACTTTGGATTTTGTTTTTCTGTCAAAATACACTGTTTTACAGCCTTCTTTTCAATGTAATAAATGCAAAAATGTAATCAACTGGTTTGTTTATTTTTTCTTTAATTTTATTTTTGGGATAGTCATTTCAACTGAAAACATATAAAACAATTCCACAGCTTTATCTCTTTATTCAGCTGCAGCGATTTTCAATGTGTGTATTATGTGGTTTTTGTTCTGGTGCCTTCTCTTTTTGTATCTCACAGGTAGAAGACACCCAGCAGTAGCTGTCAGCAGTCAACTTTTGCTTCTTTTTCTCCTTTTCAGCATGGTACCGACGGCAAACCACAACAGCAGAAGTCACTAGAATCAGACCTAGGAGGGTGCCAACAGAGCTCACAATGCACACAAACATCCATGTGTTGCTGAAATCAATAATCCCCACATTTGTGTTTGATTCTACAGTTTTCGCATTTGCAGAAATAAAGTTAAATGTGTTTATAAATGTAATAGTTGCAGATTCTTCAGGAAAAATTTTTGGAGGAAGTGTGTATTCTGGTTCCTTTGATGCTGTCTGATCACCTTCTCTACTGGGGCTGGAAATACATGCAATTCCATCTCCTGCCAGTCTGAAGCCCTTTTTGCAAGAACACTGAAAACTGCCAGCAGTGTTTTTGCAACCGTGTTCACACGGATTACTGTGACATTCATCAATATCTTCACATCTGTGCCCATTATCTGAAGCACTGAAGCCAGTAAAACAGTAGCAGGAGAAAGAGCCATGAGTATTTACACAGCCCTGTGGGCAAAAATGACCAGCACATTCATCTATGTCATGGCATTTCCTGTCAATCATCTCATATCCCTCTTTGCACAGACATGTGTAACTTCCATTAGTGCCAATGCACAACTGATCACACAGATGAGAGGAACATTCGCTGATGTCCACACAATTAACTTGATCCTCAGCCAGTTGAAACCCTGGTGGGCACTGGCACGTGTAGCTCTGAGGTCCGGAAACACACTTAAACTTGCATGGCGATTCCTTGCAGAAATCCTTTTCAATACATGTGACTCCATCGTCTCCAAATTCATGTCCTTCTTGGCATTCAGGGGAAACATCAGAGTTGGAACAATGAAGGCTGCAGTATCCATTTTCACACCTCTGTTTGCTGGAGTTGCAAATCGAACCAGGGTTAATCCAACCAAAACAACCATTTATTTCAACACAATATGAGTATACGTGTTGGCCATTGCATAATAAAGTTGCTGAAGTCCCGTGTGGGAAAATAGTCAGATTGTTCACAAATCTTCTGGCAAAGGGAGCTGTGTAGGTAATGCTACTGGCTTCTGTCAAAGGAAAGGTCTTGCACATGCCTTTGAAATTAAATTTACACACAAACCCAATTTTGTCTTTGCATGATCGGTCAGTCCACGTGAGGTCAATCCCACTCATCCTTTCACGGTGGACAGCAACACATCGGTCCTCTGTGCAGGTGCTTTCAGGTTCTCTCCCCCAGTTTGCATACTGCGTGTCCTCCTCTCCAGAAACCCAGGTAAACCCCTTCAGCTCCTTTGTAGGCACTGTGCACTGGCCTTTCGGAAGTTTCAGTCCAATCCAAAACTTTAAATCAAGCTTTGCCCAAAAGCGTGTGAGGACTTCCTGGACCTTTTGGGTTTCCTTGTTATTTTTCACCACTGCCAGGTTGCCCCCGTTGTCTTGACAGTGCTTCTGTGCCTGGTTGAACACTGTTTGCTCCAGATGGAAGGTGTAGCAGGTGTTGCCCATACAAAGAATTTCTGCTGGCTCAGACATGATCCCATCAACCAGAAGATGATGGAAGACCAGAAGAACCAACAGCTTCATGTTCTTCTCAGCTGCAGACTCTTCTCATTAAGTGTCTCATATGGTACTGTGTGGCAGAGCGTCCACTGTGAACTGTTGTGGGAAAGACACAAACCAGATGACCCCGGGGTGGGGTTTGTTTGTGCAGTTGAATGGTATATTCAAAGCAGCTGTGTCCTGTTCTGCCGATAAACTACAGCAGGAAAAACATTCAAAGTCATTTCTTTTGTCTTTTCTTAGGAGGCCAGTTCCGTTCTCGGGAGAAAAAACAATGTGTGTTTAAATCTCATTGTTTTGACTTCTCCTGATGTCTCAAGTTGAGCTTCTTGCTGAGTTAAAAAAAACTATCAACAAATACAACTGTATAGTCAAATTTGTTATTGCATTGATTCATAAAATATTTAGCAATGAAACAATCTGCCTATATATGTTTATTAAATACTTAACTGGCATAATTTATACATGTAAGAAAATTGTTATACGACTTAAGCCACTGTAAGATATATGAATCATTAAAACATAAATACACACAAACAAATTTAATTAAACAATTGTTTTTCATATATTGGTGAATATACAGACTAATTCTCAGTTGGCAGGGATTTCCTTCCCAGAGACATGCTTTTTCCTGGAAGAGGATGCAAGATAGACACAAGGAAAGTGTGGTGATTTTTTTTCTATTTTTCCCCCTATGTAGCAAAGCTCCTGTTGGCCTTAAAAGCAATTAAAAAAATAACTTTGCACACTCAGATTTTGAAAATTGGAATAAATAAAATCAATTTAAACACAATATGTGCAAAAGAAGTTGGGTAAGAATATTAAATAAAAAATAGCACATACAGAAAAAAAAAATCAAACCACATTTCAGTAAATTTGATAAAACTGCTAAAATTCTGCATATGCCGGCTTAAACAAGAAATTTACCTTAACTATAGTAATAGTTTTTGCATACAATTAATTCCAACTTTGAATGCACCTTTGAAAGTTATTATAGCTGTGCTGACCTTGTTATGGGTGTCAGTTTTCACATTAGATGACACATCCTTACTTGGTACTGTACTGAAGCATAAAGACTGAGGAAGAAAACACAGCAGAACAGCATTTGTGTTTTGAATTTTTTTTTTCAAATTTTGCATTTATTTTAACCATTAGAAATTTAAAATATAAATGAAAACAATGTTTTTTGATAAACTTATGTTTATGTGATATTCAAATTTAAAAATTTTTAAAAAGTGTCAGTAACTACCCACTATGATGATGTTTTATGGACCAAATACATTCATATTTATCAGAAACAAGAAATATACAAGAGAAGTTCCTAAAGTTACTATACTGTAACTAATTACTGATGCATTTATACAATGACACTCTGATCAATTATTGAAGCTGCAAAATTACAGCCCAAGTAAGACTGAAAACTTGTTATGAATTTACTGAAATGTCTATAGAAAAAACAGCATAAAATACAACTCCTTGCACCCCTCAAAAGTGGAGTAAAAGAACTCCATAATACCTTATATGAAATATTTTACTAACAGTCAACTATGTTGACATGTAACAGGAGCTCTCATTTTACACATTTTTATAAACTGCAGAGATTATGCACATTTTTCACGTGTGAATCATATGTTACTAAAACTTGGAAACAAGGTGCTCCGGTGCCATCTGTAGGACTGAAAATGTCACAAATTTGACCTTTATTCCTGTTATTGTAAAGGTAAGACACGATCAAAAAGCACAACTCAGTTATGGGCAAGTCAGCAGAAACTAATATCCTGTACAATTTAGCATACAGTGACTCACTGCATTCACCCTGTATACCAATGCAACAAGTCTCCACATCCACCAGTGTTTGATGCCTCTTTAAAAAAAGCATTGTCCTACAAGCAACCTTACAAAAATGTCCAAGTGTGGCAAACTCCTGTCTAGCCGTCAGTGGGCACAGCTTTCCAAAGTACTATATCAAGGTGTCCATAATCCATTGACAGGCCACATTATTGTAAGTTAATCTTAGGAAAAATCTTCCAACATGTACAATACAAAAATAAACCTTTAATAGATATAAAACTAAAGGAACTCAGCTTCATAGAGAAGCTGGTGGAACTTCAGTTTAACTGCACATTTTTTTTCATATGGCAGCCTCTTCAAGTGAGGAAGGAGACTCATAAGGAACATCTCATCCTCAGCGCCATCCAGACCTCCATCCTCCTCTTGGCACTTTGTCTGCTTGAGATCCTGAAGGACAGAGGTGGAGAGGTGGAGGGTCTTCTCAGTGTCACTGGTCTCCCCATCTGTTTGAGGGAGGCCAGTGGCTGAGTTGTTACTGACAGCACTCTTTTCGCCATCATCCTCCAGGTCCTGTGGGGCAAGGCCTGAAGATGAAGATCTTGACTGTATGAAAGGCGTGAGGAAGGCCATGTGGCGGCGGTACTTCCAGCTGCGGTGGGTGCCTCCTGAAGCCCTTCTCCTCTGCTCAGACCGTTTGTCTTTGATGAACACGTCTCTCAGGCTTTTCCACTTCTTCCTGCAGTCTTCCTCTACATAAACAGACTACATTAGAGTCACAGCCTTCTTACATCTGCACAAATGTGAGAAATGAGACTTGTAGCTGCTATCATATATGCCTATCCCCCAGTGGACATTCCTAATCCATTCCTCAAAACCAGTCTTAAACATAATCTTATTCAAGCCCCCAAACAAGATTCCAAATATCATTAAAACAATATAAAACACCTATATAACTAATAAAATCATCATCAATCTGTCTCTCCTCCCTCTTTGTACAACAACTGAAATTTAGGAATGCCAGAGCACTGTATGACAGAGACCAACGTGTGCAGCTGAACGGAAACCAAGCCATAGCAGATCCCCCTCACTTGGCAGGCTATTCAAAATATTTGAGGGTTTGGACATTAAGACAGGTTTTTCAAAATGTACATGATGTAATATATTGTGTAATATCAATGTAGGCACAGGCAAGTTGAATTTATTGCAGAGCAGACACTATGGGTATCCAGCAGGGACAATACAAGCAAGACACATATTCAACTGCTGCACTGCATTACAAACGGAGAATTTTTAATTTCACAGCTCAGCTGGAAAACATTACACCAAGTATTCAAAGTGTAAATGAGATTTGTTTGTATGCGGGCTAAAGAACATTATATGAGGAACTCCAAAGTTAAACCAAATTTTTCATGAAAAAATGAGACTTTCTATTGACAATAAATAGGGAGGATGCAAACTGGGGACATATTAGGAGGAAAAAAAACAATGCTCCTAATTGCTGACACTTGTATAGATGATGACCCCTTTGGAGAGAAAACAAAGCATAACAACATGAGCACAAGAGGTAATATAGGTTGTGTACTTGTCAGGTCTGTTTTTTAACAACAACAACAATGTATATTCTAAATAAATACAATGACAGAAGTGAAGTAAAAATAACACAAAATAACCATTCTGAATCCTTAGTGCAAAATGTAAAGAGAGAAAAAATACATTTATGTGACCTACAGTAATTTAACCTTTCCCACCTATTGTACATCAATGCCGCTTAAGACATAGAGTACACATTGAAAAACGCGAAAGCTCCTCCAGCTTTTGCTGCTCGGCTCTGTTTGAGTCTCACGGTGACCCGTACTGGCATAGCATTACGTGTATTATAGGGGGGAACCATGCTCATTTTGTTTATTGTTTATTATAGCACATACTTACAACCTATACAACCAATCAATCATTTTAAATTTGTAATTGATAAACAGATAATGGTACTTAAAGGTGTAGGTCGCCAAGTAAACATTTTTAAATGAGTAAATGCAGCTAACATCTAAGACACCCGAAGAGGTAACATCTGGGTAATTTTAGGTGAAATACCTGCTTCTGTGCAACATCATGTGCCAATGAAGTATTAGTAATCGTAACAAACAACCTCGCAGTGTAAAAATACATTCATTTACAAAAATACTCCGGAAATAATACGGAGGGGGCAGCAATGTCCATGGACGTTGCTTAGTAACAATCCAGCGCCATAAACAGGCCAAAGAGCATCCGGACCGGGGCTGAGGGGCTGCTGTACAGTGCGCGCGTGTGTGCGTTTGTGTCTGTGTCAGCGACCGCGGCGCACACCGTGTTTGTACCTGGCAGCTCAACCTGCAGGCTCACGGCGCGCCACGCGTGCGCCTTCCTCTCCGCGTCTTTATACGAGCTCAGCGTCGAATTGTACAGCTCAGGGTAGTCCGACACGGCGGCGATCAGTCGTTCCTCCACCTCCATCTCCCGCCCCACACATCGGCCGTCTTCCTCACGCTCGGGCTCGCCTGTTCAGCACGCGCGCGCGCGCGCAGGCGGCGACGTCACGGTGTTAGCGTTACGCCACGATGACGCTACCCTTGCGTCATCGCTTTTCCGTCCACCGTATGTTGATGGAATTTTTCATTTGAAAATTGTTCTGTAATAAAAAAAAGGGGGAAAGTGACGAAACAAATTTTATTCATACTGCCTGCTAGTCTTTTTCAGTTGGGAGTGCAGTCCCTATAAATGTTGGTGGTGAAATCTAAAGGTTGTTCGTTCAAATCCCCCTTCTTGCTGAAGGCGCTTACTCCGGAGTGATACAGTAGAATACTGTGCTGTATTAAATGAAAAAATAAAGATGATCTGTCTGCTAGATGTGGTCAGCTAATAAGCTGGGTGTCAGCTGAATAAAAGTTAAATAAGTGTGTGTGTGTGTGTGTGGTGTCTAAAAAATGTAATTGATGCTGGAACAAAAGTGGATGTACACACAGAAGATCTGCTGGAGCACTTATTAGATTGAGGAGATGTAACGAATGGAGGATTGTAAAAAATAAAGCATTTATTTTGAGATGTCTCAACCTTTAATTTATGTATTTGCTTCACTTACCTGCCTTGCATGCTATTAAATATGTTTTTAATCCCACAGTTTTAGGGCTATTTTTAGTGGGGAGGCGTAGAAATACATTCTCCTTCTTGTAACATTTTTTTCTGCTTCTAAAGACAACAGAGAATATTTTAGAGCATTTTCTTTGTGTCTTGGACTTTGTACAGTACTGTTATTGCTATCAATTTCTATCAACTTCCAGGAGGTATGAACGACTATCGTCAGGAATCTCAAGATGTCTCTAAACACCGTTATGCATTTAAAAATATGAAATTGTCAGCATTTATGCAGTTATTTTTAATTATTGAATTTTTACAGCAGTTGCTTCTATTAATACATAGTGCAGAGTAACACGTTTTCCCAAAATAGTACACAACAGACACTGATTTTTGAACACAAGCGCAAGTTCTAATCTTTTCCACTAGAGGGCAGTGGTGTTCGAAACAGAAATGTAGAGAAATGGCGAAACTGCATCCCAGCATAGAGAAATGTCCGTCCGTTTTCCTTTTTCTAGTTCTAGAGCCAAGTGGTCTGACCAACGTAGGGCACAAGAGGAAGTAACAGGACATCAGGCTACAAACACACAGTCATTCAGAGAAGCTTACACACCGAGTAATGCAGGATGACCACCTGAAGCATGTTGCTTTGTACTACTTCTTTGAACCAGATATCATCTTCTAAGACATTTGTGAAAACAGCTTGAATAAAAACAAAATGAATAAAAACAGATAAAGAAGCATGGAATTATACTCTGATGCAATTACATATTTGAGATTTTCATAATATAAACAATAAAGTTAAACTTTGCTAAGATTGAATTCCTTGCGCAGTTGACTTTAATTCTCTAAGATTACTAGGTGCTCCTCAGAAACAATTAAACTATTTTTTATTACCAGGGTGTCTAGAACATTTCTAGTCCATTTTGTCTCTGGTAGTGAGCAAGACCATTGCTTTGAAATCTGAAGGTTCCTGCGTGATCACTGCTGTCAACATTTTTCTAAAGGTGTCCTGGATAAATAGTTTAAAATTTAAATTATTTTGGCCAGTTGTCTAATCCTCTGTGGAACAAGACTCTAGCATTAAATCACAATTTGATTGTTACTCTGCATATCAAACCATGACATACAAACCGAAACTGTGCCTGAGACTGAAACCGAATCTGAGATATTTTTTGATCATGATCTGTATGCTTAAATACTTGACTGATTTCTATAAAAAATTGTTTTCTTTCTTTTTAAATATGGATTTACAATATGGCTAAAATGGGATAAAAAACATCAATTCACTTGTGAAGCTGACAGTATAAAATTTTAAATGACAGACTATAATAACAGCTGACCAAAACTTCAAGTGAAATACAGTTGAAAAGCTCATCTAAAACTTGAAAGTCCTTGTGAATAAAAGCCACTGATATCGCTAAAGTGTGCAAGGGGTCGCATTGGACAGTACTTTTTGAGAAGTCAGTCAAGTAAATCAACGGAAGTCCAGTGGCTGGTAGAAAGCCACAGTTTGCAGGATATCAGAGGTACTCTGGTCACTGAGAGGGAAGGAACAAGCACTGGAGAGGGTGGTGTGGAAGAGGCCTGGAGGAGTAGGGAAAAGAGTGGTGAGTTGAAGCCTAGAGTTAGGTGGCCTAGAGCTGGGGAGAAAGTAGTATGGCAGACAGTGAGTAGGACTTAGTAGGGGTGTTAGAGAGATTGAAAGGGAGTGCAGAGAATAAGCTAGAGAAAATGGGTGAGGTTATCTATCAGTATAGTATGGATAGATTTGGGGAGGAAAGTGCAGGTCCCGCAGGGGGTAAACTCAAGGAGGCAGAATGAGATTGTTAGGTTAGTGCGGGAGAGGAGGAAGTTAAGAAAGGAGTGGAGAAGGGCGACAGAGGAGGAAAGACAAGGAAAAGAGGTGTTGCAGGAGGAAGTTAGAAGTAGGCTGGTGGTGCTTAGGTGGGCGGAGCATTTAAGGAGGAAGAGGAAGAGGAAAGAGAAGACTAGAGCAGCTTTCTATAAGGACCCGTTTAAGTTTGTCAAGAGCCTGTTTGAGCAGGAAAGGAAATGAAGGTTAAAGGTGGCGAAGCAGGAGTTGGAAGCGTATTTAAGGAGTACATATACAAGTATAGAGGAATCCAGCCGCAAGGGGATGCACAAACTAGTGCATTTCTTTGTGCCGGTCCCAAGCCCGGAAATGGAGAGAGTTGCGTCAGGAAGGACATCCGGCGTAAAAATTTTGCCAAACCAAATATGCGGACAAAAACAGAAATTTCCAAACCGGATCGGTCGAGGCCCGGGTTAACGACGACTGCCACCAGCACTGCTAGCCGACAGGGTGCTGGCAGAAAATGGGCTACTGCTGGCCAAAGAAGGAGGAAGAGAGGAGGAAGGCATGTCCAGAGGAAGGAGGAGAGGAGGAAGGTTAAGAGAGTGGACGTGAGAATAGGAACTTTGAATGTTGGTAGTATGACTGGTAAAGGGAGAGAGCTTGCTGATGTGATGGAGAGAAGGAAGGTTGATATATTGTGTGTGCAAGAGACCAAATGGAAGGGGAGTAAGGCTAGGTGCATCGGAGGGGTGTTTAAACTGTTTTACCGTGGTGTGGATGGGAGGAGAAACGGGGTAGGGATTATCCTGAAGGAACAGTATGTCAAGAGTGTTTTGGAGGTGAAGAGAGTGTCTGACAGAGTGATGGTTATGAAACTGGAAATTGATGGTGTGATGATGAATGTTGTTAGTGCATATGCCCCGCAAGTTGGGTGTGAGATGAATGAGAAAGAAGAATTCTGGAGTGATATGAATGAAGTGGCGGAGAGTGTATCTGAGGGAGAGAGAGTGGTGATTGGAGCAGATTTCAATGGGCATGTTGATGAAGGGAACAGAGGAGATGAGGAGGTGATGGGTAGGTATGGTGTCAAGGAGAGGAACACAGAAGGTCAGATGATTGTGGATTTTGCAAAAAGGGTGGACATGACTGTAGTAAACATGTATTTTAAGAAGAGGGAGGAACACAGGGTGACGTACAAGAGTGGAGGAAGATGCACACAGGTGGATTATATCTTATGCGGGAGGGCCAGACTGAAGGAGATTGGAGACTGCAAAGTGGTGGCAGGGGAAAGCGCAGTTAGACACCTTAGGATGGTGGTTTGTAGGATAACATTGGAGATCAAAAAGAGAAGGAGAGTGAGGGCAGAACCAAGGATCAAATGGTGGAAGTTGAAAAAGGAAAACTATAAGGCGGAGTTCAGGGAGGAATTAAGACAGGCATTGGGTAGCAGTGAAAAGTTACCAGTGAGCTGGGCATCTACAGCAGAAGTGGTAAGGGAGACAGCTAGAAAGGTGCTTGGTGTGACATCTGGACAGAGGAAGGAGGACAAGGAAACCTGGTGGTGGAATGAGGAAGTACAGGAGAATATACAGAGGAAGGGGCTGGCAAAAAAGAAGTGTGATAGACAGAGAGATGAAGAATGTAGACAGGAGCACAAGGAGATGAGGCGTAGGGTGAAGAGAGAGGTGGCGAAGGCTAAAGAAAAGGCATATGGTGAATCGTATGAGAGGTTGGACACTAAGGAGGGAGAAAAGGACCTGTACCAATTGGCTAGGCAGAGGGACCGAGCTGGGAAAGATGTATAGCAGGTTAGGGTGATAAAGGATAGCGATGGAAACGTACTCACAAGCGAGGAGAGTGTTTAGGAGAGACGGCAGTGGAGTTTTTAACCAGATTGTTTAATGGAATCTTGGAAAGTGAGATGATGCCTGAGGAGTGGAGAAAAAGTGTACTGGTATCAATTTTTAAGAATAAGGGTGATGTGCAGAGCTGTAGTGACTACAGAGGGATAAAACTGATCAGCCATAGCATGAAGTTATGGGAAAGAGTAGTGGAAGCTAGGTTAAGAAGGGAAGTGACGCGTAGTGAGCAGCAGTACGGCTTCATGCTGAGAAGGAGTACTACAGATGCCATGTTTGCTCTGAGGGTGTTGATGGAGAAGTACCGAGAAGGTAAGAAGGAGTTGCATTTTGTCTTCGTGGACTTAGAGAAAGCATATGACAGGGTACCTAGAGAGGAGCTGTGGTATTGTATGAGGAAGTCGGGGGTGCCAGAAAAGTATGTAAGAGCGGTACAGGACATGTACAAAGACAGCATGACAGTGGTGAGGTCTGCGGTAGGAGTGACGGATGCTTTCAAGGTGGGGGTAGGATTACATCAAGGATCAGCTTCGAGTCCTTTCTTGTTTGCAATGGTAATGGACAGGTTGACAGATGAGATCAGACAGGAGTCACCGTGGACTATGATGTTTGCGGATGACATTGTGATCTGTAGTGAGAGTAGGGAGCAGGTTGAGGAGACCCTGGAGAGGTGGAGATATGCTCTAGAGAAAAGAGGAATGAAGGTCAGTAGGACTAAGACAGAATACATGTGCATAAATGAGAGGGAGGACAGAGGAATGGTGAGGATGCAGGGAATAGAGTTGGCGAAGGTGGGTGAATTTAAATACTTAGGATCAACAGTCCAGAGTAATGGGGAGTGTGGAAGAGAGGTGAAGAAGAGAGTACAGGCAGGGTGGAGTGGGTGGAGAAGAGTGTCAGGACTGATTTGTGACAGAAGGGTACCAGCAAGAGTGAAAGGGAAGGTCTACAAGATGGTAGTGAGACCAGCTATGCTTTACGGGCTGGAGACGGTGGCACTAACCAAAAGACAGGAGGCAGAGATGGAGGTGGCAGTTAAAAATGTTAAGATTTGCATTGGGTGTGACGAGGATGGACAGGATTAGGAATGAGTATGTTAGAGGGTCAGCCCAGGTTAGATGGTTTGGAGACAAAGTCAGAGAGGTGAGATTGCATTGGTTTGGACACGTGCAGAGGAGAGATGCTGGATATATCGGGAGAAGGATGCTAGGGATGGAGCTGCCAGGCAAGAGGAAGAGAGGAAGGCCTAAGAGGAGATTTATGGATGTGGTGAAGGAGGACATGCAGGTGGTGGGTGTGACAGAGAAAGATGCAGAGGACAGGAAGAAGTGGAAACAATTGATCCGCTGTGGCGACCCCTAACGGGAGCAGCCGAAAGAAGAAGAATAATATGATTCATGGTTCATTTGTTGATTGGCTCAAGAGCAATACAATACTAGTTAGATCTGAACCAGGAACCTTCAGGGTACAAGCACTTTGGCCACTTCACCACCTGCTATCCTGAGGGTCTCGACTTCAGGAATCTATATGGAGAGGTTTTCATACCTGGGAAGGTGTCTCAAAAGTGATGCAGCCTTGCAGAACCCATGAAGAAAGTATGGTGGGCAGCATTACAGCGCAGTCCAGCCACGTTTTGTGCTCCATCACCATGGATGAGCTGTGAGTCCAGCATTATCCCGACGGGAATGCAGAGGAAGGAAAGGCCCGAACTAGACACCCACGGTCCGCTCTGCACAGGGCTGAACATCATGGCGCCAGTCTCTGTTCATCCGTTCGGAGAGAAAGGCGATAGTAACTTAGAGATTGCTCCTTCCTGCGGAGATGAGAACTGGGTCCGGACCCTGATGTCCTGCAGTAGGGGCTGAGTTCCGGTGTCACTCATTGGCCGCGCTCGGTATCTTATAACGGGAGCGCACACACACAGTCCGGCCCACGTGCTGTTCTCCCCCGCAGTTCATGTCACCTACGTTAAGCTAGCAGCTCAGAGCGAGAACCCTGATCGAGGGCACCACAGCAGGAGGCGGGATTCAATCCCAGGTTCGTCTGACGCATAAAAGAAAGTCAGGTGTTCCAAAAAGTTGATTTAGTAATTTATTTCAAAATTTAAAACATGTTCTCTGGAATTGCCAAGCAGTTAAAAACAAAGATAACTATGCACTCTATGTTGTGTAAACATTTAAAATACTCTATGCCACATAAAAAAAGTCAAGCAAAATGTATATGTCGTGGTGTTGAAGCACAGCGCCTGGGCATTCGGGTATGGATTCGAATACGGTTCAATCGGTATGGAATTGTCCCCAGGAATAGACTCCGGTCCACCATAACTAAGTGCTAACGGAAAGCGCGCGAGCGGAGTTTCACCAGAATCACAACATTGTTCGGTGTTGAAGTAGGCCACACCTGTACTGAGAATAATAATTGCATTATATCTTTATCTTTTCGGTATTTTGCTCTTTATCTCAGGCCCCAGGTTGCGCAATGAGTCCAATCGCTGCTCAGTTTTTCCCAGAAACAATTTTCCAAGGAAATCTGTCTTTTATAACAAAGTAAACTTCTACTGGAACCGTTTCACATGAAAGCACTTCCTTTCAACAGGTTACCTCTGGACAAATAATTCAATTGCATCTTTTACTGTAGAAACAGTTTTCTTTTCTAGTCATTTACTTACTTCCCTGAAGTAATATACACTGTACCAAATGAGCTTTTACTTCCCTAAAACTGTTGGTAATTTGACTGTTTCAAAACTTACATGTAGCCTCATACCTCAAAAGGCCAAACATTTTTCAGTTTTATTCCACAACTCAATTACAAATAAAGTAACAATGTTATCTTTTGTCCTGAGAATGAGTGACAGGACAACAAGCAGCATTCTGGTTAATTTTGGAAATTTACAACCTGAGGGTTCCAGATTCAAAATCCAGTTTATATTCCCTCAATAAATATTGTGAAAACCTCTTAATACACAAAATAAAGGTTAATAAAAGCAGTACACTGGAGACTACATAGAACACAGCTGCACAGTACATGCTACAGACAGCAGCTGAGTAAAATTGTTTCTTGAATGGTAACAGTTATTGAACTGAAATATTTACACTAAATTGGATTTTCACAAGATATACAAAAAAAATCTAGACACATGAACACAAACAGATTTTTTTCATGAATTTATTGGTCTGGATTCATGTAGTGATAAGAAAAACTTCAAACATGGAATAACCAAACTAATTAAAAATAGTCCCATTTTAGATATTATACATTTGACATTAAATTCCTTGATAACTGTACAAGAGTAGACAAAAATCAATAATTACTCAAAAACTGCTGGTAGTGTTAACATGACAGATTTTGTGCTTTCTGTGTGTGCAGGTCTGGTTCTTGTGGCTCAGTAAGTCATCTTGTACACAGGATCTCCAACTTTCAGGGTCCCCTTTTTCAGAACGCTGAAGTACTGGCCAAATAATGGGGATGTTTTGTAAATGTGTTTTTCTGATGGGTCACACATGCGGTAGCTGTGAGAAAAGGTAGATAAATATGGAATACAACAGATGAACGCCAGGCCAGGCAGGATGTACACAAAGCTTTGCTTCCCCATTCAAATGCTGCACACTCCCATGGACCCCCATTTAACTTCACTTTAATTTTACAACTGGCGAATTGAAAAAACTGCATGCCCAACAAACTATACTGAAATATTATATGCATTTCAGAAGGTGAAGAACTTCATTAAGTTATTAAAATATCAATGACATTATAAACACTGAAATTCACAAAAAATAATAATAATAAAAAAAAACAGAACAGGGCTGCACTGAATCTGTATTATAAAAGTGTCAGTGTAGACCAAGTGGTGCTCCAATGCAGAGACCGTATAGACAGATCTCATGTTAGTTTTTAAATTACTAATATAATTGCAAGTGTAAACATTTTAAACAGAAGTATATTTAGCAGCATAACATGTATATAAACTGTTATATGGACTTTGTATATGGAAAATACACACACACACACGTATGTGTGTAAATGTATGTATATGTGTGTGAGCACACACACATAAGTTTAACTTGTATACTAATATAAATACTGTATATAAATTATACCAATTCATTTGCCCACTGAAAACCATCACAACAGTATAGAAGGCATAACCATACACACACACCTCCTTTCAGAACATGCAAGCATTAAAGTACATGTTTTAGTACAGTCAACAGTATACATGCAATGGATTTATTGTACCAAAAACCACGCAAAACATTAGGCACTTTCTTATAAAAACAACTAAAGAAGCATATGTTTCGAACCATTTGACAAACTACCCCAGGAGAACCTCATCTTCTAACACAATTACACAAAATAAAAAAAGTCACTTCTCTTACCTCTTAAGAGTTTCTAGTGGCTCTTTTCGAGATATGACTCCAGTCTCGGGATTTACGGTTGTAAAAATGCACCTGAGGAGAAATATACAGATCAAGAAAAGATTTGTAGATGTGGCAGGGCATCACAGTGACTTTCTCACAAAATTCTAACCAGTCCAAGTCAAACTTCAAAAATACAGTCCTTCCTCAATTTAAGGGACTGAGTTTACAGATTTTGGCTAACATGGATCATCACAAAAAATATTTAAGGGGGGGAAAAAAAAAAAAAAAAAAAAAAAACTGAAAAAAACTGAAAAACAGAAAAATCATAAGCAAGGCAGAAGTTTGTCATATACACTGAGTAAGCCCATTTTAAACATAATATAATGGAAATAAATTCTCAATTTTCCAGTTTTTGGAGAGAACTTCACTGGTGCATAAAATAATGTTTTAAACCATTCTAATGCTTCATCAAAAGAACCCTCTGATGCCTCTACTGTTATTTCCATGAAGGCAGTACAGTGCCCCCTAGTCCCTCTCTAACCTCATTCTGATCAAGCCCCTAACTCACTGTTATCAGCAAGCAATTCACTGCACTCTGTGTACTTCTGTTACAGTGCCAGACTTATTTTATTGGGCACATTACAGGTTCATTCCACATTAGATTATACCTTGTTTCTGTAGTACACAGTGCAGTGCTATACAGCACTGTGGTAAAAATATTACAACTAAATTGCACTTTTTGGTTTTCCAGACTTTCATCATATCCAGACACCTCCTCCTCACATATGATGCAGAAAAAGAAGATGGACTGTATAGTATTTCACAAACAATTTTAACCATTCAGGTAACAACTAATTTAGAAAATACTTTCTTCAAGCTATCAATTTTTACTGTAGTAAATCAAAAGGCACTCAGATTTAATCAATATATTACCTCAGACTATATAAATGTTATACCTTTATCTAATATATAGTGAGAAAAATTAAATCAATACATCAGAAGCTTCAAATGTTTTTAAAAATAAATAATTTGTCATATTTTCTTCAAGTAATACTAATGTGTCAATAAATGCAGTACCTTGAACAGGCCATGGCTCTGCGTAGCCTCACTTCACCAATCTGAATCTCATCCCAGGAGTCCTCAAGGTGAAAATTAACAGTTTGGACTTATACTGAACAGAGGTGTGTAAAAATGTATAAAAAATGCATTGCTGTTCCTCATCTCTCTCTGTATTGCACAGCATCTGTACCTCAGCGTAGGCCTCACAGTCAGCCACTACAATGCTGGGTCGGAACCAGGCCATGGTAACTTCACTCTCCAACCGGGTGTTCAAGTCCCTCAAAGAGCTCTCAGACATCAGCATGATGGCCCCATCGTCTGAGTATGCAATCTGCAGCCATAGATCAACACACATGCGCACACACAGATATACATACGCAGAAGTTCATAATCGCACTCACTTGCCTTCAGGGATTAATGAAAGGATCTTCTAATCTAATTGTTCAGTTCATTCAAGGCACATTGGTTCTTTACCTTACAAGCACAATTGGGACTGAGAGTCTGCAACTCACATCAATTCATTTAGCTGACAGTTTTCTCCAAAGGGATTACTATGTTAAGCTGCCTGTAGTTATTTCAACAGCTATGTAATTGTTCTTGGTGAAACAATTTATGGTAAACACTTTGTTCAAGGGTACTACAAAGCAGAAGGTGGGATTTTAACCTCCAATTCCAAAGGCAACAGTTCTATCCACATCTTACTGTAAATCAAGTCACTTTTATGCCCAACTCACAATCACCAAAAGTTACAGTATACAATACAGAAGACCCGCAAACACTCATGGCTTAGCTTCTGTAACACACATACTTTGTAAAGTAAAACTAAAATACTTTGTCTCCACAAACTCCTTTTGAAAAACCCCTTGGACACTTATTCAGCGCTCGGTGTCCCCTTATTGAGAAGACCACTACATTTATAAATAAATAAATTTTTTTTAAAAATTTAAAAAAAATTATGCTGCCTCATTCATTTCATAACCAGATGAACAGTGGTTTGGTTTATTGATCATGACACTCACAAACACCAGAATACAGAAACTGTAAACGCTGCAGAAGTGAGTTAACATCACACCGCACAGACATTCTGTTTGAGTCCTTTTTAATAAAGAATTTCTGTAGGAATGCAAGATCATTCTGGCTCTACACAGAGAAATTTAGAAAATAGGCAAGTGTTAAGAATAAAATTAAACTTGAAAATGAGTGCATCTTTGAAAGGTCACAATTCAACCATTCATAGTATATCAGAGCCAGTTTACACAGAAAGCACTGTAGATTAATGACCATGCAAAAAAAGCCGGATAAAATAGTGACCTGGAGCTGCTTTCACTTGGTTTGGCAACAGCCAAGCTTGCTGAATATAGTTTACAGATATACAAAACATCTGTACCCTGAAAAAAGCTAACATTCATGAATGTTACCTTCTCATTTTTCAGGAAAAACGGAAACTTTTCTTCTGGTTTTCTGGCTCTCATTTGGGGCTCAAACTGCACCAAGCGGAAGGTCTGACCGCAGGCAAGGTAACAGGTGATCCAGGCAGATGCCTCTTCTCCACAGTCTCTGCCCTGGATGTCATTGCTCCACACACTGTGGGTACCCAAGAGCACAAAGCATAAAAGCCTCAATGATCAATTTTGGAATAGCTTTTCTATAGCAAACAGTAATTATATTCATCAAAAGTCTTTACTTGCATTAGATCATCTTAAATTAGCAAGAAACACAAAACTGCAGAAGCACAACTGAAAGACAGCTGGAAATTATGCATTTCCTGAAGCACCAGTTAAAGTATTTACTGTATCCTTGATCACCATTTTGCTATAATGGATGATACACCATGGCCATTCATTACAGGACCAAAATGTTCAGTACAGTATATACACAGTATAAAGTATGCAACAATAATGTCCTTTCAATCACTGATGGGGGGGAATTAAAATTCCTCCACTGTTGTGAAGGACACAGGTCGCACTCTCATGGCCTCAGTGATGGCAGAGTACAATCACCCACCGGCAGTTGATGATCTGATTCTGTGGCTGATGGATGGAGACCCGGAGCACCGGCATACCAGGGGCATTCAAGCAAACTTGCCCCTTGTCCTGGTCACTGGTCACTGACATGAACACAAGGCGTGGCTGCTGCCGGCCTGTCACCTGATGGCCGTCCTCTGTAATCACGAGCCAGTGTCTTTATGGTGGTGGGGGAGGGTAGCAGAAGTCAAATGGGTAAATGAAAAGTTAATTATGGTAAAAATTCCATCTGTCATAAATAACTGTCTATACAGTATAGGGTCATGGAAGTCTGAAGCCCATTCTAACAGTATAGGACAGAGGTATTGAATAAAAATGTAAGGAGGTCCGTTCAACAAAATGTTGTCCTATCAAAGGTTCAAATCTTACATTTTTGGTATGATTCAGATCCCTATAGTCATGGGGGGGGGGGTTCTAGATCCCAGAACTATTGATTCTGCCTGGGGGGGGGGGGGGGGCACTCTAAAAAACTAATTTTGCTGATATTGTATACAACTTGCAGGCGTTTGGGAGCTGCTATCAATATGGGGGAGACTCCCGGAACTTCTGGTGGTCCGCACTTTAGTGATGCCTGTTACGTCTGGGTCCGGACCACGGTCCATGTATTGGTGACCTAGGGTATAGGGTGTGAAGCAGGGTACATTCTGGTGAGGGTGCCAGGTCATTATAGGAAAATAAGACATTCACACACTGTGACCAGTTTGCCTGACACATGTCTTTGGACTGGGGGAAAATGCACTAAAACAGACAGGGCAAACACAGAAAATAGAGTGACCTAGCTGGATTTGAACCCACAGTAGCATTGCTACGAGGCTACACCACTATGCCACTTACAAAAGGGTAATAGACAGCATGACACCAGGATGATCAGTATATTGTGTGGAGTTTTATTTCAAAACCTGCAGAACAAGGAACTGTATTGTGTTTAATTCATCTTAACTTTACGCAACATTCTTCTCAACATGCAACATAGAGCACTGAACAAAAGTCAAGGTTTTAACAAAAAGAAATAACACATGCTGGTTATAATGCAGTCAGCTGGCAAATGGAGAGGAAAAAAGAAACTTACAGGAGCAAGACCCCCCTGGGGGGGAGGGTACCAGTGGCGGTCCAGCCCACCGGGGCACATTACAGTGCTGGTGTATATTTATCATCGAAAAGGTACATAAGATTGTTCAGTTTCAGATTTCAGCTTTGATTTAAAATAACTTTTTAAAAAATCTAAGGAGTAAAGTTGTACAGCACATTACGGAATGCACTTTCACACCCATTTTAGAATCAAAGCAGTCGAAGCGCACAATTTAGCACAGCTTAAAGCAAACTCAACAGCGTAAAAAGTATCAACGCAATACGTTGTGCCCACACCCAGCGCGGCCTTTGCTTCCCGGACCGCATTGGCCGCGTCCCTTCATTGCCAAATTGAGACGGACATATCGACTTAATTTGGACTTTTTCTTATTTAAAACGACACTGCTTTTGTTAACACGCATGCATTACTGCACCTCATATTTTAATATGCGAAAACAACCTGTGTGCATTAAAATGAACAAACCCACCAAAAGTGCACAACTTTCCATTTCCAAGCTTCCAATCGTGTAAAAAGTACATTTCTGTACAATGCATGCGTCCGCAAAAAGGAAAGTGCATGCTTGTGGGAGACGCGCGGTCCGCGGTCCCGGGTCTCACTCACCGATCCTTCAGCTCGCCGTGCTTCAGGCCCATGGGCAGACATTCTGCGCCGCGGACAGGCAGCCCTTTGCCCGACTTCAACGGATAGACCACGAGCTGGGATACGACCCCAGCGCGGATCGCTGTCCGGGATTTCCGGCAGTACCTCCAGGCGGCCCCGGCAAGGACAAGCCCGATCCCGGCGGCCCACAGCACCGCGCGCCTGTTGGACGCCAGCGCGTCTCTCAGCCACGGCAGAAGCGCCATTTCTTCTCAGTCGACCGTTTGATGTAACGAATAAGCAGCTGACGCCGGACCTCCAGTTCCAGGGCCAGGGCTCGATTCGGGGATCTAAAAGCGCCACACACACGCGCGCGCAATTCAGAATCAATCTTCTGAAAATGCACAAGCGAAGTTATGAGAAGATCCTGTGCTTGAAGGAGCTCGACCACAGTAACTTGGCTGCGAGTCAACGGCTCGTTGCTATATGTGCTAATATTTGCGGTCGAGCGAAGGGGTTAAATGAGCATCTTGTGGGATTTGAATGCCGGGTTCAACGGTTACCAACACAAAGGTTCAGTGCTGTTGATCATTTATAAGAGTGAATAAACGGAAAAGTTACATTGCGACCTTTTTCCACGCACCTGTCACCAAGAAGCAGCATCAGAGGCCCAAGTCTGAGTTTAATTTGAATTTAAAAAAACATTATCTTAAGATTAAATACTATATAATAAAATGATATTCTTAAACATTTTGTTAGTAGAGAACTGGGACAATTAAAATGAAAATGAGCAATAACAGTTCTGCAGTTTCGTTACATTACTGTATCTTGTTGCTTAGTTAACATGATTATCCAGCATTGAATTAGATGTTTTAACCATCAATAGTTCTGATACTTTTTTAATTCTGCAGAAAATCAAATAATATTTTTTTTCTAAAATATGGAAGCAGGACTTGAGCTGTCAATTGGTCTTGGTCTTTAACCATTACACAACCTGTTCCTGGTGCTAGATGGACCTATGTCTCTGTAGCTGTACCCTGTGAGACATGGTGGGAACTAAGCTAACAGCCAGCTGACGCTGTGGTCTGCATAGCTGTTTTCTGCAATGACATCCGTTCCACGGTGAGACACCCTGTGGCTCTGTGCAGAGGTGTAAGGCTGACTCAAAGGGATGAGCACTGGGGCTGGAGGAAGGCACCTTGTCTGTGTCCTGGTACCATAAACAAGAGCACAAGGACTGAAAGCCCAACATGATGGTATAAATACTGAACAAACCCCGTTGCACCCTATGCCCTGGGTCTGGGGAAGTGATGTGACTCCTGCAGCAAGCGTGCTGGGAGAGCAGGGCCTCTTGCTCTAAGTCCTGCCTCTCCTTCCCAGTGTTCAAAGTCATGAAGCGTAGCACCACCAGGTTGAGGAAGGCCCCAATGACCGTCAGGCCTATGAACATGTAGAAGAAGCTGATGGCCACATACTCAGGGTTCTTCTGCAGGGCATGGTCCTTCTGCAGCGCCACGTAATCCCCAAAGCCGATGGTGGTGAGCGTGATGAAGCAGTAGTAGTAGGCCTGGAAGTAGCTCCAGCCCTCGTAGTGAGAGAAGGCCGCCGCCCCAACTCCCAGTGTGCTGGCACAGGACAGGAATCCAACTGTTACCATGTTGGCCAGGGACACCTCTGTCTTGTGCAGCCCCAGGCACTTCTTGACTCTGTGGAGTAGGTATCTGACCAATGTGTTGATCCGCTCACCCAGGCTCTGGAACATGACCAGGGTGAGTGGGATGCCCAGGACAGCATAGAACATGCAGAAGACCTTCCCTGCATCTGTGCTAGGGGCCGCATGTCCGTACCCTGGTGAAAAACAACAGTCTGGTTAAAGCTGAAGATCTTGGTCTGCCAGTGGATTATAGTGGGTGTGGTGCAGTTGAATTAAACTTCTTTCATGAGTTAACAATTTTCTTCAGTGTGGAGAAGAAGACAGTGTGTCTCCAGATAGCTGACAGCAGAACATTTTGGTAACAAGATCTATCTATCTATCTATCTATCTATCTATCTATCTATCTGTCTGTCTGTCTGTCTCTGATGAACATGGGGCCTCCTGCCTTGCGGCCTCTGCTTCTACAGCCACTGACTAACTAAACTGTTTGTTTAAAATAAATGGATGGCTGGTTGGGTGAAACTTTGGAGCTCATAACTTCAACCTGAAGCAAACACCATCTTGCAGGACTTTTACTGAATCTCCATCTACTGGCAAAAACTCCCTTTTTTAACAATGTGGTTCTGTTACTTCCACTTCAGTGAGTTTTTTTAATGAGTTTCCAAGGTTTACGCTGATATCTCAGTTTTTAAACAGCTACTGTGATATAAGCATATTTGTGCATTTTCCTCTAACTGAACTGACCCTTTGTGCAATTTTAATTGATAATCAAATCCTTTTGTTTGTGCAAAACCTTTTCTCATTCATACTGATTTTTTCCTATTAAGCAGCCATTATGCAACCATTTCCTAAAAATAAGTCAGAGCTAATGAAGCAAAAAATAAGGCACTATTATACAGATTCAAGGAATTATTTTTCCTCGCCATGTTAACCTTCAATGTACAAAATTTAGTTCTGTAGGAAACAATTAATTTCCAGATTTTCTTTAGATATATTTGTAGACTAGTTCCAAAAACCCTGAAGTTAATCAATGGTTAATTTCCAAAAAACTATTGTAAGGTAAGTTTTTGATTTTGTGTTGAACTACAATTATTGTACTATATTACAGAATGATTTTGTAAAACTTTAAAATGTAAAAATAAAGTTAGTCCTGTAAGAACTGGGTAGTAAACAGTTAATAATAAAGCAAATTCTCAAAAATAAATAAAAATATAACAATAAAATATGTACTTTGCTGTTATGTTTTAATTCCAATATTGTATTTAATAATTCTATTTAAAATAATGTTATGAAATTTATATTTTTTATTTTTGCAGTGACTTTTACTTTGCACTGTTAAAAGAGCACAGCAGCTTAATATGAATAATACATTTTTGTTTGTTTTCTCAGAGAGGTGATATATGGAGTTTACTTATCTCCAGTATTAGGAATTTAACAGTATGCAATCAACAATACAATTTTATGCTATATTAACCAGTGCAGCTTTTTAGCAACAGTGCATGTTTAATATGAACATATTTTAGCCGAGATAGTCATCCGTTCTTTTATGGGTATCCCTGGTTATTAATATTGAAAAGACTGGCAATGTCATTGCTCACCTATGGTTGTTATCACAGTGATGGCAAAATAAAAGGAGCCTGCAAACTTCCATTGAAGTCCAGCTTTGTGGGGTTCCAGCTGCAGGAGAACCCATTCCAGCTCATCAAAGTTGATTTCTGTCAGGTTGTACTTATCCATCATCTCTGCCTTCTTTTCTTGCAGCTTCCTCCTCTGCTTTGTCTCCAGTTTGGACTCCAAGGCATCAAAGACAGCAGCTCCAAGGAGCAGGTAGAAGAAGGTGCAAATGATGAGGCCAAGGGTCCTCAAGTTCTGCTTCTTCATGATCCAGGTAGGTTTGCAGAATCTGTGTGAGGATGTTGAAGGAGGAGATGTGGAAGCATAAAACAAAGAACTTGGCTTCACTGTGTCCATTTTGCTGCATCTCTGGATGAATCCTTGCCAATCCCATTAAATCCTTCAACTTCACAGACTGTTGCTGCTCCTCCTTGAGCCAACCCACCTCAGCCACATCTGGTGTAGTGGAGACATTCTGTGTACATGCTCACATGTTTGCTCTTTATCTGGTAGCAAACAGGTACCAATGAAATTCAAGGGCTGACAAATTTTTGCAAAAAAACGAAACAAACGAATATACAGCAAGTCTAAAAGGATCAATATTTGAATAAAAGGGAAAATAGTTGTTTATTGTGGGTTGCTTAATTAAAATATTTTACAAAAATTAATGCAAATGGATAAAGGTTGTTTCTGTGTAGTGGAAGTTATTGAAATTGTACTGGGTACAAATTTATCCTCAAAAAACTAAGCAACAGTGTTTGTTCTAAGATATGTCCATAAAACCAACCCACAAATTTGCACAAAAAGCAATCCTTAAAGCTTACATTTATAATGTTACATCTTCAGGAAGAACCAGACCACAATGTGTAACAGCACAACTACACCAAAATATACAGTATATCCTCTAACTTTCAACAGTGTCATGCCTAACATTAGCATCTTTCTACTTTTAAGTATGACTACTAATTCTGAGTTCTGTGGTCTTATTAAGCAAAGCTGTTGGGATATAGGTGCTTCGAAAATGAATTATTTTCGGCTTACAACATGCGTAACATAAGAGTCTTCCCCAACAAGCGGAGTCAATGTTGACTTGCTCTGTGTTCAAACACGGTTTCCAGGATTCACAAGGTGTTGTCTGGCAACACAGTTATCTTTTATTTAAGTAAATGTTTTGAGTGACACTGAAAGATACCTGACCACCCTCATCATGTCCAACCTCGAGTGTATAATGCCCTGGAAATGGAAAATGAAAAACTACCATGCGTTATCAGTAACCCTCTGCTTTTAGTGCAGTGTAATTTACTTCTTTCCTTTACTGCTTTGGTTTAATTAACTAACAGTGTTGTATTCAGGACTTTTCTGTTTTTTAACCATCAGTATGGTCAGTGTCTAGCATTTTGAAAAAGTATTGTGAAATTGCACTGCCTATTTATTAATACTAAGTAGCAGTAATAAGGCTTTCATTTTCTTTCTTTAAGTTCTCCCTGCATGAAATAATGTCTGATTTTACCTTCTGCTCCACCAAATTTATCAGAACCACTTATTTATCAAAACCAGTAGTGAGGAAAACAAAACACAGTAAAATCTGAGTGCCACCATGTTAGTGTGTTTGCTTTTCTTGGACCATGTAGACTTCCTCAGTTCATGTTTTTCATGCTTGGCAGCATAACTTACCTACTCGTGTTCTGTCACACAAATTCCAGGAAATTTATCACAAGCATTGCTCTCCTCTGCCTCTAGCTACCGCTAACAATGTCTCTCAGAACTGATGAATCTCCCATTATTCAAAAAGTGTCTCAAAACCTGCAGCTGTTGCACCCATTGTCTGCTGTGATCTCCTGACAGCCTCTGCTGCTATCTTTCCTGGATTTCTTGTCTGACTTTCTTTCCTCTAGGAATGTACTTGAGAAATGTGTACCAACAGAAGTTCTGTGTGAGACAAAACACCTGTGCTTTGATAATTGTGTTTGTGTCTAAAGGTCTTTGTTGTTGGGTGTATCTTTGCATAACTCAAACTGTATCTTGCAAAAAAAAAATGTTTTCATTTATGTCAAAAGCATATGTGCAAATGTACCTCTCCAGGTGTACACAATCTTGGTAGACCTTATTTGCATTCTTTATGAAGCTGATGAAATCATTTTCAAAACATTTATAAACTTAGGAGACCCATAAGAGTGAATTACCTTTAGCTAGTGATGCCAACAAACTATGTACAAAGTATCATTTAAATGGTTTTCATGTTTTATTAACAGTAAACGTGAATTAAATTCAAGGGTCAATAAAATAAAATCCATCAATGTGTCAAAAAGTTTTTTTATGTTCCTTGTTCTGAGCTGCTCTTGCTATACATTGTTGATCATCAAGTTTCATGCAATCTTGTGGGTATACAGCCTCATCATTCTAATCCTATTATAGCAAAATTAAGTGAAATTCATAAATTTAATCAAAACATATTTTTGGCACCAGGAAATGCTACCCCTTTCCAGCATTTCCCCAGTGGGGTTTTTACATATGTTCTAAGAAACGGTGTTTAAGTTCTTTCCAGTACTTTAAGGAGAGAAGACAGTCCTTGCAGGGCAGTTCTTTGTCTTGCTAAGACGTCTTCACAAGGCCTCAAACTCATCAACCCTCTGTTTAGTGTTGCCCTGCCGGATCTGCCGCAGTGTCTTGTACTTGTCACGTCCAGCCCGCACGTTCTCTGTATGGAGCAAGTCGTTTGGAGTGCTCTTTGCTTCATCTCGGGCTAAGGCCAGCTCCGAGCTCAGAGCCTGAAACCGCACATTGACCATAATTATGATCCCAAAAGTCCTAGATATCCTAAAAATGATCTAGTAAAATGAATGCATGTAAATTGACAAATGTATGAAAGTTAAGCAAGATTTGAATCTGTTTGAGACACCAAGCTGTACAGTGGGAAGTGCTCTCACTTTCAGCTGCCTCTGCACCCGTTCATTCTTCTCCGCCTCTGTGATGCGCTCCTCCTCGTTGCGGTCATCACTGATGTCCTCATTCTGCAGCTCCGCGCTGTGGGTGCTGCTGTGCTCCTCACTGTCATCAGTGTGCTCAGCAACAGGGGCGAGTGGAGCTGTCATCACCATTTGCAGCTCCTCCTTTGTCCTGTCCAAATCTTCTTGGACTTCCATTGCCTGGGAAAAGGCAAAAACCTTCTAGGACAAAACCTCCTGCACAGGGTGACACGTAAACTGCCATTTGCTGTTAAGAGTATTCTTTTGAGCTTTCACAGAACCTTGCAATTTTATTTGGAGACCAAATTTTTAACCATGACATTCCTGGGATGTGGCAAATGTACTGTGTGTACAACTTACAAACAAAACTTTATTGTCTTTTATCAAATGAAAAATGTTTAAAATTACTGAAAATGAAAGTCAAGTCCACAGCCTTATAGTCAATGGCAGTTACTTAACATCTAGCCACTTCGTTTGATTTATTATCTAAGCAGTCAATGAAAGAATAATAATAGATGTATACTGTATGGCCCAAGATTGTGGACATCTGAGCATCACACCTATATGTGCTTGTTGACCATCCTATTCCAAACCCATGGGCATTCATATGGAGTTGTCCCCCCACCTTTGCTACTGTAACAGCCCCCACTCTTCTGTGAGGGCTTTCCACCAGATTTTGGGAAATGGCACCCATTCAGCCACAAGAGCATTAATGAGGTCATCCAAGAAGGCCTGGCTCATGGTTGGCGTTCCAGGTAATCCCAAAGGTGTTCAGAAAGTGTTTATATGCTGCGTGGGTGCAGCTGAAACAGTTCAGCTCAGCCATCAGAAGGGCATCCAAATATTTTTGGCCATATTGTGTACATTTCAGTTTATTCACTGCGTAGGGGTGTAAAAGTCTCAGATATGTCCATAACAAATTAAATGTGGTACAGTATTTTTATTTTTGCATTTTAAAACCTTAACTCATGAGTTTGTCCCATGAACTTGCGTATTCATTGTCTTGTTACTGATCACCAAGGCTGCAGCACAACAGAGTAAACTTTAGTTAGAATAAAGTTACTGTAGATGAACTAATTGGGTAACGCATTCCTAATCTGGGTGTACTTTACTGCCAATTTACAGCCTACTGCAGAAATGCAATTGTCTTCTTGGTTCAAGGTGGTTTTGCTGGACTTTCCAAGAACACTCACCCTGGTCTGCCATGAGATAGCTTCCTCCTCCTTGCATCTCTTGGCCTCCTCAAGCAGACTAATCTTGGCAGTGTATTCAGCAAGCTCTGTAGCCTGAGAAAGGACACATTCCATTTGGATCAATATTCCATGTTCTTAATCTATGCCCTTGCATTCCTAGGATCATAAACAGTGAGACTTACATTTTAGCTGGTCAATCATTGATGTGCCCCAACAGTGCATCAGGTTAAATTGCAAATAAATATGAAAAGAGAAGGGTATCCTTGCTAATGTTGTACACTCTTACATACACGCAAGTCTGTTCATGTTCAGCAAAAAGAGACATTAGTATGTTAAACAGAGTGTTGAAGTCCAGGCATCAGCTCCTCACCAGTTGTTCTTGGGTTTTTATCTGTTCCTCAGCCTGCCTGGCCAGCTCCTCCTTGGCTAGAAGGGCAGTCTGTCGCTCTGCTTCCAGCCGTGCAGCCTCTTCCTCCACCTTCCTCCTCTCCAGTTCTAACTTTATGGCTCGCTCCATCTGCTCCTGCAGATCTGAAGAGCCACCATGCCATCAGTACATTTCAGCAAGATGATAAGAAACTACTGGAAGCTTCATTCCTAGTCTATTAGTGCCCTCATATTGATGGTCACTGCAAGCTCTGCATGACTGAACCAAGAAGTTCAGATTCAGTGTACTGTGGTTTTTATTCTTTTTGGCAGTGTTTAGTTGCAGCACACAATGAAAAACCACCAAAAACAATGCATCAATGCAACAAAACCTGCAAGCTACTCCGTTTCTCATATTTTGCATATTGGCTTAGCAGGTAGCACTGGTCCCTCACAGATCCTGAACTTTATTCAGATTTGAGTTCAGATTTGTCTCTCTGTGAGGGGTTTGCATGTTCTTGGAGTGTTTGTTTGAGCTTTCTTCAGGAGCACTGGTTTCCTTCCACATGTGTTTCAGGTAAACTAAGGAATCTAAGTTGTCCACAGTGTTTCCATGTGATGTGCTGATCATGGTGATGAACAGATGAATGACAGTATGCAATGGAGTTGTGCATTTGATGGCGTGTCACCTAAATACTACCTTAGGAATAATTGTTTTGGAGAAAAACAGCTAAATCAATAGCTGTATACAGTATGTTTACTTTGTTTTTGTGGCATGAATATAATTACATACTGTTTATCATTTTGTGTACTATAGTTTTAAACTGTATGTATGTGTATATTCCTCTTAAAATGACATTTTTTGGAAGAACAATGCTCTAAACCTGCTTTAACTGTGTTCCAGCATCTGCTCTACCTCGTTCTGCTTTCTTTGTCTTCTCCTCAAATTGAGATAGCCTCATCATCAAATCTTGCTTCTCTTTCTCCATCTGTTTCTTCTCCTTTTCAATGGCCTCCCTTCTCTTCTTCTCATTCTCCAGCTGGGCTCTGAAAGGTCAGGGAGAGCCACAGACACGAACATATGGTATATGATCCAAATGTGCAGGAGCAGCACCATTGCCATGTGATCAGCAGAAGACAGGACACCTGAGCTCTACCATTTCCTCTCTAAATTTTCCTACATAGCAGGTGTGGGGAGATCTATTATTTGGTGTACACATCTCACCTCTCCATCTGCTTCTGGTGCTTCTCCTCACGCGCTTGTGCCTTCATCTGCTGCACCTCAATGGTTTCCGGTTTGCGGCGGCCCATGTATAAATCATGGTTGCTCATGCACAGGTGCAGGATGCGTTTGTTGATGAGCAGACGGGGTGCATAGAAGACAAAGTCCTGAGATGGATGAGATGAGGGCATGAGTAGGACTCCCTCAGCTGTCTCTGTTATGCAAAGGAGCTTCTCTCATTCTCATTAGCCACCCAGAGTAAGAAAGTCAAGCCTTCAAGTCTTAAACAGTTCAAAAATGAGTTTAATAATAAAGGTTTGTTTTGTAAAATCTTAAGCTTCTCTTGGGGGGGTACTGTTACATTTCTACTCCTCCTATCCTAAATGCTTCAAGTCAAGCACCAGCATTGAAAATTCCACTGCAAAGATGATGTGACAACAACTGAAAAACTTTGTTTTAGTCTTCTAACTGCAGTAAATGTGTGTGAGATTTTTCAACAATGGTGCTCTTTTGAATTTAATTTCTTTTTTCTGACAATTTACAAAAAATGCAGCATTTTTAATTGAGAAAAAACATAAACACTTCAGGTTGCATAAAGTGACTTACTGGAGCTTTTTTGTCAATGGGTTTGATGATAAACTTCTTGTCATTAAATGATATATTCCGAATTTCACTCCATGGAAATCCAATCTTTGGAGTCAGCCTGGTGAAAGATCATTTTTATTATGATCAAAAGAAGTATGATAATAGCAGTAACAAAATCAAATTCTGTAAGCACAGACTTTTGCAGCAGTGTCAGTAAAACAAGGATATCTCTGTAAAACAGTCCATAGACATTATATGAATGTTACTTTTCCTTACTTGTCTTCCTTCTCATAGATGTTGAGTCCCAGGGCATCTACCCCGAGCCACAGGTCTGTTCCTTTTTTGTTCTTTATCTCAAAGAAGTTGACTCCATACATCTCTAGGTCCTGCGCAATCTTTAAGTACTCAAGTATAGCATCTTCTCTGTTGGTGAATGATGACAATTTTACAGCTATTAAGTAGAAACAAATTAGCCATCCTGGAGGGAGTATAGTGTCCCCCTACATCACAAGAAGCAAATGCCACAATCTGTCTGCACACCTGACCTTTTTCTAAAAAACCATGCGCACCAAAAAATTTTGCTAGTCAAGATAATAATTTTTGACTTGTAATCTAAGGGGTGCTGGGTTTACCATGACATTTTGGCACAGCTGTTGTGCAACTAAACAGGGTGCCTTCGCTGAACTGTAGTCCCCAGCTGGAAAAATTTTGTGACGCTATGGACTATTAATAATTAATAATCAATTAATAATTAATATATAAGTAATAATTAATGACTCAAAACAGCCATAGGTTCTTCTTATTGACTAATGTTTGAACTGCAAGACAATTAAAAGGAATTTGACTTGTATTAGTGCTATGTGTTCCCACCCGTGAAAAGTTACAGTCTTATGACCTTTTTGCTCTTATTATTTTGCAATATCTCCATGTGCTGCTTCTGCCTCTGCATAGCTGTAACCCAATGCAAATCATGATCATATGCACAAATGTCTTGATAGTAAACACTCCTTAGTTAGCATCAGTGAATCTGTGTAGACTGTGGGTAAATGCAGACTTACTTCAGCATCGCCCTGTGCTCCTTGTGCCACACCTGGATGCGCTCTTCCCACTGCTCCTTGGACAGTTTGTGCTGGTCCAGGACCCTGAAGACACAGATGTGCAGTCATTGTCACTGCCAGCCTCCCCTCGATTCGAACTACGGATTGTTCTCGACGTACTCAGCATGCAGTAGACTCACACTTACAGTAGTCAATATAAAATACACAAACAAACAAACAAACAAAGTAATGATATTTAAAAAAAATTAAATTAAATGAAAAACTGTAAAAAAAAATGGACTTTTAATTATTTAAAAAATTCTGGTTAGTGAATGAGCACCATATCTCAAATTAAAATATCTATGCATGCATATCAGTACCTGTATGGTATCTGCATAGCATTGTAGCATAATGATATCATCTGCTGACAGCTGTATGAAAACGTACTACAACATGACTAGGTGCTTGAGCTTATACTGTAGATGAAAATGCAATGAAAAATTTATGAAAATGTGTTAAAAATTGCACCTATGTACCTTTGGTCACTAACTAAGTCATAATTCAAGGGGAATCTGTATTTCACTGGTTTTTTACTTGTGGAAGGTCAAGTTGCCAGTATTCAAAATAACAGCAGAAATCAGAACTGAAACAGAAAGTTTCAAGCTAGTGAGAAAGAAAATGAATGTTTATGACATGTAGATCATTCCAGCTGTTTTACTTAGAGATCAGCAGTTCCTGTGCTTTGAGTATCACTGTTCACCACCACCAGGGTTAAGTACTATATAAAATGCACAACCTGATGTAGAAAATAAAGTTCACAGTATCAGGAAACTTGGTCAGGGGCACATCACTCCCACAGTGGTGAGTGCTGATCACTCACCGTTGTGGGAGCAAAAATTCGGATACAAGGTATCCGGGGTGGTGGATGTCCTTGTCAAAGTCACCATATTTGACCTGAACAGCATAGGAGGCCAGAAGAACTGCGGTTTCTGGGGGGCAGTAAATTTCATCGTTCAGGATGGCCTCCTTCACTTGCAGGTAGAACATTCGTTGGGTGATGTCCTGGATGAGCTCATTGGATACGTCCTCTGGGAAGAACTTGGCCCGGAACTTGAACTGCAGGGGGATATCTCTCATGATGTCCTGTGATGATAACTGTGGGGTAGGACAGTGGAAAAAAGCATTTTGGAAAACACAGAGAAAGGTGGTTCTAAATGAGTACACATTTAAAGTTTGACATTGTTGTCTTACCTTCTTCTCAAGCCTGAGCCAGGTGAGGTATCCTTTACTGTCCACATGCTGGAGTCCAAAGTACCATGTTTCACGTAAACCTACAGTCCTGACCACCTGCACAGAGGAAAACAATTTCAGCTTTCATCCTATTGAAATTCATTTTTGATTTGGACAAAGATGGGACATTTGTTGGCTCCAGATCACTGTGAACCTGACCAGGATAAACAGTTAAGGATGGATGGAGGGAACAATTTATAAAATGCAAAGCAGACAAAAATCAAAAAACAAAAAATGGCCATTTTAATCGGCACTTTCTGCAGACTATTGTGATAAGATAAGACATCTGTCATTTTCATAAAAAAATGACTGTACAATGGTACTGCAGGTAACACCAGTACTTTACAGCTGCTGAGCTGCTTGCTAGGGTGTAGATTTGATACCGAAACACAGTATTTGGAGTTCAAATTTTCTGTCTGATTCTTAGGGTTTCTGGACTGCAGATCCCATGTGAGTATCTGTACCTCCACTGGCAAAATGTGCTGCTATTTATTCTGAGTTGTCAGTCACATCTGTGAAATGAATAAATGTAAACGCGAATAAGCAGTAGCTATGAATCGAGTCTGACTCTGGGACACTGACCGCAACCTGAAAAGGACTCTTGAGACCCAGTTTCCAGAGAGAAGCAGACACAGCTAAATTACTTCATGTAGCACAGGCCTAGGATGCAATTTACTGGCACACCACGGGCTGCAGTACTGATGTGGCCTTGTGTCAAATGAAAATATTATAGGGATAAAATGACTGCAGAAAATAACAGCTTTAGGTGTGCACAGTGATATTAAAAATACAAAAGGAAGAGACACATAGAGTAATACATCAACTCCTGTTAATTCATTATCTCAAAATGAATTGTAGTCAGTTATTCTGAAATGAGCCAAGGTTTCTTCTTTATGTGAATCCCTTCATGTACATTTGAATTGTGCAGTTGTACTTTTTCTAATTTTTCTGTCTGTAAAGAATAGGGTAAGGACCTCACGGCCTGAAGCACTTTGAAGCATTCACACTCATCCCAACAGGGGAAGAATCATATGTCCTTGGACAAGGTGACAAGGTGACAAGGTGGCAGAGGCCAGCAGCCTGCTGAGGCAAATACATGTTTCATATTTTAATGTGAAACTGTGTCTGCTTGTCAGGAGGAGAAGATGATAGCATGAGCTAATGTGTGAGGTTAGACTCCACCTATAATTTCAGGTAAACTATTGAAGCTAAAGCGGTTTATTATGAGTTAATTTTTTTTTATCAGTGATAATTTTCTTTTTTTGTATAATTATTTAATTTGTCACACGAAATTAGCCTCTTTGATTGGTGTACAGTGGCATGACAGCTGCACTAGTTTAATATATTTCATTGTTTGGTAACCAGTACCGTTACAGTTGGTCTACAGCGTGTAACTTGCAGGCTGAAGGTGAGTTGGTTTGGCTCTGACCTGGTCAAAAAGCTGTTTGCCAGTGATGGTGGTCTGGATGACAAACTCCAGCTCTGCATCCATAGTGGTGACACGAACACTGACCTGTGGAGAGTCATCACAAACCTACTGTAGGTAAAGACTTATACACCATTACTGTCCATTATAGCATTATATCCCATTTAAAAATTATCCTACACACTTCAGTACAATATGCATTTTTATACATAATTACACTGAATTACCACACTTTGCATTAAGATACAATAAAGGTGCAACGTCTGGTTTACACACTAAATAACAACCAGATTTATTTGTTGTCAGATACCCTTATATAGCAGTTATATATGGGGGCACAAAATGAAGTTCTTCAGGTCCATGTTGCACAAAATAGGGAGAAAGAAATATTAGACCATAAAAAGATAACATACATACATTAAAGGTGAAAAATATTTTAAAAATTGAAAAAATATATGATTCCAAATGTACACTGTATGGTCAAATGTCTGTGGACACCTGAGCAACACCCCCATTTGTGCTTGTTGAACCTCCCATTTCAAACTCATGGGCGTTAATATGGAGTTGCCACCCCTTTGCTGCTATAACAGCCCCCACTCTTCTGGAAAGACTTTCCACCAGATTTTGGAAATTTGTGCCCATTCAGTCACAAGAGCATCAGTGAGGACAGACGAGAAGGCCTGGCTCGCAGTTGGCGTTATAGTTCATCCAAAAGGTGTTCAGTGCAGTTGAGGTCAGGGCTCTGCTCTGCCACTCAAGTTCTTCCACATCAACCTGGGCAAATCGTGATTATGGAGCTTGCTTTGTGCATGGGGGCACAGTCATGGTGGAGCAAGAAAGGAGCTTCTTTTCCCAAACTGTGGCCACAAAGTTTGAAGGACACAGTTGTTTAGAATGTGTGTTTAGAATGTGGGTGAAATACCTCAGCTCAGTCCCTGAAATGAAGGTCAACATACTTTTGGCCATATAGTATATGTAGAAATTATATAATAAATAATGTATATAATATATTACATAATATACCTATAATTTCTATTATTTTATTTTATTTTATTTTATTATTAAATGATTTAACCTTTAGTTTATGTAAAACCTACTGTATAATTTAAAAAAGAACTTGCTTAGATCATTGACGAATTAAAATGTACATTTCAGTGTAATTATGCATTTCAAAAAAATAAATTAAAGCAGTATGTGAAGACATACAAAATATGTTGACAGTGACACATTTATATTCACCTCCATGAAAGGACTTAGCAGCAGTGCAGTTTTGTGTTTTTGGGCTTCAAAGTAACACTATTTTGTCAAATGTGTGGTCAAACATACAGTAGATTTATTTTATAAACATTACTTGGTTGTCTAAATGTGCTTGAGTGTAATCTTAATTGAACTGATATAATTAGACTAAAGACTAAAGTACTGAACTAATGATGATGGCCCAGATTTGCTACTAGAAGCACACAGAGTGAGACAAGGTTCACCCTAGATTGGTTGCCAGTCTATCACAGTGCAGTCACATACACAGAATATAAAATATATTTGTGCAGAACAAGTGATTTAAAATGAATATTTAATCAGCTTCTTTTATCACAGTGTGTTTTTTGTAAATCAGTTTCACAAAATTTTGTAAAATCCATATCTTGAAGGTTCATGACACCTTTTTCATCTTGCAGTAACCACAGAGATTTTCCTTGGACTTTGACTGCTGATGTAATGGCTCAGGCCAGTCACATTTTAGCTCACTTAGAGTAGCATGCTTAATGTTTTTGTTTAAAAGGACAAGAAGCAGAAGCTCCCAAGGTTGATCAATGTGATAAATCTGACTGCCCACCTCCCTCTGGGACTGCAGGTTTCATACATTCTCAAAGAGGGGAGTTAAAGGTGTGAGGCAGCAGTGATATGATGGACCTCTGAGCAGTCTTCCTGTCCAGCGAGTCATTAGCATTTAGCATTGCAGAGGACATAGATGGGGTTTAACACCGCAAAACATTAAATATTGAAAGCATCTCTACAAGGGTACATGCAGGTGTGGGTTTGTGTCACAGTCATGGGTGACACGTTGAATTCAAGAACACAGCCTAAACCGAGGGTAGTAAGAATGATTCTCACGTTACCACTTTAACAAATCGAACAAGGCAAATACATTTCACAAGTGACCAAGTGTGTTTTAGTAACTGTGTAGAAAATAGACATAAAGCATAGCAAACACCACTACACATAATAGAGTACAAGAATATGTAGACTGATACTCTAAGTTGTGTTCTTGACAAAAGGAACGCTTGATGAAACAGTGCCATAAGAGGTCATCCATAAAATATATTGTATATAGTTGTACTTGATTACTCATAACTTTAATAACTGTAAAAAAAAACTAAAAAAGATAAATAACATAAAATAACATAAAACTGCAAAAAAAGTTATTTCAAAATTTTTTTGAAAATTAAAAAATATGGTCAATTATTATGATAAGTTACTCAAAAGGATGAAAATAAAAGCACTGTAGGAAGAAATGCTAATGGAGATATTACTGTGCTGTCTCTTGGTGGGGTAACACAAAGGTAGCACATTGAATGCTAAAATATAATTTTGTCCAATGGTAAAAAATAAAAAAATATTAGCAGTGGTCATCACAGAAGGTGTGTGATCATGATGTTCTACAAGAAATGAGTAGCCCATATGGGTAACAGATTAGAGGTGCTAGTTAGGACAGCCTCGGCAGAATTATTGCTACTAACTTTTGCTTGGCTGACACTTCCATCCAAAGTGACCACTTTATACAGATGGGTTTTGTCAGCAGAAAAACTAATGCTAATGCACATGGTGATGTTCTTCTGCCCTCAGCTTCAAATAAAAGAGAATCTCTCATGTTGTAATGCAAAAAAGCACCTGCTCAGCTAACATTTCATCTGTCATCCATTGATCAAGAAAGGTGAGCTGTCACATATTCATATTCAATTGCTAGTAAATTTCCAGGGCATAGTATTTAACTATCTGAGGGATAGCCAAATACATATAATCTTGTCCTTCACTGGCCAGTCTTGAAGCTGATTTAACAGGGAAAATATTACCTGGCACTTGTTACACTTGTTTTGTCCCTCAAAACAAGGTAAAACAAAAGAAGTATGCAGGCATTTGTCAACTCCACTGGTTCCATACTGCCGTAGAGTACATTTGATGGACAAAATATTTAACTTTATTTAAAATACTACAATATGCAGCACTGCCACAATACTGAGGTATTAACTCTCTTAAACTGTATTACTGTGTAATAAGTACAGTAAATAAATTTTAAAACACCTTTTCTGGTGCTAAATACTGTTAAGAATTAGATCACTGAGTTCTTATCTTAGCATACTTGGCAAGATAAATCTGATTCTGATTCTGAAGATTTACCCAAAAAACAGGTGTTAGGGCTGCCTTGTAATAAGCACAGTGATCACAACTACTTGGTTTGGCAAACTAATGCAATTAATAAAGAATTTTTTAGAAAATCTGCTTTGCTTTATTTGACGGACCCTCTGTGTCCATGCAGTCTGTGAAAAACCATTTTTCTAAAATCAGTAAAGCTTCTGTCATGTTTCCTTTTGATGTTTTTCTACAGTAGCTCTTTCTGTATCGCTCATTGGCACAGTAACATTCAGTGCCGTATTGTGTGTCTTATTCATTCAGTTTGCCTGCAGTAAATGAATATATTCCGTATATACAGTATTTTGTTTGGGTGAGCCAAATTAGACCTGTTACACCTTTGGATAGTTTGATCCCTAACAGTAAGAGTTTTTCAGTGAAAAACTAGGTCCAGAGTATAAAACATTTTTACATCTGTTCAGAAAGAAGAGTTGACAAGACAAACTTGTCAGCACCTTTCCAAGTGTACACGGCCTACAAACAAAGATGGTCTGCTCATCAGTTCTAGTTACTCATTACAGCTCAATGGCTAGTTAGATTTCACATTATTTTCAGTTGTGCAACTAAATCAGAGCAACACCAGCAGGTCCCTGACACTAAATCTGCAGTGAGGCAAAGTTTTTCTTGTGACCTGGAGCCCAGCGTGAGACAGGAGCACAGCACTGAGCACTGCTCTCTGCACATTTGGTTAATGAATACTTTTTAGGGTGCTGAGAGAGGCTGAAGATCACTGGTGTGAAAGAATCCCAAAGAAAGTGTGTTTGTTTCCTTTCACCTGATAACATAGTTTTGTCTCTCACTGAGCACAAAAGTCTGGGGTGTTTTTGTTGCTTTTCTGCTTGGCCTTTACATAAAAATTGCTAAAACTCAAAAGCATCTGGTGTAGCTACATAGGCAATTTGTGTAAAAATTTAACCTTTATAAGAGGCATATATTATCATGTAAAAATGTAATATGTATAAGAAGAACTGAAACACAATATTGTGCTTAAATATTAAGAAACCAAAACACACAAAAGTTAGCTCAAAGTAAAATATGTATCATATCCCACCTACAGTCAAAGACCTTGCAGCAAGTGAGACCACACCTCATTACTAGGACAGAATCGTTTAAAACAATGTGGAAATAGCTTAGTTGTATTAAACTAACAGAATGTGTGTTATTGTGTAACAATCAGTGATAAAGACTTTCCCAAAGCAAAGTTCGTAACAACTCTACAGCATACCTGCAGTGTTTTATTGGTCTTCTAAGCATCGACATATTGTGGAGGAAGTCAAGGTCAAATATTCCATGCCTCTCTATTACTAATATACAGTAAAATTAAAAATCATGTGTCTTATGCATCAGTTTTTCTGTGTTTGGAATATACTCTGATAATGTGTTATTTTATATAGATGGGTTTGGTGGGATATTTTCTGTCCCCTTTTCCCTCCACCTAAACAAACAATGCAAGGACAGAAGATGAAGAGGGCAGCGCCCCTCCAGAAGTAAGGAAGCCCCCTGCCTGGTAGCATCAGTCTTCCTGCCCTGTCCCCAGGTTAGCTCTCCACTGTGATTTCCTTGCTGAGAGGTCCATACACCACACAGTCATACATTTCCGGGTGTGATTCTGGCTCAAAAACCAAAAGCCAAAAACATGTGAAGAATCTCTGGACTCAGTTCACATTAAATTAAAATACAGTACTTCCATATAAATGTAATCTGCATTGTAACAACATAAATGAAAGTGAATAAAATTTTTGAAAATTTCAGATTTCCACAACACTGCAAATGCTGGTCTTAGAAGAGAAATAACAGTACATTTTTTAAATGGTTTCAATGGCTTCATCATAAAACATTCAGGTGCTTCAAAGTCCATTAATTTTTTTCAAAACAAATACATGAGTTGTAAAAGATAAACATAAAAAATAAACAAGGGTGCTAAGCTAAGTACATAAATGTTTTTATTCAACAAGTTTGAAAAGTGATTCCACGTAATTTTTTATGTAGGACTTACCGATTTGGGCATTTCTGGGACTTTTTTAGTTCTCCAGCAATTCAGTTTCTCCACCCAGAACTGATACACACTGCTTTCCTCAACGTGCGCTTGGATGAAATGAAGGCAGTACCGTGTCCCTTAGCTGGTTTTGTGTGTGCTGGTCCCTCTCCCACCTGTTCCTTCCGTTTGAGCCCCAGCAGTGCAATGTGTCCCGGTTATCAGTCCCTACAGGCTGTGTGCCCCCAGAGTAAGAACACACTCCTCCAAGGTGAAAGATAAGTCCAGCTGTATAGTTAACATAACCTGCCATAAATTAACATTCTCCACCCTCTTCTGCAAACACTTACCTCAGCACCTTGTAAATTTCGACCCTTGGCCAGATGTAATTCAGGGGCGCCGCTCTTCCAGCGCTCAGCCTGTTGATTAAGTCCACTTCATAACTGCAGCTCGGAGGCCTGTATTTACTTTGCGTTTAAGATGGAATAAGAAGAGGGAAAAATTCCCATGCAGTGTAAAGGCTCAGAGCAAATACGCTAATAATCACATTTCTGTCTTGGGGAAGAATCACCAACTAGTTTAGGCCACATTAATAATTAAACTAAAAAGTTGTGCATTTAAGTTTTTTTCCTGGTTTCTGACTTCAAAGCTGTAAATTTAAAGACAGCCCAACAATTCCACATGACTTAACACTTATCTTCAGCATTTCGGAAGCGCCACAGAGTATTTTCTAAGTATTCAGAGGTATTTTCATGGGCGCTACAAAAGACTAATAACAGTAATCATGTACACAGCACATGAGAGTGAAAGTGTAAGGCACACCGCTGGAGGACTGAGTCCCTGCCAGTAGGTGGAGATAAATTCTAGGTCCTGCAAGATGGTGTTTGCTTGATGTTGGTGTTGCTTGATGTTGGTGTTTGCTTCTACTGTGTCTGTTTCTTATAACTTGGAAAAGTCTTCAAACAAACACTTTGGTTAGTCAATGGCAGTAGGAAGCAGAAGTTGCAAGTCTGGAGGCACTATGTTCATCAGAGATAGATATATAGATAGATATTGTAATTTTCCATTTTCAGATAGATCATCAAAGATTCACTCACTATATATACCCTGGACATGAAGATGTTTAGTGAATAAAGAGCAATGCTCTATGTATCATTTAGTACTATTATATTGATGATATTATATATTACATAGATAGAGAGACAGACTGTATTGTTTTATTCAGGCTGCTATAAACAAGCATACAGACACACTGATCCGGAAGGAAACTACACAGGGCTACAGCAGCATTAAAAACTGATAACATTGTGTTAATGCATCTTACGAGATGTCTATTTATACATGTAGATATATTATTTATATATTGTAAATATCGTTATACAGTACATATATGTCTTGCACTTTAGCCAGATTTGGTGGACTAAACTGTATGGCTTAGTATGGCAGACTTCTTTTTTGTCTGACTTTGTGCCAAAGCAGAACTGTGACCAGGAAGGAACTGTGGTTTTTAAGTGCTTGATGCTTTCTGGTTGCAAAAAGTTCTGCCACAAAACTATAATCTTCATTTTGAACAGATTTCTCTTTTAAAAGTTCGCAATCAAATGTACATGTTTCTGTACTAGTTTTCTGGTGGAAGGTTATATAAAAATAAAGAGAAACATTTCCTGAGCAGTGAGGAAGGTCAGGAAACATTTTCATATTTTCACACAGTTCTATGAAAAACCACATAGTGAACCATAGTCAGAACTGACATATAAATTCAGTAGCAGAAAAGAAACCAGGAAGTTAAAATAGGAACAAAGGGGAAATGCAGCTAGTTCACTTTGCCAACTGATGCAAATAAAGAAACATAGAACTAATGAACACAAAGAAGAAAAATGGTGATAAATACTGAAAACAGTGAAAAAGCAGTACTTAGTACTTGCTGGAAACCACTTTATCATAGGTTTAGATCCTGGTTAAAATGAAAGTGTGGCTGTAAATTAAATAGGTTTTTTTATTGTTATAAGATAATTAAATTAATGAGGATGAGTGAGATTTTGGAGCTCATTGCAATGAGGATCGCCCATGTTTGTGAGACATATGACTTGGAGACTTTCCACCAAGATGTTTGACCTGGGATAGCAATCATAGTTTTAGATCATGGTGAGGGAGCTGAGAAGGCTGTAAACTAACTGCTAAAGTAAAGGATATGACAGGGGGATTTACAGGGTCACCCATATACAAGTCATGCAAGAATGCAATAGCCACCAGCAGAAATATGGTTTATCCAACATGCTATAAATCTGGGGTAGCACGTAATGTAGTAATGGTTAGAGCCACAATGTCACACTCAGATGAATTAGGTTTAAATCCCCTTCCTTTGATTGTACCTGTGAGTGAGGTCCTTACAGTACACTGAACTGTATGGTAGCCACCTAGCTGTGTAAAAAGGTAAATCAGTGTAACTCAACATTGCTTGTTGCTTTAAAGGAAAGTGGTGCCTTGGTGAATAAACACCATGATTGTAATTTGCTTAGTGTACAAAAATGTCATTTTTTAATATCAATATTATTTTCAGTATAAACCTGCCTTTGCTTGTAATTCAAATTATTTAGGTTTTCTAACATTTTAAGGTATTACCCTCCTTTGTTTTCAAAATAGTTAACTCAGTGCTCTGTATTAAGCTACAGAAGGTACAGAATCTTGTATGGTTAAACTGTTGTCAGTTTTGTCTGAGCAGGAAAAATTAATGATAAAGAATTTACTGGGAAAAAAATTTTAATCATGCATATCAATTTTGCTTTGGCATAACATCCACGGCAATAAAAAAAGGCACTGGCTGTATCAGATCTGGACTAGGGACCAGGAAACCAATTGTTTTTGTTTTTGTTTTGTTTTGGTATTATCGTTTTAAGAAGAAAGCAAAGAAACAGCTCACAAAAAACAAATTCAGTCTAAATTCATAAGCAGCAAAAACTTGTAGTGATTACTTAGCCATTTATGCAGCAGGGTAAATCAGGGTGATAATACTGCAGTAATTTAGAATGAGTATGTTCATCAAATGTAGAACAGCAGGAAGGGGGACCTGAAATGTGAAATTCAGGTTTCAAAACAACAATCTTAAACATTAGATCATCTGCTGGATAAGGAGTTGAACTTGGTGACAGTTTTGTTTCATTAGGTGAAAGCTGCAAAAAATCAATATTAGGACCCCAGAAAGAAATTTCTAGGTCACCGCCCACTGTCACACAGAGAACCAAACTCTACTGTAGTGATTTTGTTCACACTGATGTTTCACCTTAAGCCCACTGGTGTTTCATAATGACAATTCCGTGGTATAGTTTGCTTCCTGACCTTTCCTTGGTGCAAGCTTTGGTTAGCAGGGAGAGAGTCCCTCCACTTCTTGTCTTTTGGCACCTTTCTGCTCAAAAAGTCTGTACCTGAGGTCTGCTACCACAGAGTGGTTTCAGGTAAACAACAAGCATGCAAACAATATAGTCCTCATGTCTTGGCCCAGTCAAGTAAGAATAACACATGCTGCTCCATGTATCAAACAGTATATTTTATTGTAGTGGATCAAACATCTGAAGAAGAAGAAACATACACACAAAATGCCCCACATTCAGGTATTTACATTATATTGCTTATCAATTAGATCTATAGCAAGCTAATCCATTCAGTAGCTTTTTACATAGCTTATAAGTGACTAGAATTATATACTAACACACACAAGGACAGACTCTCCATTTTCACATAAGAAACAGAACAAATTGCATACATCCACACCAACTACTAACAGACCCTGTGTGTCAAAAGGTTACACATAGGACTCCTTGGCACTGAGTATTTCCTCAAACAGTGGCTGACTGACTCTGCGGGGCAGTCTCTCGTGGTGACTTCTGGATATCGATTCAGACATGGCCCTGGGGCGGAAATCCAAACATGGCATCACCATGGCAGGTCCCTCTTCGTTCTTATTATACCCCTCTGCAAGGCAGCTGGGTGGACAGGGAACCAACACACTATCAATCATGGAGGCAGGACGGGGCTTTCTGTCCAGTGTCATGTTTCTAGCATCCTGCACAGTCATGGGTTGGAGCTGTTGGGTAGTAGGTAGGTCACTGTTGTTGACAGCCTCTATATATGATGGGGGTCTGCTGGGTATTCTGCTGTCCACCAGCTGGAAGACCTCCATGGCAGACAAAGAGCGCGGTCTGGTGAGTGGCTTCATGAGTTCTGCAATTTCTTGGGACTCCTGCTGAAGGGTTTCATTGGAAAATGCTGCATCAATCTCGTTGCTCTCTTTCCTCATGCTCCCTCTGTTTTTGGCTTTCTTCTTCTCCATCCTCAGTGAAAGAGGACGTCTCTTTGCCACCTTCCCCCTGTTTTCCACATCCTCAATGCAAATGCTGGTGAATGACTGGGAGCTAGGGCCAGTCTTTTGAAAACTGCTGCTGGAGGATGCTGATAAGCTGCCAAAAACAGAGTCTTCTGAAACATTGGAGAAGGCACTTTCCAGGGAGCAGGAAGAGGAGTAAGAGCTGTCTTTGCAGGATTCATTTGTAGGAGTCTCCATGGCTAAGCTACCTCTGAACCTCTGGAGGGGAAGTGGTTTCTTCCCCCAGTGGAAGGGGGACAGGAAGGAGTCATCCGAGTTCTGCTTTTTCAGTAGCGGATCATTCAGGTCAACCTTCTCCACTGAGAAGTCATCCTGACTCCTGGTCAGCATCATATGGGTTCTCAGTGCTGCAGATGGGTAGATGATGGGTTCTGAGCGCCTCCTGTTGAAGGGTTTTGAGACGGAGCCTGGCTGTAATTGCTCAACAGCAGTGGTCTGATGATCTCCCACAGCATCTCTTGTATTAGCATCTAGATCAGCATCTGGATCAGGGCTGTCATAGGCTGAGTCTTGATGCAAAGACAACAAATCTGAGAATAGAAAGATATTGCTGGTAAGGACAAACCTCTCCTTAGAGGGTGTCTAAATTTCTGCCTCATTCTAGAGATCAGTACTGTGGCTTGCAAATGCACGAGTTTTCTGAAAAACTTGCACGAGTTTTCTGAACCACACATGAAACAGTACAGATTTAAGGAAAAAAATTATTTTACCTAAGTTATCAGGAAGTTCCTCCTCGTCACAATTATCAAATAAGGATTTGATACTTTCTCCAAATATTTCGCAGCAGTTTTCAATTAGAAACTTGGTGAGGGATGTAACCTGAAAAAAATCCCAATAAACCTGGATTAATGCACATTTCATAAACATTTTGATATATTATTAATAATATATTGTTTATAACAATGGATGACCTAAAATGATGTCACTATGATTTTATGGATTATTATATAACAATGTTTAACATCAGACTGACCCAAAGGCAGACCTCACCTTCTCAGCTGCATCCATGCTGTCCCGCTGGAGAAGATTAGGAGATATACAGACTGCAAGATTGTAAGCATCCATCATATTTGTACTGGAATCTTCGCTGATTCTTAGGAGGAGACAGAGCAGGTGCTGCAGTAAGAGGACATTGGGCTTCGGAAGACTGTCAAGGACCCTGCAGTCATAAAGCACACAACATCTCAGTTTGAACCAATTTTTCATTAGAGACAATAAAGATGAACTATCACTTTCATCAGTCTGATGTCTCAAACATCTCATGCTGTTGAGAGTTCTTTTCCTTCCTAGATAGTGGTTTCTTATCTACAGTTTAACAAGAACTGCTATAAAGACTGATATGTACAAATGTATAGTTACACTGCCTGATCACATAACATCCTCCTTACAGCTTTAGCTGTTTGCATTTCTCCTGCTCATCTTGGATATCCAGTGCTGCTGTCCAGTCTTGGTACTGTTCCTCAACAAAGAGGCCTCCAGGAATATATCTCAGAAAGTCCTGCAATTCAAGCCGTTTAGAAGGAGAGGCACAGGATGTCAGCTATTGCACACATTCACCTCTCCAGGTTTTCAGTTCTATGTAAATTTACTGCTGTGCACATTTTTCTTTTTCAAATTATTAATGTGCATTTGAATCATTTACACATGAGCACTGACAGAAGATAATAAGTCTTAGTCTTTACCTTTAAGAGTGCAGCCAGCAAGAGAACTGACTGCTCCTCTATGTTCACTTCTTCCCCATTGTTCAGTTGCTCCTTGATCTCCCTCATATTTCGAGCATTGCAAGCCCTCCTGAAAATACCTTCAGTGGATGGACCTTTTTTATAGAGCACTACAAGAATGTCCTGCAACAGTGAGGATGAGGAGGAAATAATATCAGTTCCTATCAGTTCCTGAGGTTTTCTACCAGGTCAGAGTTACTTCACAAAAGATTTTTGCCCATGGTAGCAGACAGGAAGATAGCAAGTTATGTAAGTTCAACCCTAATAAGGACCAGGGTTGAAATAAAGTAATTTTTTTTTCAGAAAAGAACTAATTCCATGCTGCATAATCCCAAAAACAATTACTAACTAACAAGTTAACAAGTTAGTTTAATTTAGTTTAGAGGTGAACTATGGTATGGACCAGTCCCAGTTTTAGACGAATGCATTTGAAACAGGTGACATACTTTGACTGGCCTGGGGAGACACATGCTGTCCTCACAGATGCTGGAAAGTGGCCGTCCAAAGAGTGCAGCCTGAGAATGGCAGCGATCTGAACTGTCACACTGTATGCTGCTCCTCCTACGGATCTGCAGAAACATATTCCTCCACCTGTTGATGCCATTTCCTGTTCCAAATCATAAAAGTCTCTTATTAATCATCCTGCCTTTTACAGGGCATGCCCTCGGTTCATAAATAAACACATTATGTGTAACGTTTACATAATTTTAACTGAGAGGAAATCACATTTTATGGAGTTTCTTCTGGCAGCAAAGTGATCCAAAATGCGGAAGAACCCTTTTAGTTTCATTCTGAAACATTACTGTGTGTTATGGTAAAACCCCCTAAACTCCAAATATTTAAATACTGTACACCACAAACACAGTACATTGTGCCATAGTGTAAGAATCTTATAAACAAGATGAAAACCACATTTGGTGGAAAATTAGAATTCAAGAACTCACCAGAGGGCTGGCCTGATGCTTTTTCCACATCACAGACCTGGTCTGCCAAAGACTCCTTCATCGTGTTCTAGAAATTAGTTTATTATTAACATTAGACACTGCAACAGATCTCAGTGAGTCTTAGCCAAGACAGGCACTCCAGCATGCCCCCCACCCCTATAAACAGCAAGCTAAAAAGCAGGGCACACTTTCAGTAAAAATATGCCCCACGTTCAAAGCATTTCCTATCACAAGGCACAGACCTGTTGCCCATGTACACCTGCTAGCACCTATCATGCATGTTGCACTTTGGCATGTGTACAGCTGCTTTTCTCTGTTCTCAAAAACCATGACAATAAAAGCAAAGGAACATGTGACTTACATTTAGAGGCAGATCAGTGACTGAGTCCATGTTGTCTTCAGTTAGTGTTTTAGACTGAAAGAAAAAAAAAAACTCAATAAATTTTTTTGATCATTTTATGATCTGTGGGTGAAAATAGTAATGAATAACATTTTATCACAGAGGTAATTTCATACAAGAACCTACCATGCTATAGCCACCCAACACTTTCATGAGCACGCTTGGTGATGATGAAGAACCAGCCTTTTTGTCTCTTTCGTTACTTTCACTGAAATATAATGCATGACTGTAAGTATTTAACCAGCTGAGAGCAAATCCATTTCTCTCTAAAAAAGATGCTGAAACACAGACTTCTGGGTGAGGCAAAAAAGAAGCAGAAATTATTTGATCTTTGCGCTTGTGGTTATTGTGTTTGAAGGTGTATATTTCTACACTTCTGTCATCATGGGCAGGAACATTTTTTGAACATAAATTTTAAAATTAAAAGAAAAAAAATGTTATAATTTGATTACTGCTAAAATGCCCTCTGCACTTAAGCTGAGAAAGTGTTTCCCTGGCTTGTAAGGGTCTTTCTGACAAAGGCTTTCTGACTATATGATTATAAAGAAAATCCTTCTTGAGGTGTTTTTAGATTAACTACATGTGTAGTTCACAATAGAATTTCTTAATAAAAGTTTTATAAAATAAAATTTAAATGAGAAATATCTACCTTAATGTTGCAATATCTAAATAGAAACAATCGCTAATCTAACAGCAGTATAAAAGGAGAGTTTTTAGGCCTCATTTATTTATTTGAGGCCTCATTTAAACAGACAAATGTACAGCTAAGGTGTTTTCTCAAAATGTTGATGCGACTCACCTGTGATGAGTATCTCACGAGCGTCCTTTTGCCTCAGTCAATTTGCAGGCAAAACAGCAGCATGGCCTGAGCTACCAGTTCACAGCAGAAGTGTGCAAAGATTAAGCCGATTCCACACACCCACATGGTCTTTGTATATGACACAGGAAGCTGTGAAAGGGTAATGGAGAGAGGAAGCAGCATCATGGGCCTTTGCTGAAAACACCTTGCACTTCCTCTTACCATGTAGGGAAGGTGAAGGTTTATGTCTGGAAACTGTGGTTCATGACGCATATTATATTATATCCCCATTCTATGTTGATTGGAAATGTTTTATTGATGGGTTATAGATAAAATAATAAAAACATTTAACAACTAAAGTGAGGGGTTTTACTGTGTCCAAGTCATTTTCTATAGTCCCATTATTTTTAGGTAAAACTAAATATATTATCACAATTTAAGCAACACAGGAAACAAATTGCTGCAACACATAGCAATGGTGACAAGGCTCTTATTTTGTTCCTGATTATGCCAAAAGCACATTATGGTCAAAATACATTATAATTCCACTTTATATTTAAACAGACCAGGACAGGGAGGTGTTAGGGATCTCATGGTAATTTAGGCAGTCACATATGTCAAAAAGAGGGCCAGTAGGTGGAGTAGTGGCCGGTGTTGCTGCCTTTCTACTTGGAAGTTGCAAGCTCAAGCCTCATCAATCTCTTGCCAAGGTACCCTTGAGTAGGGTACTCACTCAGAACTGCTGAAGTTCCTGGATATTTTAAAATAATGGTTATGCTAGACTTTTTTAGACATTTCAAAACTCCATATGTACACTAGACACCATGATTTATTGTGGTGGTTCAGTCTGACACACAAACCTTCACTTCCTCAAGCCACAGTTCTTCTTTGAGGTACTGCGACCTATGACATCATTATGGACATTCCATGCCACCATGTTGCCCATATGTCTATAAAATGCTCCTGATGTTCATTTCACTTAACAGAAGTTGAGACAGATTATTACAGCATAATGCAATGCATACTTTAAAATTTCTATGCTTCACCTGTTCCTTCAGATAAAATGTGTCTTTTTAGTCTTGTGCAACCATACATGAATGAAATTAAAATGTTTTTACACAATCTCCTTTTTAGCTTGTTATAGAGACTGACTTAGATAACGTACGCATTACATGGCACCAGCAAGAGTTTTGTATGGTGCTAACAACATTGCTCTCAATTTAAATGATGATCCAGTTGACAAACATTAATGTGGCCTGCAGGATGTAAAAATAATGAAAAAACTCTCAATCAGGTTGGCATTTAGTAGCTTACAAGTCTAGCTTGCTTCATGGGTATCTGCATTGTCACCTGGGCCTGATTCCAAAACAAACCCAGACTGCTAATCTTGAGTGAAAATCAAAATTTAAAAAAACCTAAAGCCCAAAAAACATATATGTTACTGAGAACTACACTGGAGATTTTAGCAAAAATCCCCCACAACTCATTTACATGACTCACTTGGCATGCAGTGAAAACCCTTGTAAGACAGGGCCTTCAACAGAATTATTATAATTCACTCACATGCTGTCATCTTCTGCACTGAACATTATTAGCTGTGGCTTTGAAGCTAAAAATAAATGTGATTTCCACAAAAAAAGTAGCAAAATTATATGAGCAATGTGACTTGGCCTTTCTGCAAATCTTCTAGCATGAGTCATGTCAAGAAATATGCAAGTCAGCTGGCAGGGATCCATGCAAAAGAGATTCACTGTCAATAAGTGACTGCAATACAAAGTCACAGAGGCCCAGAGCCTATCTGAGGTATAGGGCATAGGCCACAAGGCAGAGCACACCAGTCCATTATGCTGCTTTGGTGCACACATACTCTGGGCAAGTTAGTCACCCAGCAGGTCAACTGAAAGTCATGTCTTTGGATTAAAGGAAGAAACCAGAGCAAAATCACATGTGCACAGGGAGAACATGAGCACTCCACACAATCTAAGGAGGAGTTACCATTACTGCGCAACCTGGCCGGCCTTGAAAACTTTAGCTTATCTAACTTTGACACCTAATTTGTCTTTTTTTTAATTTTTTTTTATTTGCTAACAAGTTTACTTATCACACCTGAAAAGTGCAGGGATTCCTTAGGTTTTACACATTGTAGAACAAAACAAGAAAGACATTTAAATTGATACAGGTTAATGAAGGCTGTTTACTTTGACTCAGTGTACAAAGGAACAGTAACAGCTTTTAACTTGTAATGACTGTTTTTTTGGAAACAGACAAATGTTTACTTCTCTCTACATATTCTTGAAGTTCCACCCACTTCTGCCAGTAGAGCTGGACAACACAGTGGAAAGGAGGCCAACGCTGACATGCTTGCCTATTGATTCGTGGCATCTGTTTCTGCAGTGAGCAGCACAGAGGAAATTCAGTGACACACCCATGTTTGCTCATTAGTAACATTCAAAACAAAACACAGTGACCGCACCCAACGCCATACGAGCACAAATGCTAAACTTCAATTTTATCTTTGGGAGTGTTTTTTTTTTTTTTTTTAAATCACCACATTGTTTGCTTTAATGTAACACAACAGAAAAATGTGGAAAAAACACTAATGTAATAGTAAAGGCATAAGTAAAATTTAGGCTTGACAAGAACACCACGTGTGAAGTCTCTGGGATTGTATGCATAAGATGTGCTTTTTCCATTGCATTTGAAATATGCAATGAAGGAAAATTGCATATTTGGTCATAGATATTAACAGAAAAACATTAAAGGCAGCAGGATGAGTAACTGTCACTGTACAACAGTACACTGAATATATCTGGTCAGGAAGGTGTCAGGCACCAATGGCATGTACAAATAAAAATTAACAAAATACAATGATTTACAGGCTAGGGAAATAATACAAGTGAAAAGAAAAAAAAATAACAACTAGAAAATAAACCAATACCAAACAAAAATTTTAACTGAAAAGCACATCAGAAGTCTTCACAAAGATTTCACCTTGCACTTGAAGGATTCGGGTCTGAATCCCAGTCTCTGCTGCAGTACTTGAGCAAGGTGCTCATCCTAATTTGAGACAGAAAAATTATCCAGCTTTTTAAATGGATAAATCATTTTCAAATGTTTAACATTGTAAGTTGTTTTGGTGGCAGCTAATGAAAGAATTCAGCTGCACCAGGGATGCTAGGATGCGGCTCTATGACACACACACACACACACACACACACACACACACACACACTTCACCTATGTTTCCACAGCATTTGATGGTGTACAAGGTGAGCAGTATGACACAGTGAATGTTTTTGTTTCCAGGATCATTTTCATCTGATACCTGCAACAGTGTCACCGCGGTACAACCTTTAATGCAAAGAAAACACCTTAAAACATTTTGTGGAAATAAACTGTAGTGTATTCATAAAAAGTATTTAACAGAAAGCAGGAAATTATTTTGACAATATAACAATCACAGCTATTTACACTTATCAGGGTGAAAAACAAAATCAATATTTTCAACAGTGTTTAAAAGTGATCATTAAACAACTAATCAAGGTAAGCATGTTCAATCAAATGTATTTTAAAAAAAAAAAAGTCCAAAAAAGAATGTTTTATCAAACATTTGGGAGTGCAACTGCATTTGACCATGTGGCAAAAACAAAATGAAGTGAAACAAGGATTATAAAACAAGAAAACCCTAGCACAGCTGACCATTTTCCATAAGGAATCCCAGATTTTTAAAATTCATCTTTGATGTTAAAATTGGGTTGATCTTCAGGCTTGAAGTCTTTCTTGGGGCTGCCATCCTCACTGAGGATACGCCGGGCAGTGTAGCCCACAATAGGGTATTTTGCTTTGTATGTGTCTGTAAACACACTCTCAAGTGACTGCAGCTCTTCTTCCATTAGTCCTGTCTGCAGGAGACACAGAAAAATCATGCATTTTATGCTCTACCTCAAACTTCTTTGTAACCATGGTTTATCACCTGTCTGGATGCAATTCATAAAGTTCCCATCGCATTGTCTGCCATGTCAGAAAAGTGACATTGCAAATATCCCATATGCATAGCTGGTCTCAATATGTCATATACTTCACACAAATGGAAGCCTAATTTCAACACTTAAAATGTCAGTGCAATGCTACTCTAAAGGTGATAACAGTGAAGAACACTACAAAAATAAGCTTTTAAAGTAGCTCAGCCTAATGTGCATTTACATTGGATGCAGTTAACCACTAGCCTATACTGAACTGGTGAGATGTTCAAATTATTCAACTTAAAATCATACAAACCAGACAAATGTGCTATTGCATTTTTTCTCTTAAACAGCAGTCCATTCACTGGGAAATAATGACATCAAATGTATTAATCATCCAATATTTGTACATGCTTAACTGAACCCTGACAGAATGAAAAATATGTGACAGATTATGTTTTAATCAATATGTCAAAATCACATGAAGTTTACATGGAAAACTAGTCACTTCTAGGTTGACTCTTCAAGGAGACAGTGATGGCATATTTTATATATTTGGAAAATAGTGTTTTGTATGCAGGATAAACACAAGCAGGCCAACTGAACTGGGGCTCACATCTCACTGGCTATTGTGTATCACTGTTAGCTGCTTGGACATTTAGCAGCGGATTTGCTTACAGTGTCATGAGTCAGGTCTTCTGGGTCCAGAGACATTTTGGCCACAGCCCTGGTACAGTCCTTCCCTGCCAGGGCATTGTAGGGGGCCCCTTTCCCATAAAAATCTGTTGTTTTTTTTTTTAATATAAATAAAATAAATAAATAAATAAATAAATATTTGTCAGCTCAATTTCTGCCAAGTCAAGCTGCTCTTTTATCACGTTTGCACACAGAAAGCTGCTTTTGTTCAAAAATGCTTTAAACGTAGGAGTAATAAATGTCGTATTTTGTTTCTATTATTTATGATAACATCATTTACAGAAGCGCAAATACTCATTACTACACTACTACATTTTCAAGTTGCTAGGGACCCTCTGCCTTTTTAGCATCATAATTTTGGCTTTTTATTGCTAGAAAACTGCTAACAACTAAAAGCATGAACAGCACCTGTGGAGTGGGGTTCAAACTGTAAAATACTTATGACTGCACTATAGGATCCCTAACAACCCACAATGTTAATTTAAAGTCAACTTTAAACCATGAGAGCCATTTAACAATACAGTACATATTCGCTATGTAGTTACACTTTTGTTGTATATTTCATAGAGACAAAGGAAAGCTTTGTGACAAAATGCATATAGATTCCAATATCACAGTAAATATATTTACAACTACTAATGCTATCAAAATTCATTCCACTCGAATTATCTGACAATTAAAGATAAACAAAAAAAATTAAGTATTTGAAAAGCACATTCCATTGGTTATATAAGCATTTGTAATGTCTGTGTTTACCTTTTCCTTTTGTCACATCAAACACCACTCCTTTCACAGCTAGGTAAATAGGCTTCTCCTCCTGTGAAAAAAGATTCACAAGTTCACATTAAGTGGAATTTAACTCTACTAGAAACTGAGCTGCAAAACATTTTCAAATCAATGATGACCCAAAGTCTCCTCAGCACTTACTGACATCTACAACAATCAGCCACAACATTATAACCAGTTACCTAACACTGGGTAGGTCCCCCTCATGCTGCCAAAACAGCTCTGACCCATTGAGCCATGGACTCCACCAAACCTGTGAAGGTGTTCTGTGGTATTTGGCAGGAAGACATAAGCAGCAGATCATTTAAGCCCCGGAAATTGCAAGGTGGGGCCCCCATGGATCAGAATTGTTTTTCCAGCACATACCACAGATGCTCAATCAGATCTGGGGAATTTGGAGGCCAAGACAACACCTTCAACTCTTCAATTCTGCAACAATTTTTGCAGTGTAGCAGAGCCACTGCCATCAGGAAATACCACTGCCACAAAGGAGTGTACAATGGTCTGCAATAATGTTTAGGTAGGTGGCATGAGTCAAAGTAACATCCACATGAATGCCAGGACCCAAGGTTTTCCAGCAGAACTTCGCCCAGAGCATCACATTGGCCTTTTTCCCATAGCGTATCCTGCTGCCATCTCTTCCCAAGCTAACGCAGCTGTCAACATGATCTAAAAGAAAACGTGATTCATCAGACCAGACCACCTTCTTCCATTGCTCAATGGTCCAGTTCTGGTGCTCAGGTGCCAACTGTAGGCACTTTCGGCAGTGGACAGGGGTCAGCATGAATACTCTGACTGGCTGGTCTGCAGCAACACAGCTCCATATACAGCCAGCTGCGATGCACTGTGTGTTCTGATACCTTTCTCTCATGGCCAGCATTAAGGTTTTCAGCAATTTGTGCTACAGTTGCTTTTCTGTAGGAACAGACCAGATGGGCATCAATGAGCCTTGGGCACCTATGACCCTGTTGCCAGTTGACCAATTGTCTGTCCCTGGACCACTTTTGTAAGGTACTAACCACTGCATACTGGGCAAACCCACCCCACAAGACAGGCTGGCATTTCGGAGATGCTCTGACCCAGTCATTAAGCCATCACAATTTGACCCTTGTCAAATTTGCTCAGATCCTTACGCTTGCCCATTTTTCCTGCTTCCAGCACATCAACTTCAACAACTAACTGTTCACTTGCTGTCTAATATGCCCCCCCCCCTCCTTGACAGATGCCATTGTAACAAACCTGTCAGTAGTTTTTAATGTTGTAGCAGATCGGTATAAACATTTTTAAATATTTTAAAGCAGAGTGAAACTTTTGTTTCATTGTAACGTTTAACTAAAAATGCATTCATTCGTTAACTAAATGTCATCAACTGTACACGAAAGAGTAATTTTTGTACACACGAGGAGCTGCTTAAGTAATTTCTTGCTTAGGTTAACCTTGATAATACTTCGAGTTTCCTTAAGCAAAAAAGTATTTTGAATCGGGCAGCTGAACTAAATTCAACAAGAAATCATCAGTAAATGTAATTAAAGCTCATTTCTTCTGTAACTCACAGAGTGACCGTTGTAGTTTGCCAAGTCTTCTTCGGTAAACAAACGAACAGGTTTGCTCGCTGGTTTGGGTAACGATCTAACGCTGTCAGAGAAACACAACACTACCTGCACCAACAAGAACAGCAGCACTACCACAGCATTTGCTGCCATCGTAAACTGGCTGGTGTTCACGTACCAACTTCCGGCCTATGCATGCGCATTCCCATAATTCATAGTGCGCCGAAACGTTCTTCTTCCGCTGAGGTGTGGCGTTATAAATCGAAGTCTGTAGAAGTTTGTGAAATTCAGTTCATTGGATTATTTTACATGATTAGAATTTAGTAAGGTACTTAACGAGAAAAAGACAACAAATCAGTTACGCGGCACCTTTAAATGGCGAAACATTGACAGTCACTTGTATATGTGACCCCCGTTGGTGGTGTTACTGACAGAGAGCAGGAGACAGAGGTGTGAGAACACAAACTTTATTCTTGCGTGGGGTTTCGAACAGCAGCGCCTAATCAGCACGGCGACACGCCATGCCCCCACACTCGCCATCACGCAGAAGGATATTTATCAGGCCTACTATTTTTCTCAGGACGGTTGGACAACTATTTACACATGAATGTAAAACACAACATGAGGGGAAAGCCGAAGCTCGTCCTGCTATCGTTACAATATATATTAATACTGTGCGCATCTGTGGTGTCCCGTTCCTCCATGCTGTCAGTACTAAACGACTATTCGCTGATTTAAATAATTAAATACACTGTAATCCAGGACCGCGAAATTCAGGAAGTGATATCACATACATTTCATATCTCAGCCATCGAGGCATTTTACATGGGCTCAGTAGCGACTGACTTAGAATAACTTTCTTTAAATAAAAAGAATATACTATCTTGTGTAAGACAACGTGTTTGCATTTGGTTAGTTTGCACTTATTTTTGTCCGATGTGTGCAAGTCCTTGTACAAACTAAATCATTCAGTAAATCAGTTTTTTCCCCCCACATTTAGGTCCCTACATTTTAAATGTTGTATCATTTATATTATTTTATATTGTAATTATACAAGAGACATGCGATTAGGGACAGTAAGAGTAAATGTGGTGAATGCACAGAAGCTTCGGTGTAACAGTTACCAAAATTGCACATAAAAGGAACCGTTTGCATGACCAAGACATCTTAGTCTAAAACAATCACACTTTTCATGTGTGTGCCACTTATTGTGACGTCAGTAATTTCTTTCCAAGCGACGCACCAGTGACGTCCAGGGGTGAAACCCGACACGAGCGTTGTCGAACGTCCCGAATCGTCAGCGCTATCGCCCACAACTGACACCGGGCGTCAAAATGACACTCATGAAATCACATTCCTAATGTCTTTCCAAAGTGGAAGACGGACGATCCCTTTTTAGGTTTTTCTTTTCTATTTCCTTTTTATTAGTCGGATCGGAATGCTAAGAAGGGAAAACTGCCGGTCTTACCGAGAAGTAAGTTTGTGACAAGCGTGACTGGCTCTTTAAATACCGTATTCCTTACCTTCTTTTGGAACTGCAAATTTTGTGTCTGATGCAGCAAATAGTGTAGCGTGCAAGACACTTGATGGATATAATTGTTTAAAAGTGATTTCCGCTGAGCACGCGACCTCTGGTCATGTGATCTATAGCTCGCGGCTCATCCAGTGTTGTAACTTATCCATGGCTTTCCAGTCTGGTCTTTGTTCAGGATTCTGAAAGGGTCTACATTTAAAAAGTTCTTGCCTGTGTGCGGCGTGTGTTATCTTGTGGTGAGTCCTCACTGTCCCAGCCATTGTTACCGGGTTTGTGCGGGGCTGGACATTCATCATAAAGGGTGTAGAAGCAAGCTTTTCTGAAGGATTTGCACAATTCATATAAAATGGATTTCACCACATAAGCACAATAGGTGTCATATGCATTTTATGAGGCAGTCTTGTAAACAACACCATCCCATGATGGCTTTCAATCTAAGCACATGATCAGTTTTTTTGTCTTTGACAGACTTACTATTAACTGATCATACGTTACTGAAAGCATCTTATAGATCTCACCTATTTGTACAATTGGGTATCTGGACTAACTCAGAGTGAAAGGTATAAGAGGTGCAAATGGGATTCAAATCAGCAACCTTTGGGTTTCAAGTGCAAGTGGTCAACTAGCATGCTGCTTGCAGCCCTGCCAGTGACGGTTGTCTTGCTTTGAAACTTCCCCGCCTCTAAATGAAACACAATCAGTTCAACAAAAGTACCAACACTCTTGGGAGCAGCATAGCTCCTGTACTTTCTGTCTCCATTTGATTACAACGTTGACAACAATGGAGTTAAATTTTCCTTTCATTTTCTCATATGTATCTACAGTATGCATAACCTACCTAATCTCAACCAATTTGCCAAGACTTTTCAGATACATATTTATTATGGATAAATGCAACTGCGCCTTTTACACCAGAAAATATCTTGAAAAGCATGCAGTTTTATACACACTCTGAAAATTTCCCAATTTCTTACTGTTTTGTAAGAAACAACACTGAATGTGATTGGCATATTTTAATCTAGGAAATCATCTATCATAAGTCTTTTGTATATATAAAATAATAGTCATGTTAGCTCATGGATTTCAAGGCAACATTTAAACCTCTGATTTTCACACAGTGGGTTGTGCAGGTGAAAACCATGTACTGTTTAAACCAATTCTTTTTCATTTTAAACAAGTTCAAGTACAAAAACATCTTCCTTAAAGTCAGATTTAGATGAATTTTGAACTGTTGTTTGTTACAGTTCAGTGATGATGAACCTCCACAGTCTCCTACCGTCTACCCAGAGGACACTAGACTGGACAGAAACCTTTCAAGCAGCAATGGTGGACCAGGTTGATATTCTCATCCTTACATGATGACATGACAGGTGGAAACACTCCATCAGTCTGTTCTTAGAGATTTGTTTTAGGTTGCAGTGCTGAATCTCTGAAAAGATGTTTGTTTTAAATCCCCAGGTGTGGAGAATGATGCTGCCAGCAGTAACTTATTGATAGGGTTCAACAAGGCCTGTCTGAAGAATGTTTTTGCCATACTGCTCATTTTCATATATCTGCTGCTGACAGCCGTAGCACTGTTACTTGCATACCTGACCATCACTGACTTCAAGGAAAAGCTTAGTCACCCAGTGATGTCAGTAACCTTCAAGGAAGTGGATGTGTTTGAGGCTGCAGGTGGGTGAATGCAGTGTATTGGTTTGCCATGAAATTGCCTCGTTTACTGAAGTGCAAGATCCTCAGTCAAAACTTCCTTGATAGGTTAACTTAATATAACTCATGCCATACCAATTACCCTTAACCACAAAATGCCAAAAATGATCAAATGGTTGAACATTTTGCACAACACACTTTTTTAAACAGTCTGGTATACTTCAAGAGCAACTTGCACTTGCATACATTTTGTTCTGCATGGGGGGGCCATTATGGAATTTCCCCTGCAATCCATCTCTTCAGCTCGTTGAGTGTCCACAGGCTTTTGTTTCAGCTTAACACCCTCAGCGCGTGACACAGCTAATAATTGTCTAAGGAGAACGATTCAACTCCCTTCCTGAGTTCTGACACAGTCAGCGGATTACCACCCCTGGGCTTCTACTTCAGTGAGACTTCCGGGACCTGGTTGGTCGCTGTGTACCAGAGTCCTCCTGTTTTTCTGCTTTTTGTTCACGACAAACCTTAAGAATGCGCAGTCTGAAATTTAATGTTTTTGTTCTGAGAAGGAATTGCCCTGTATCCTGGGAAGGCTAAGCTGTTGAGCTGCAAGCACCACCATCATGACCACATCCCACCACTGGTGTCACCAGGGCAACCTGGAGAAAGTGACTGTATGATAGAGGAGGTCACCTACACAGCCCCATATTCTAATAACACCCGGGTGAGCAGCTCAGATCCATAGAACATCACTGCTGAAGGACAGCATTTTATTTTATTAATTTGTAAAGTACCCACATGGAGTCTCACAGGCTTATAATTAGTATGAATACCTCTTTAGCAGAATCAGCTTCTCATACAGTGTGTATTTATAAAGCATAAAAGATTCAGAATTGTATAAAAATTAGCTCTGTTTTATTGAGTTTTGAGAAAAATGAGTATTATCTTGCTAACGGCAATCATTTTTATAGAGAACTGAACACTGAGACTGTATTTGGTTTCTCTTGTTGCACCAGTGTGCCACCTGTTATGTCAAAGTTCATGCATATTTAAAGAAGCAAGAAATGCACAAGACCTGCCAGGGGTTTCGCTGATACTACTTAACATTTTTTGTTGTTCTTTCTTATTAAGTATTAAATGGATTTATGTTGCATCCACAAAGTTTTGTTTTTTCTGAAAGATTGGACAGTTTTTTATACACACAATAACTTTTTTAACTTACAATGTTTGTACACTAAGCTACCTACAATGATCTACAAATTTACACAATGGAGTATTTTTTATTGTATTAATTAGGGGTCAGTGCATTGCGCAAGAGTTCAACAGTAGGAGTGAAATTTGAAACCACATCCTATGATTCCTGTACCTTTACAAACATATAATTGTCATAATAAGCTCTGCTTTTCAGAATTTTATTCTTTTCTTCCTACAAAAGCAAGTGATGGTGATCCGAGGCCCAACAGATGTCAGGAATCGAGAAATGGTTTTTCTGCAGTTCAGTCAGAATGAAACAGAAGAGGATTTCAGCTCCATCAGTTACATGCTTTTCAATAAATTCACCGACATGAGTCAAAGGTATGTTGCATATATCACCTATATTACAATTAGATTGCAAAGCTCATACTACTTTTCCACTTGAGATGCAATATTTAAAATGCAATATTATGTTTAATTGTTTTTTGTGACTAGTGATACATGAGGTAATATCTTGGCTTAAGACTAATGGTGTCCTCTCTTCTCAGCCCCCATAAAGCAGAGTTCATGAAGGAGTGTGAGAGGAACTATTCCATGTGGACATTTTCAGGGGGCTTCAGAACATGGGTTAAGATGTCTTTGATAAAGACATATGGGAAAGAACATGAATCTGTGGAATTCCGGCAAGAGGTAAGTACTTTCTAATGTGCTTCTCAACAGGTCTTCAGAGTGTCCTGTGGAATCTTAGAGGTCTTATGAAGTTAATAAACTATACAGTCTTAAATGCATTCTACCAAAATTCATGTTAGAGAATTATTTTTTTAGAACCAGTACAAACCTTAGAGTTTTGTTGTGTGTGCTAGTTAATCTTTAATGCACATAAGAGTATCCTGTCTGCACAGGAAATGCACATGCACAAATATCCTGTTGCAACATCCTGTTCACTCTGAGCTGCAGCACACTGCCCCTGGGTGAATACCTCATGATGCAGAACCAATTACTTGGTCTAATATTAGAATAAACTGGAAACATTGTAACAGATCATTATTTTTGGGTTTGTCCAGTTGCAGCCCTGGACACAAAACATAATATAATATATTATACTGGATTGTAAATACTTTTACATATTTGTTTTTTTTTTTTCTTTCACACAGTCCAGTGTTGTGAAATACAATGACAAGAGACCTGAGCTTGTGAGGGCCAATGAGCTTTTTTTCATTGTGTTTGAGTGGCGAGATCCTTTTATCCAGGAAGTTCGAGATGTAAGTCATCATATGTGTACAGTTTCTCTGTAACAAAATGGAAGGAAAAAACTTGACAACATGCTACAACATAACACAGCATAACTTGAGCCACTATTACCAATGCACTGAATTCAGTCCTATAAACTCCCACCAGGTCATCACAGCGAACACCTGGAACACCATTGCCATCCTCTGTGGTGTCTTCATGGCGCTGTTCAAGGTGGCAAATTTTGCCAAGCTCACCATCCAGTGGATCAGGAGGATCCGCCGGGCACACCTGAAGCGCAAAGAGAAGGAGATGGCATCAGTGACCTGAGAGGCTCCATCTGACCTTTGCATCCGCCTTCTAAGGCACTGCAGATGAAATGAGCAGATAAAGTGCAGAGCACGGCAGTGTGAGGTGTGAAACACTGCTCTATCACTGGAGGCATCAGAATCTCAACCGTCCTAATTAACCCCACAAACCTTACCCTGTATTCTGACTTTTGTTTTTATTTTTTTTTACCTTAGTGTGTGTATTCACAGTTTCAGCTGACTAGCTGTGAAGCAAAGACACATTTTGTTGAGGGCTGTCAGTTGGGTTTATCAGGTCCTTATTTAAGGGTGCCTGCACACTCATTTATTCCAGTACTGTGGATGGTGAGTTAAGGGAGGAATAGAAGAAGTTTAGTTTTGCCACAATCTACATTTCACAAACTCAGTTTGATATTTCCTAATGTGTAAGCCTGCTCTAAGTCTAGTGCTGCTGCTCACTGATGACTGCACAAACCAGTTGTTTGAGAAGATATTGACTGTTAATATAGTTTGAGTGCAGTGGAGTTATTTGGTCTTGTTAAAGTTTCAGGTATAATTTAAACTAGGGATGTGCCACTGGGACTTTTTAAGTTGACTTTTTATTTTTTCAGCGGCATTTTGATGGCTCAATAACCTTTCAGAGCACTGCTAGATCACACATCCATCCTATGAACCATTTTTAAACTTTGTAATATGTTGAACAATAAAGCTACAGGTGAAGCTTTTTACTGAAAGCATCCTTTTAATTGATGGAATAATAGTTTTGGGTGTGTTAATAATTTTGATCTTCTGACTTCTATGTATTGTAGAAAAGCACAGGTAAGTGTTATGAAAAGGGATTTATTATGAAATCTGTATTTTTTGTATCTGAGTTTTTACAGAGTGTGAATAAATTGGATTGTATAGTATCTGTGCTTTATTTTATGTCTTTTGGACTATGACCTCTTTAGTATTCTGACTAAACAAGATACTTGCATTAAATCTCAGTAAAAGAACAGTTGTTCTTAAAGCTGCACCTGAATATACCATGAGAATAGCCTTTTTTGCTATTACTGTTACAGTATGAAAAAAAACAAAATTATGTTTTTTTCATGATGTATCCTATCAGCCTGTAATTTTTATAATGATCAGTCTGTGATATTTGAATATTTCATTTCTTCTTCAACTATTTCTATATTTCTGTGATATATAGCAATAAGCAGTTTCAAATGCATTCACCGAAACCATCTGGTCACCTGGATTTTATTTGAAATTTATATATACAGTTTATTATTATTATTACTGTTGTTGTCACTAATATAGAACAATGTTTTTTTTTTGTTTTTTTTTTTTCTAGCATGTAGTATGCTTTGCATGCAGGAAATCCTGTGATAAAGTCTCTTTTGCAACCACTGAATTAAGAGACCTTGTGTCAGCAAAAACCAAGCCACAAAACGAAATTAAAAGTTTAATAGATTGCAGTGATATTTATTAGGGGACACTTAAAGCCAAAATGATGGCACTCAAAAGTTACAGATGCCCAGAGCCTATCTATGAGAAAGGATACCCCCACTTGCCAAGAAATGAATCCATCACATGGAAATCACACTCATTTACTCACAAACAGACTATGGAGAATTTAGAGTCACAAGCTTACTTGAAGCACACGTGGACTGTTGGAGGAAATTTTAAATTGCCTCTGGACTGTTGGAGGAAATTCACAGGAATATGGAGAGAACATGCAAGCTCTACAGAGACTAAGCTGAACTAAACATTCCTGTCCACAGCCCAGAAGCTGTGATGCACCAGCACAACCTGCTGAGCCCCCATGCGGTTCTATTTATTTTTTTCCATTTAAGAACTGCATGTAAGTGATGGAAGCATATGAGCGGGAGGATTAAATAAATCATATAGACCTGGTTATATCATTATTTTTTAATGATTTAGCAATTTCTGAAAATAGGCAAAGAGACTTCAAATGCATGAGCAGTTTCCATTTTTGTGAATATTTTCTTTTGCCACCATCTAGTGGTACAGCAGCCACCCAATAACAAACATTTTAAATTGCCTCTAAAGTGTCAAGTGTGTCTGAGCTGTCATGCAGCTGTATTGAATGTGTAAACAGTATAAAGGTGTGATCACTTTTTGTGACAGAAGGGACTGCTGAAACTGAACACAGACTTTTGTCCACTAAAATGTCACGAGAAGCGAAAGCTTCACAAATTTGTCCAGTTTTGCCGCCATCATAACGGCCTCACAACCGAGTTAGCGGTTAGAAAATCTAAAAAAACCGAAACTTTTAACTTAGACACAAAGTTTATTATGTTGATATTTGTATGTATTACTGCGTCATGCATCTGTAAGAATGGGCTAAAGTGCACATTTTGGACAAACTTGGCTGCCAGATCCATAGTTAATCCTTGAAATCTACTGGGGATTTGTCCCTTTCCCTCCCCAACAGCGCGTTACGATCCAATAAAACACCAAATACGTGACGCCTTTAGACTTTGTCTTTCATACGTGTAGTTGCTGCAATGTTTGGGGGAAATTCTGCTGTGCGTTTAGTGCATTTCGTAGGTCTCAGGTAGGCTAGAGGTTCAAAATCTCATTTATTTTATACTACAATAGGATACCTAAATGTGTTCACTAAATTGCGCCACATGCACCTTAGTAAATAAACCTACAATAAAGGCCTCAAGTTGGAGATCTCATTCATAGAAGTTATTTTTCCTCGTTTCTTTTTCCAAGTTCCCCTCCTTCACGAGTAACTGAAAGTAATGCCTGGTCCCCGGGGACACCCAAAAGCCCACCAATGGCCGAACGCGAGGGTGGGCGCTTCCACAAAACCTCATTGTGTTTCCAGTGAACCTCAAAGGGAGGAAACGGCGCCGGTCCGAGCGCAGAACCTCCACGCCGTCTGCAAACTCCTGCTCCCCGGTGGCGCTAGCATTATTGCTGTTTCTTCCTGGAGATTCTGAAATAAACTCTGACAGCACCGGAATCAAACTTGTCGCAGAGTTGGGTCAGTTCGCAGTGTTTTACTTCCAGCGAAAGTTTCTGCAGAGTTTCCAGGCTGCAGCTTTAGGTTTGCGAGTGTCTTCTGCCGATGGTTAGTGTGTAGAAGCAAATCTGACTAAGCATGATATGAATACGATCTTCTCAAGCTTGTACGTGTTTTCCTAACTTGCATTTTTTTAGATAAGCGTGTGGTAAGATCGCCGGTTCCGCTGTCGGGTTTCTGCCGCACCAGCCACCCCCACCCCCATCTGAGGAAGATGCCTCGTAGCTCCGGCCAGGCTGCCCTGCTCTGCGTGCTCTGCACCACTTCGTGCTTCTTCTTGCTGGAGCTGCTGGTCAGCAGGCTCTCCGACTCCTTGGCCGTGCTCGCCGACTCCACCCAGGTGCTGTCCGACGTCCTGTCCTCTTGCACGGCGCTGCTGGGGCTTCGCTTTGCACACAGAGCACGAGCGATGCCGAAGAACACGTTCGGGTGGATCCGAGCGCAGGTGATGGGTTCGCTGGTCCAAGCGGTGTTCCTCAGCGCGCTCCGCTTCTCCATCATCCTGCGCGCTCTGGAACATCTGGCGGAGCCCCGCGCGGTCGAGACCCCCCAGCTGCTGTTCGGGGTCGGCATCATCGGGCTGCTGCTCAAGCTGCTCCTTGTTGGTTGCCCGCACCTCTGTATTTACGGTCAAAGCAACGTAGGAAGGTCCTACCGGGCTGAGAAAAACTGCAGAAGGAAAGTGTGGAAGTCGGAGTGGATCCGCGACCGGCAGGAGACCAACAAGCTGATGGGAACCTGCAGCAGCAGCAGCCCCTACAGTTCGAGTCCCGAAGGAAAGATACAAGCTCAGGGTGTGTGGGTGTTTGCCAGATTCTTTATATTTGGACCTTGGTACAATTGCACAAACCTGCTGCTGGTCCAGATAAGGTGATCTATATTACCATTTTAACAATTTGATGTCATCACCAATTTTTTAAAAATAAAACTGGTATTGGACAGTAGAGTATGATGGGATTCCTGCTGCCCTCACCCCTGCCCTCTTCCTGGGCTGTGGGTTCACAGGAGGGATTGAATCCAGTTAATTTTGCACTGTTTCACAGATTCTAGCCTTGTTTGTACAGACTTCCTCTCACAGTTCAAAGGTGTGTTTCAGCTGAACTGGTGACGGTGCATTGCCCTTAGTGTATGAGAGTGGGTGTGAGCCTGTATTATTACCTGAATACAGGCTCACACCCTGTGCTTCTGGGAAAGGCTCTTCATAACATCACCCTGTATTGAAAAAGTGGCTATTGATAATGTACGGATGGACGGTTTGAGGTAAAACTGACATCAGTTTTCTTCCTATCCCAGAAACCTCACAAGTGGATGATCTGGAAATCTGCACAGACACCTGCTTTCCCTATGAGGAGCTGGGGTCAAATCACAAGTCCGCCACTGATGTTGACTTGCGCAGGCTGTTTCTCCATGTGCTCGGTGCCATGCTTAGCTCTGCTGCTGTGCTGATTGACGCCATTGTGTTTGCCTTTGTGCGGCCGCCCTGCTTGGATAGTGATGCCTGTGCCAACCCTTGCCTCAACACCTTCTGCAGTGGACAGCAGCATAATTATTCCACACAGTCTGACAATTGCTGGGTCCTCTACTTGGATCCCACCCTATGCATCCTCACAGGAGCTGTCCTACTCTACTCCACCTACCCCCAGCTGAAGAAGTCAGCCCTTATCCTTCTGCAGGCTGTGCCCAAGCAGATCGATGTATTACGGCTCAGCAGGAAGATGAGGCAGTTAGAAGGGGTTCTGGCCGTCCATGAGCTGCACATCTGGCAGTTGACGGGTAGCCGAATTGTTGCCACCGCTCACATCAAATGCCAAGATCCAGCCTCTTACATGGAGGTGGCGAGACGTGTAAAGAGCTTTTTCCATGACGAGGGAATTCATTCCACTACCGTGCAACCAGAGTTCATCCTGGTCAACTCAGCTTCAAATCTCACCCAGTGTAAGCTTCCTTGCCTGGCCCAGTGTGCTTCCAGACTTTGCTGCAGCACCCGGGGGAAACACAGGTTCGAGGCTAAAGAGGACACAGACTAGCTGGGATAAGTCATTTTGACTGTGAGCCCTCAAATTATTTGCCCCAGGGACAGCCACCCTTCACTGCTACTACTGGCATCCTGGATGTTGCTGAGCATGATCACCACAGGGAGAGCTGAAGGCACCTCTGTAAGGTTGTACAGTGTACTGTACGTGATAGTCTATGGAAATCCAGTTAGTTGGAGTATTCAAATAAGGCCAATTATAAGTTTAGAATAACTCTGAAAACTATGTCTTAAAAAACAAAATCATGTTATTAATATGAACAATAATGACCTTATTGAAACACTAACAGATCTTTTTAGGTATTCTAACACCAAAACAACCCATGAACATGGAATATATACATTTGAAATATTATTTTATTAACCGTATTTCCCTAATATAAACATAAACTTGCAATTTGATAAGTTGAAGGGCTAAGGCAGCTGTTTAGAAAAAAACAATTCTTAGCATTTTATTGGGAAATTAAAGTTCTGGTTCTAACAGGATGTAAGTCGCATTAAATGATTACTAATAAAAATGAAATGTAAAAAAATGTTGAGGGCATTTTGTTTCAATCACAATTTTAACTAAGCAAAATGAAATGATAAAAACGTGCAAAATTGTACAAAACTCAAGGATCAGCCTTATTATCAGTCTATCTATTTGCTGTTGCATCCGTGGTGAAGGTATTTACACTGAATGTCTCCTGTAAAGAAAGAAAACCGTATAAAAGCCTCAAATTTGTATGATACTTTAGATTAAAGTGTCGGCGAAACAATAAACAAAAAAAAATTCTAGCGCTTCAAATCTTGCAACGCACACCTCCACGGCTAGATGGAAAACTTCTCTTTCTAGTCTAAAGAAAGTGCGGCTACGTCCTTCTACGTCACGCTTGTCGTCTTTTTTTGGCCCCTCTCATTTAAGGAGGTGGTCACCGCCCCTCTCTCGGTTCAAGATGGCGGCCATTCGAGCCGTGGGAACCCTATCTAGGCTCACTTCAAGGAGCTCCTGCTGTTCCAAAGGTGATCCAGAAAGCAGAAATGTGATCGTTTGGAGCATTGTGGAAGTTTGCAGGAACGTTCATTTCACCGATCTAATAAAATAAAGGAGTGATCATTAAGGAACAATTTGAACAGTGGGGATTCAGTGTAATGTCAGAAAGTAGAAGTGAAATAAGCTGTAGGCAAGGTGATGAGTCTATACTGATGTGTTTGTGACCACCTGTTTGCAGAAGGTCCTCTTGAGTTCCTGCCCACAGCTTTGTTTGGGCCACCTGAAAGCAACTTGGATTAGCCTGGCTTATGTGAATTGGGCTGATGAGTTGATGCCAGTGGGAAAAGTGGGACTGGAACAAAAAAGTCTACTTAACTTTTTCTCTTGGCTTGAAGTATTCAGGTGTTCTTAGTGAAGGTTGTAAATAACTTGGAATCCAGAAAATTTGCCTGCACAAATTAATTCTGTAATTAATTTTAAAAATACATGCAGCTGACAGATCATCAGCTTCATATTTTGTGTCCAGTGCTGAGAAACTCATGTCCAAAGTACTGAAGCTCTTTAAGTATTTATTTGATTATTTATGCAGTCTTTCTTTGGCAGCATGATCACATGCACATTATTTATCTGGTACCTTTTTTTTTTTTTTTAAATAACTTGCAATACTTTTTTTCCATACAAACTTAAATAAATTATTACCAGCGTAATTTAGGGTAAAGGCCTTAGTCAAGAGTACTGCAGAAGGGAAAGGGATTTGAACCTGGGTACTCTGAGTGTAAGACATATGCTTCTGTATAATACAAATGCAATTTAAGTAAATAAGTGCTGATTTCATTTTGCAGGATATCCATACCATAGTTTAGCAAGTTCACCTGCTGTGCTTGGTACGTATTTAGATATTAATCCTCTGTGGTTTTAATTTATTTTTGGATTTCTATTACAGTATTATTTACTGTTTTACTACTAATTACTAGTCTACTTTTTATTTTGTTGATCCAGCTCGGACTCATGTCAGCTATGAGGTCAAAGAAGATGTTGCAGTAATCCGGATAAATGACCCAAATTCCAAGGTGGTTTATCTGTTTAATTTGAATATTGTAGAATGAGGTTTAGTGTGTTACTAGGTGTAAAAGACAATTTCAAAATGCACAGTGCTTAAAATATGCCCTTTTTCCTATTTGGAAAAATGTTCCTTTTTGATTAGACTTATTGAAAAAGCCTACTTCACTATGTTCTTAAATTTGTCAAGCAGCACTGTGGTAGCATGTAGCAGCCAGCTAATTGGTTTCAGATCAAATTGGTTGAAATTTACTTTGTGTGAAACCTGTAAGTTTTTTTGCTTTGTTCATGTGGGTTTTTCTTCACAGTCTGAATATGCTATTTAGATTCATTAGTTCACCTGATAGTACAACTTGTAAATTGGACAACTTCACACTTGATGGAGAAGGAATACAAATAATAGACCACTTCAGCTTACACAGATCAATAATGTGATGACAAGCAGCCAAGAAATCTGACGAAAGTCTCAAGTACAGGGACATAATTGCACACAAAGATCAGACTCCAGACAAACCATTTCATTCTCAGTAACATCATATGGACATGAGAGTTGGATGGTGAAACAAGATGGACAGGAAGAAAATTGATGCCTTTGAATTGTGGTGCTGACAAAGAATCCGGTGCGTACCCTGAATGGCTGGAAGAACAAATGCATGGGTGTGGGGCAAATCGAGCCAAATTTGTCATTGGAAGCTCAAATGACCGGGCTTTGACTGTCCAATGAGAGAACAGTCATTGGAAAAGGATACTGGCAAAATGGAAGGTCAACGCAAAGAGGAGGACCTGTAATGAGGATGGACAGTCACCTCACCATGGATGCCCCTTTGCAAAGTCTTAGCTGACTTGCTGATTATACTTTTCCCACAGGAAAATTTATGTGGTGAACAATATCGTAAAAACATGACACAATGACAAAAGCACTGGATTGTGTAGATTAATTAATAACAGGTCTTCAGATAAAAGTATGTAAATATCCATATATGTGTAATTTCTAATGGAATTTTTTTGTTGTGACTTCAGGTGAACACACTCTCAGTTCTGATGCAAAATGAGCTGACCCAGGTGATGAATGAGATCTGGGCCAGCGATGTGGTCAAAAGTGCTGTTCTTATCTCCAGCAAGCCTGGATGCTTCATAGCAGGGGCTGATATCAAGTAAGTGGTGGCAAATACAAATTAATCAACAATCATGACTACTAAATTTGTACTAATCTGTGGCTGGCTGTTTGCAAGTTAGTATTGCTTTGTTTTTGCTTAGAAAGAGAGCTCAGATTAGTCTTCAGAGTTTAGAATGAGCTACACAAAGATCACAGCATGTGTATTTAACCCAAACAATTCAATGTTCTGTATTCTTCTTTCTTCTTAGTATGATCCAGGCCTGCAAGAGTGCAGAAGAAGTCACAAAGCTGTCTCAGGAAGGACAGAAGATGTTTGACAAAATTGAGAGGTCTCCCAAGCCAATTGTGGCAGCCATCAATGGTTCATGCTTGGGAGGAGGCTTGGAGGTTCTACAATAAATCCCCTGTTCTCCATGTGTCTTTCATGGTGTTACTGAGATGCATTAATATTGTGTCAATACAGCAACACAAAATATAAGATTTCTTTCTAGTTTAAATTCTCAATTGCTGCATGTTAGCTTATGTGACCAAAAAAATGTTCTGACCTCCTGTTGTTGCGTTTCAGTTTGCCATTGCCTGCCAGTATAGAGTGGCAACAAAGAACAAGAAGACTGTTTTGGGCACTCCAGAAGTCATGCTGGGCCTCCTGCCTGGTGCGGGTGGAACCCAAAGACTACCAAAATTGGTAATCCTCTCTTTGGTCACACATATCCCTGAGTCTTCAGTTTTATGTGACTTAAGACATCCATTCTGAACCAGGACTAAATAAAGATATTTTTAAAAATTCAATTCAATTTTATTTTTATATAGCGCTCTTCTCACTGCAGTGATACAGAGCTCTGAACAGACATGTAAAGGGTACAGACAAGTAAAGGGTAGTACTCAAGTACAGTACTCATGTACAGTTGGCCATCTGGTTATGCAGGAGAGGAAAACAAAAAACTCCTTTCCAGTAGAGAATAGGAAAAAAATAAACCTCTGGGGGTCCATGTGCCAGTGGAAGCCCATCCCTCCTGGGCATTCTATACAATGTTAATAGTCAGGAATTGTAGTTTTTGTGACTGTAGCGTAAAAAGTGTTATGGTTCCAGTTCACAGTCAGGCAAGACCACCCTAGTCTGCAGTGTTTGATTTGACGAGGTCTGGTCATTCGGCTTTCTGCCTGTCTCCTGTGTACATTCTGTTCCTGTTTCATGTCTGCCCCAGTCTTTTCAGTCTTCTGAAGTAAAGTAAAATGAACCAAATCTCTTGTTTTTTGTGGCCCTCAAAAAGACTAAAAAAATGTAAAGTTAACTTTTTTATTCTTTTCTGGAAGGTTGGTCTTCCAAGTGCCTTGGACATGATGCTGACAGGAAGAAACATTAATGCAGAGAAAGCAAAAAAAATGGGGCTTGTTCATCAGCTGGTTGACCCACTAGGTAGGAATTCATATGTTTAACACTGTCTGATTTCTCTTAAACTGGCCTACACATTTTAGTTATTGTCCACACTTTGGTAGAGCATCCTAAATGTTAAAGAAACTGAAAAATTAAACCTTAGTTGTATTCAGTGTTTTGCAGTCAAGTCAAGGATTGGGTTTTCAGTTAAAATTTCATAATAGTGCAATTTTTTATTTATTTATTTTTTTGGTTAGGCCCTGGTCTTAAGACTCCAGAAGAGAGAACAATTGAGTACCTGGAAGAGGTTGCTATTGGTTTTGCGAAAGGAATTGCAAGCAAAAAAATCCCTGTTACAAAGGAGAAGAGTCTGATGCAGAGTGAGTGTTGTAATAGTGATCAGACTGCTGCGTCAGAGCCAGTAAGAGTGTTTCTGTGGAGTTGGGCTAACAAACACATCGAGTGGAGCACAAAAACGTTCTGTTATTTGTTATTTATGTTTTTGCGCCTTGTTCTGTGTCCTCTGTGTTCAGCTGTTATATAGGTGAATTTCCCTTTGGGGACTAATAAAGTTCTATCCTACAATAAAAATCTACAGTTTAAGTATAATTGCAATGATGCATGTGGTTACCCTTAGGTTGTTATTTTGATGATATGATTAACCATTTGTTCTTTTGCAACCGATCCTGTGTGCAGAAGTGCAGGACTACATTATAGGATTTGAATTTGTTCGCAAGCAGATCTATAACATGATAAATAAAAAGGTTATGAAGCAAACCAAGGGTTTATACCCTGCACCGCTAAAGATAATTGAGGTAGGTGAACATTCAAGGTGAGCAAGGAATTCTCATGTTTAGAAAGTTTCTACCTTTATACTTGAAACATAATATTTCTCTGTCTGCAGTCTGTACGCACTGGGATAGAGCAGGGATCAGAAGCTGGATATTTAGCAGAATCTCAGGTAATTTTTTTTCTTTTCATTTTTTTTACCTTGAAAAGTAATTTGTTTGATACTATGAAAGAGGACTTCATGCATCCTTCCATTTCTTTCGTTCTTTAGTATATGACTACTTTTGGCAGCAGTTAACTCTAAAGCTTGTATGTTTTTTGGCCCTCTTTCCATTTGATATGCTTTGTATTTTTGTTTCAGAATTTTGGTAAATTAGCTATGACCCCTGAATCCATTGCTCTGATTGGTCTGTACCACGGTCAAGTTGCGTGTAAAAAAAATCACTTTGGGACCCCCCAGAAAGAGGTGAAGTAAGTAGGAGCACATACATTGACATTTATTCATCTAGCAAACTCCCTTCGGGAAAACGTACAGTTCAGAGTGGATGAAAGTACAGTTCCCAGCAGGCACAGCAGCTTTAGATGCAGACAATTGATTTTCATTATGATGATGATCACATGGTACAAAATTGAAATTACGGAAGGAACTACTAAAAGGCTCTGATGTTGCTGAAAATCACTGATAAAATAACTGTCTCAGAAACCGTTTTGCAAAGTGTATGAAGGAAATAGTTGCTTTCATTTGAATATGTCAGAACTCTGGCCATTTTGGGAGCTGGACTGATGGGAGCAGGCATCACCCAGGTGACAGTCGACAAGGGCATTTGCACTCTGCTCAAAGACACTACAGAGCAGGGCCTGAGCCGCGGTCAGCAGCAGATTTATAAAGGGTGGGTAAGACCTTTTCAGTGATGTCCGCCTTCATGTAGCATTTAGATGTTATCTGTTTTGTGTCAGTTGTTAATTTAATTTTCTCAGGCTGAATGATAAAACAAAGAAAAAGGCCATCACGTCATTTGAGAGGGACATCACACTGTCCAACCTGATCGGACAGCTCAGCTACCAGGACTTTGACAAGGCAGATATGGTCATTGAAGCAGTTTTTGAGGACCTTCACATAAAGCATCAGGTTCTGAAAGAAGTAGAAGCAGTAAGTAAAAAGAACCAGAAATGAACTCTTGAACAAACAACATTTTTATATTTTCTTTTCTCAACTTATACACGGTTGAAACTTGACATTTTTACAAGTTATTTTGTTTTTAACTCCAAGCTTTTCACTCCAAAATCACGATTACCTGTAGGTAAAATTCAACATACGGATATCCCTCAGTTGGTTTATGCGTCTTGTACACTGCTGTACTGAGTTTAATTGGCAAATCCTGCACTCCTGTTCAATTTCACTGTATTTTACTCACAGCTGTTGGGTTGGTTCTTAAAACACATTGTGTTTGATCAGCAGCAGAAATTTTAGAATATAAATAAGTGACGAAAATGTCAATAAAATAAACTGAAAAATGTGGGTCTTCAAAAAGCTTCACAGTCATAAGTCAGTGTATTGTTGTGTTTATGTAAGTTATATTGTAGATTTTAATGAGAGCCATTAATGGATGGCAGCTTCTCTATAAAAGATGCAAAACACCTCTTTTAAAAACCTTTAGGTACTGGACACAGACATACTTGCCTTTTCATTTTTTAGGTTGTTCCCCCACATTGTGTGTTTGCCACCAATACGTCTGCTCTTCCCATCAAAGACATTGCAGCTGCCAGCAGGAGACCAGATAAAGTGAGTGAGCTCGATATCGGTCTGTCTGTTTATTCTTCGTGCACAGCTTTGTTTTTCAAGCCACAAACTTTAAATTTTGCACACCCACCCTAAGTTTGCATCACACACAAGCACACCAACACATTAGTATCTTGTGCCAGCAGCCAGTCCCAAGCTAACACCTCAGTAGAGCAATAAAAGGGTAATGGAACGGAATGAGAGAGAAATGTGAGTGTGATTTAGAAATGTAAAACAACATCATCATCATCATCACAATGCTGACTGGCAACATGAGGCATACACATTACTGCTAGAGAATGTTTAGAGCACAGAGCAGATCTAGTGACAGGGAAAGGTGATGGGGGATGCTTCCAAGATGAAAAAGCATCATTGTCAGCATCACCATGATGCTGTATTATCTGCCAAAGAACAATTTATACAAAGTGAATATGTAAAAATTAAATGGAAATTATACATGGCACACAGAGTGTTACACAATAGTGATGTAAGCAAAATAAAGTTTGGTCATATAATATATTTACTACTTTTTTCCTTTCCACAGACCTCTGTGCCTGTTGCTCTTTGCAGGGTCTGCCTGTTCAGCAACACTGAGTACTAATGTGCTAAATGCACTGCTTTTAACTAATAAAATTTGGTACCAAAGAATAATTTAATTTCTTTTTACTTTTTTGCCTTTCCAGTTTCTGACCTGGACAGCTGCAGTAGGGATATAAAGAGAACTTTTCTACCCATGAGTTGGTTATTAACACTTAATGCCCATTTTTGTTTTTATAGGTTATTGGAATGCACTACTTCTCTCCTGTGGACAAAATGCAGCTGCTGGAGATCATAACCACAGACAAGACATCTAAAGACACGACTGCCTCAGCCATGGCCATCGGGCTTAAGCAGGGCAAAATCATCATCGTTGTTAAGGTGAAGTTCTATTCGGTCTACTTGCCCTTCCAGCTGAACTCTCTTGTCCAGTGTGTTTCTCCTCTGGTTATTTTCCCTGTGTTAATGCACCCCCTCCTTTGATAGGATGGCCCTGGGTTCTATACCACCAGGTGTTTGGCTCCTATGTTGGCAGAAGCTGTCAGAGTGCTGCAGGTTTGTGTGTTTCTTGTGTCAGTGGAAAAATGGCTTCAAGTTCAGGTGGGGATTGTCGTGTTTCCACGTAAAGTGGGTCTATTTAAAGCATGTGCTGTGGAAAGAGTTGGCTTCATATTATAGTCCCTCATTGCATTTAATGTGCACCAACATATTTTAGTGGAGCAATTTAGGCCGTTCTATTAATATTTATTGCTTCAGTTCAAGCATTTGTCAAAGGTGACAAGGTCTGGTTTCTACTCTAAGCTGTGTCATTTTTACTGCATCCACTTAGGGTAAGGACTTTAAGGGGGCTGCAGCAGGAGCAGTGGTTTAGCTTAAGCCCTTTGACCGTTGTAAACGACTGCGCCACCTGCTGTTCTGCTACAGCAGAGCCTCAGCATCAATCATATGGGATGTAAATGAATGTCTGAGACTTGTTTTAACCATTGAAAGTTGTAAGACCATCTTTCCTTTTGTGGTCTGTTCTTATAGGAGGGTGTCAATCCCAAGAGGCTGGACTCCCTCACCACAGGGTTTGGATTCCCAGTGGGCGCTGCTACTCTGACTGATGAAGTGGGCATTGATGTGGCAGCTCATGTTGCCGAGGACCTGGGAAAGGCTTTTGGGACAAGATTTGGGGGAAGCAACCCTGAAGTGCTAAAGACCATGGTGGAGAAGGGCTTCAAGGGTTAGCACCGGAACAGAAAATACAGGCTAATTGCTATTATTGTCCTAATTGCTCTTTTCAGAAATTATTCAGCAATATGTTGTAGGTTCAGTGTTGTTGGCACTGCTTCTCCTAGACATCTGAGATAAAAGTTATGTTTTTATTTTGCTACACGCAGGTGTGCAGCAGTAGTGAAATGTGCATTTCAAAAGTTGAGGTGCAGCAAAACAGCCTAGAGCTACACAAGGCAAACATACTGTAATTCACACATAATATAATTGTTTAATTATGGATGTGATGATAAATTTGAATAAGACACTAATCTGATGCAGCAGTAATTTACATTCAGTTGGTTGCAGGATATGATGCAAAGTCCTTAGAGTAAAGCACAGATGTACTGGTTTATATATCTGTAGTACAAGAATAAATGTGGTTTCATTCAAGTCAGATGTGAGCAAAGCAGGGTGATTGAAAAAGAATTAAACACTTATGTTACTCGGTGAGTCTGTAGCGTAATCCAATTTATAGTTACCCTTAGTGCCCAGCCCCCCCCCCCCCCGATTTTTGCACTTGAAAGTTGTACATATTTTGACCTCAGTAACTTGGTTATTAATAAAATAATGAAAGTGTTTAGTTCCTTCAAATCACCCTGTAGAGTTCTAATTATAGATGAGAATTGGGAGCTGCCTTTCAGCACATTTGCATAAAATCACTGCTTTGCTATACCTGCAGACATGCAAAAAAAACACACAGGTAACCTTCTGAACCAATTTCTGTAGGCCGCAAATCTGGAATGGGGTGTTACTTGTACCAGGAAGGCACCAAGCACAAAGATGTCAACCCAGGCTTTGAGGAGATTCTGGAGAGCTTCAAAATGACACCCAACGCTGCAGTGTACTTTGGTTTTCCCCCCTAATTATTCCCCTTATCTCTTCACATGAGTTGTGGAAAGTGTCCATCTGTGATGGAGGGATTTGCCATTTGATCTTGCTTTGGTATTTGGGCCCACAGGTCCTCTGATGTGGACGTGCAGTACCGGCTTGTGTCCCGATTCGTGAATGAAGCGGCCCTGTGCCTACAGGAAGCCATCCTCAGCAGCCCCGTGGAGGGGGATGTAGGGGCTGTTTTTGGCCTGGGCTTCCCCCCCTGTCTCGGTGGTAAGAGAAGGATGTGATATTGCAGCCCCATTTGTTGCAAAACATTTTTCTAAGCCCAGTGCCAGAATGATTTGGATTCACTTAGCTTTATGAAATGTTGCATACTATCCTCCTCTCCTGGCCACAGGTCCTTTCCGGTTCATAGACACCTTTGGCGCAGATGAACTAGTACAGAAGATGAAGAAGTTTGAAGAAGTTTACGGTGAACAGTTCACACCATGTCAGCTGCTGCTTGATCATGCCAAGGACAGCAGCAAGAAGTTCCACAAGTAACCATTATGCACTCTTTTGTGTTGCAAACGAATTGTGAAAACAGTTCAAATTTGTAGCCATTTTCTAGTGTTAATTTTTATCAAACCCTTCTAAAAGTTGTCTTAGAACCATAACTCAGGCAAAATATAGTTGAATCTGTTATTTAACTATATTGTGTATTGATTTTGTATATATTTTGATATAAAAACATGGTGAAATCATAATCAGGTTGTATTTTGTAGAATAACTGGCAAGAAACTGAAACAATGAATTTCATTCCTTTTTGTGAAAAAATTGTTGGGCAAAAAATGCAATCAATCAAAAGTGTGGAGTTTTGTCTTGAAATTGCTGTGAACACACACACACACACACACACACACACACACCATGAGGGTTTAGTGTTGCTCTCACACCCTCAGTAGTGCCATTCAGTAAAGTGCTTACTCTTATGAAATAGCCGTAACTAGAAGTACACGATTGTCAGATGTTGTTTTGATAAATTTTGAGTGCTGTTGAAAAACAAAATAAAGGAAGATAGAATCTTTTAGGAGCTCTTTATTCGATGGTAGGCTTTGGTTATTGTCAGTAATCCAGACAGACATTTTTAATTACTTACATTTTAATTAACTGATTATTTAAGTTGATTCCCTAAATCTTTTTTTGCTTACTAATCTTTGCTGTTGGTTTTCTGTTAAGAACTTTCAGTACAGGCCACATATTCTCGATTAGAGTTGCAAGGTTTATTTGTCATGGGTGCACTAACAGCAGCATAGCAGTGTTGTCACCATGAAAAGTGTTGCTTCCAGACATCCTCAGCAAATAAATATATAAATAAGGTATAAGAAAGTTAAATAATAAATAATGAAAATAAGAAAAATAAGGAATAAGATATAAAAATAAACATAGAAGTTAAAGTTAAAAGTTAAACAGAATACATAGAAGTTAGCAGTTAGTAAACAGAAATAGCAACCAAAAACAAGAAGTAGCAGACAAGAAACAAACAACAGCCAAACCAACAACCACATAAACTGATAAGAGCATACAAGGCATACAGACAGATTCTGATCGACACTGTCTCACTGTCCAAGGGAGGGGTCAGTGGTTCAACAGTCTTATTGTGTGGGGGAAAAACTGTCCCAGAACCTGCTTGTTCTCACCCAAATGCTTCTAAAATGTTTTCTGGATGGGAGCAAGGAGAATAGCTTGTGGCTGGGGTGATTGCGGTCCTTCAAGATGTTATGGGCCGCCTTCTTACACCATTGGGTGTAGAGGTCCTGCAGGGCTGGCAGATCAGTCCTGGTGATGGTCTGTGCTGTCTTGACCACTCTTTGCAGAGCTTTACGGTCTGACGCACTGCAGCTGCCATACCAGGCCGTGAAACAGCCAGTCAGGATACTTTCAATGGTCGATCTGTAGAAGTTGACAAGTATCCTGTTGTCCATGCCGAACCTCCTCAACCGACAGAGGAAGAAGAGGCATTGTGTTGCTGTCCTGATGATGATGCTGGTGTGTCGTAACCAGGACAGGTCCTCAGTGATGTTTACTCCAAGGAACCTGAAGTTGTTCACTCTCTCCACTGGGGCGCTGGCTATAGAGATGGGCATATGGCCATTCCCCTGCTGTCTCCTGAAGTTCACGATCAGCTCCTTTGTTTTGCTGACATTGAGATGGAGGTCATTGTCCTGACACCATGAGGTCAGGGTTCTCACCTCTTCTCTATAGGCTTGCTCATCGTTGTTGGTTATCAGGCCGATGAGAATGGTGTCGTCAGCAAACTTGACTATGATATTGGAGCTGAGCGAGGCAACGCAGTCATGCGTAAACAGAGTACAGCAGGGGACTAAGCACACAACCCTGGGGGGTCCCCATGCTGAGAGTCAGCGCTGAGGAGATGATGTTCCCCAGTTTCACCACCTGGGGCCTACCCGTCAGGAAGTCCATGATCCAACTGCACAGGGCAAGGTTGAGTCCTAGGTTCCTGAGCTTGGCAAGGAGCTTAGAAGGCATGATGGTGTTGAATGCGGCGCTATAATCAATTAAAAGCATTCTCACATACGTGTTCCTCTGTTCCAAGTGGGAGAGAGCCTTATAGAGAGTGAAGGTGATTACATCGTCAGTTGACCTGTTCAGTTTGTAGGCGGACTGAAGTGGGTCCAATGTGTGGCAGAGAGGCAGTGATATGCAGTTGACTAACTGCTCAAAGCACTTCATGATGACAGATGTAAGTGCGACAGGGTGGTAGTCGTTTAGGCAGAGAACTCTGGGTTTCTTTGATACAAGAACAATGGTGGTTTTCTTGAAACGTGTGGGGTCAACGGACTGCAGCAGGGAAAGGTTGAAGATGTCAGTGAACACACCCGCCAGCTGGTCTGCACAAACCTTAAGAACACGACGAGGTTCATATAACACACACAGTGCTAAGTACCAGGAGCTTGATTTATAAAGGGGATCCTGACGCCTATCTAACCCGTCCTAACCCCCCCCGCATGCTTACCAACCGCTACTCACCAGCTAACTAGCGTCCACCAACCATACTGCCAGCCATGGTGTGGCGCAGCAATGGCGCGTCATCTCATCGGGGTTATCAAGTGGGCACCTTCCTTCGTCGGCGTTTCGTCGAGTTAGGCCCACGACACCTCCAGAAGGCTCAACCGCGGCTCAGGCGTCCCGGAGCTGCTCCCCTCCATTACCGCACGCACCACTACACCACCCCGCCGCTTCTCACATTACGGACTCTTTACCTCAGCGTCCTCGTCCTCACCGCTCTTTCTACCCGCCGACTCAAAGGAAGAAGCCCCTCGCCACCTACTTTACTTCGACTACATCGCCTGCTAACAGCTAACCGCCATGACACCTATTCGCTAACAACTATACGCCAATACACTAGCCGCCATGACACCTACGCGCTAATGCTTCGCCGGCACCCACCTGCTCATCGCTTCGCCGCCCCGCTACCATCCGCGCTGGTCCTCTTATTCCAAATCCAGAGACTTCCTTGCTCCGCAGCCTGTGACAATTCCTTCACCGCCCGTTGCAACTTCCGCCCCCGAATCCCGAGTTCGCGCAGCAAATCAAGAGTCGATCGGGCTATAAACCCACGGCAACCGACTTCAATTGGCCTCACCTTCGCGTTCCAGCCACGCCCCCCTACTTCCGCCGCTAACTCGCTATATCTAAGCTTCTTCCTCTCATGAGCGTCGTCCACCGATCCTTCCCACGGAACCGTGAGTTCTATGAAGTACACCACCCGTTGGCTTGCTGACCACAGCACCATGTCTGGTCTCAAGCTTGTATTGACTATTTCCTGGGGCACCACTAATCTTCCTCCCAGGTCCACCTGCATCTCCCAATCTCTAGCCCCCCCTACTACGCCTAACTCCTTCCTACCTCTATATCTACTCCTACCCCCTTCCCTAACAAACTGTACCACTGTACCTTCAACCTGCTCTAAGCATACCTGCCTCCTCCATTCTTCAATGGTTGTCGCCAGACACTTTAGCACCTGATTATGCCGCCAAGTAAATCTGCCCAGCGCCAAGCTAATCTTGCACCCCACTAAAATGTGTTTCAGCGTCCCAACCTCTGAGCACAGAGTACAAGCGGAGTCCTCACCCCCCCACTGCTTCAGGTTCTGAGGTGATGGCAGCACATCATACACCGCTCCTAATAGGAACCTTATTTGATATGCATCCATCTTCCACAGTTCCCTCCAGCTCAGCCTCCTTCTTTCCACCCCATCCCAATTTACCCACTGTCCCTGCTTCCCCTGTGAGACCGCCCTGACACACCTGTTTCTTTCTTCCTGCCGACGCACCTGCCCTAGCACCAACCTCCTTCTCTCTATCGGGCCTGCCTTGCTCCACATAGGGTCTCCCATCCGGTACCCGAGACCTTCCCGTCCCTGCTGTACCTTCCCGACCAATTCCAGCTGCCTCAAGTCCGCTTTCGCTTCCTTTACCGCCTGCCTCGCAACCCATTTCCTACCTGTACCTATCCTAGGCACCAAGCCTCTTACAACGTCATCCTTACTACCTGACAGCTGCAACTCTAACCGCACCTTCGCACATTTATATTCCTCTGTTAAGCTTGATAGCGGCAACTGCAGGACTCCTTGCCCATACAGCGCCACATTGCTTAGACACCGAGGAACCCCCAGCCACTTTCTGATATAGGAGCTAATCAGCCTCTCCAGCTTCTCCACCTTTGTGACTGATACCTCATACATAGTCAGTGGCCACATTACCCTTGGGAATAGGCCAAACTGCAAGCACCAGAGCTTCAGTTTACCCGGCAGCCCTGAGTTCTCTGTCCTCTGTAACCCATCTACAACACTTTCCTTAAGCTGCTCCACCTGACCCACATCAGTCAACTCTCTAGTGTACCACCTCCCTAAACTCTTTACCGGTTTCTCTAATACTGATGGGATCTCCTCACCCTCCACCAGAAAGCTAACTTTCTCTATTTTCCCTTTAACTAGCGAGATGCTCCGGGACTTTGCTGGTTTAATCCTCAAACCAGCCCACTTCAGGTTCTCGTCCAGCTTTCCCAACAGCCGCCTTGCACAGGCTGCTGTTGTTGTCACCAGCGTCATGTCATCCATGTAAGCCCTAATTGGGGGAAGACGAAGCCCATCTGGCCGTCTTTCTCCACCCACCACCCAACCGGATGCCCTAATCACCAACTCTAACGCCATAGTGAATGCTAGCGGGGAAATGGTGCAGCCTGCCATAATCCCCATTCCCAGCCTCTGCCAGGCTGTTGTGTAACCTGCCGTGGTAAAACACATCCTAATGTCCCGAAAGTACTCCTTCACCAAGCCAGTTATCTGGCTTGGTACTCTAAAAAAAAGTCAAACGCACCCCAGATAAGACTATGTGGCACAGAGCCAAAGGCATTTGCTAGGTCCAAAAACACCACATGCAAGTTCCTTCTCTCCTGCTTGGCTTCCTGAATCTGATGCCAGATCACACTAGTGTGTTCTAAACATCCCGAGAAACCTGGGACCCCTGCCTTCTGAATTGATGTATCGATTAGCTTATTTTTCAATAAGTAATCTGACAACCTCTGTGTCACCACGCTAAAGAAAATCTTACCTTCGACATTTAACAGACATATTGGCCTAAACTGCCCTATCTCTCTAGATACCTTCTCCTTCGGAAGAAATAATCCCCCTGCCCTACGCCAGGCCTTTGGAATAACCTGCTTCTTCCACACTATCCTGAACAACCTCCACAGAAACCTGAGTACATCTGGCGCACTTTTATAAACCCGGTAGGGGACCCCATTCAGCCCTGGGGCGGATGAGGCCTTTGCACGCCTTACCACCTCCTGCACCTCACTCCACTTTGGTGGACTAACATCTACTTCAGCAGTTATGTTTCCCAATGGTGGCATATCTACTGGGAGGCCCCTCTCCCCAACCTCCCCTGTACTTGAATAAGTACACTCTAAATACCTCTCCAGTTCCTGCCTGGACACCTCTAACTTTCCCATCAGGGATGTTATCTGCTCCAGGAGCTTTGTGTATGTTTATCCTCTTGAAGGATTTACACACATCTGCACTAGACACTTGCAGTATGCAAACATCCTGGTTCAGGTCCACAGCCAGGCGTGGATGGTTCTCCTCAAATCATGCGTAGAAGGTGTTTAGCTCCTCAGCGAGGGGAGCAGATGCTTCTACAACTCTGCTTCTTCTTCTTCTTTCGGCTGCTCCCGTTAGGGGTCGCCACAGCGGATCAAAAGCTTCCACTTCCTCCTGTCCTCTGCATCTTTCTCCGTCACACCCACCACCTGCATGTCCTCCTTCACTACATCCATAAATCTCCTCTTAGGCCTTCCTCTCTTCCTCTTGCCTGGCAGCTCCATCCCTAGCATCCTTCTCCCGATATATCCAGGATCTCTCCTCTGCACATGTCCAAACCAACGCAATCTCGCCTCTCTGATTTTGTCTCCAAACCGTCCAACCTGTGCTGACCCTCTAATATGCTCATTTCTAATCCTGTCCATCCTCGTCACACCCAATGCAAACCTTAACATCTTTAACTCTGCCACCTCTAGCTCTGCCTCCTGTCTTTTGGTCAGTGCCGCCGTCTCCAACCCATAAAGCATAGCTGGTCTCACTACCGTCTTGTAGACCTTCCCTTTCACTCTTGATGGTACCCTTCTGTCGCAGATCACTCCTAACACTCTTCTCCACCCACTCCACCCTGCCTGCACTCTCTTCTTCACCTCTCTTCCACACTCCCCATTAGTCTGGACTGTTGATCCTAAGTATTTAAATTCCCCCACCTTCGCCAACTCTATTCCCTGCATCCTCACCGTTCCTCTGTCCTCCCTCTCATTTATGCACATGTATTCTGTCTTAGTCCTACTGACCTTCATTCCTCTTCTCTCTAGAGCATATCGCCACCTCTCCAGGGTCTCTTCAACCTGCTCCCTACTCTCACTACAGATCACAATGTCATCTGCAAACATCATAGTCCACGGTGCCTCCTGTCTGATCTCATCTGTCAACCTGTCCATTACCATTGCAAACAAGAAAGGACTCAAAGCTGATCCTTGATGTAATCCTACCCCCACCCTGAAAGCATCCGTCACTCCTACTGTAGACCTCACCACTGTCACACTGTCCTTGTACATATCCTGTACTGCTCTTACATACTTTTCTGGCACCCCCGACTTCCTCATACAATACCACAGCTCCTCTCTAGGTACCCTGTCATATGCTTTCTCTAAGTCCACGAAGACACAATGCAACTCCTTCTTACCTTCTCGGTACTTCTCCATCAACACCCTCAGAGCAAACAACGCATCTGTAGTACTCCTTCTCGGCATGAAGCCATACTGCTGCTCACTAATTGTCACCTCCCTTCTTAACCTAGCTTCCACTACTCTTTCCCATAACTTCATGCTATGGCTGATCAGTTTTATCCCTCTGTAGTTACTACAGCTCTGCACATCACCCTTATTCTTAAAAATAGGTACCAATACACTTCTTCTCCACTCCTCAGGCATCATCTCACTTTCCAAGATTCCATTAAACAATCTGGTTAAAAACTCCACTGCCATCTCTCCTAAACACTTCCATGCTTCCACAGGTATGTCATCTGGGCCAACAGCCTTTCCATTCTTCATCCTCTTCATAGCTGTCCTAACTTCCTCCTTGCTAATTCATTGCACTCCCCTATTCGTAGTCCCTACATCATCCAGTCTTCTCTTTCTCTCGTTCTCTTCATTCATCAACCCCTCAAAGTACTCTTTCCATCTGCTCAACACACTCTCCTTGCTTGTGATTACATTTCCATTGCTATCCTTTATCACCCTAACCTGCTGCACATCTTTCCCAGCTCGGTCCGTCTGCCTAGCTAATCAGTACAGGTTCTTTTCTCCCTCCTTAGTGTCCAACCTCTCATACAATTCACCATAAGCCTTCTCTTTAGCCTTTGCCACCTCTCTCTTCGCCCTACGCCTCATCTCCTTGTACTCCTGTCTACATTCTTCATCTCTCTGTCTATCCCACTTCTTCTTCGCCAGCCTCTTCCTCTGTATACTCTCCTGTACTTCTTCATTCCACCACCAGGTTTCCTTGTCCTCCTTCCTCTGTCCCGATGCCACACCAAGCACCTTTCTAGCTGTCTCCCTTACCACTTCTGCTGTAGATGTCCAGCTCACTGGTAACTTTTCACTGCCACCCAGTGCCTGTCTTAATTCCTCCCTGAACTCCACCTTATAGTTTTCCTTTTCCAACTTCCACCATTTGATCCTTGGTTCTGCCCTCACTCTCCTTCTCTTTTTGATCTCCAATGTCATCCTACAAACCACCATCCTATGCTGCCTAACTACGCTTTCCCCTGCCACCACTTTACAGTCTACAGTCTCCTTCAGTCTGGCCCTCCTGCATAAGATATAGTCCACCTGTGTGCATCTTCCTCCACTCTTGTACGTCACCCTGTGTTCCTCCCTCTTCTTAAAATACTTGTTTACTACAGCCATGTCCATCCTTTTTGCAAAATCCACTATCATCTGACCTTCTGCGTTCCTCTCCTTGACACCATATCTACCCATCACCTCCTCATCTCCTCTGTTTCCTTCCCCAACATGTCCATTGAAATCCGCTCCAATCACCACTCTCTTTCCCTCAGGTACACTCCTCGCCACTTCATCCATATCACTCCAGAATTCTTCTTTCTCATCGATCTCACACCCAACTTGCGGGGCATATGCACTAACAACATTCAGCATCACACCATCAATTTCCAGTTTCATAACCATCACTCTGTCAGACACTCGCTTCACCTCCAAGACACTCTTTACATACTGTTCCTTCAGGATAATCCCTACCCCGTTTCTCCTCCCATCCACACCATGGTAAAACAGTTTAAACCCCCCTCCGATGCACCTAGCCTTACTCCCCTTCCATTTGGTCTCTTGCACACTCAATATATCAACCTTCCTTCTCTCCATCATATCAGCAAGCTCTCTCCCTTTACCAGTCATACTACCAACATTCAAAGTTCCTATCCTCACGTCCACTCTCTTAACCTTCCTCCTCTCCTCCTTCCTCCGGACATGCCTTCCTCCTCTCTTCCTCCTTCTTTGGCCAGCAGTAGCCCAATTTCCGCCAGCACTCTGTCGGCTATCAGTGCTGGTGGCGGTCGTTGTTAACCCGGGCCTCGACCGATCCGGTTTGAAAATTTCTATTTTTGTCCGCATATTTAGTTTGGCAAAAATTTTTACACCGGATGCCCTTCCTGAGGCAACCCTCTCCATTTCCGGGCTTGGGACCGGCACAAAGACATGCACTAGTTTGTGCATCCCCTTGCGGCTGGATTCTTCTACAACTCTGCTGCTTTTCCTTTTATAGTCTGTGATTGTTCTAAGCCCACTCCACATGTTTCTGATGTTCAAGCCCCGGCAGAGACTCCACTTTGTCCTTGTACTGCCTCTTAGCAGATTTTATTGCTCTTCGGAGGTCGTAACGAGAGCGCCTGTAGCCCTCCAAATTACCGTAGTTTAAGGCTACAGTCCATGCTTTAAGCAAAGCGTGAATTTCACCATTCACCCACAGTTTTGGGTTGGGGAAAGTTCATGCCAGGTGAGGGTTGAGGTGAGGACTTTGGGAAGGCCAGTCCAAAACCTTACTTTTAGCCTGGTTTACTCATTCCAAGACCAGTTTTAATGTATGTTTTGGGTCAGTATCCTGTTTGAACACCCAATTGCATCCAAGATTCAGTTTTCTGGTTGACAGTTTCAGGCTGTGTTGAGTTATCCACTTTCTACAGTGTACCAATTCCAGTAGCCCCGCAGCATAATGCTGCCACCACCATGACAGGAGGTACAGTGTTTTCAACATTGAATACCTTACCTTTTCCTCTTCCAAACACACTTCTGGTCATTGTGACCATATAAATAAACTGACCACAAAACTCTTCCAGAAGGCTTTTTCTTCATCCATGTGATCAATAACAATTGTAAGTAAAGCCCAAAGGTGTTGACTGTGGAGCAGGGGCTTCCTCCTTGCACAACAGCCTCTTAGCCCACAGCAACACAAAACTAGCTTGACTATGGAAAGTGACACCTGTGTTCCAGCAGCTTCCAATTCAAGGAACTCCTTTTGATTCAGGTTCAGTAACCTAGTAGTTATTGGAGAACATCTGACCATCTGGATCAATTTCCTCTCAGCAGAAAATAAGTTTGGGTTTTCTGCTTGACTTTGGCAAAGAAACCACTGTTCTGTGTGCTTAGAAACAATTGTCTGTACAGATGACCTTGGGACCTGAAGTTGCTTGGGAATGGCACCAAGTGACACTTCTGACTTGTCTAATTATGTGATCTGTTTTCTCAGATCTGTAGAGCTGCTAAGACTTTTTTCATAGTATTTTGCAGCCTTATGCTAAAATCGTTTCAATTCATTTTTCCCCTCATCAAGCCCAGAATGACAAAGCAAAAACAAGATTTTAGAAATTTTTGCAAATTTATTAAGTCACTCAAGTATTCATACCTTCTACTCAGTACTTAGTTGAAGCACATTTGGCAGCAATTACAGTCTGGGGTCTTTTTGATGCAGTAAGCTTCACATCCCTGCATTTGGGGACTTTCTGCCATTCTTCTCTGCAGATCCTCTCACCGTCAGTGCACGGCTATTTCCAGGTCCCTCCAGAGATGTTTGGTTGGGTTCAAGTCCACCCTCTCTCTGGGCCCTTCAAGGACATTCACAGAGTTGTCCCTAAGCCACTCTTGTGTTATCTTTGCTTTGTTTTTAGAGTCACTGTCCTGTTGAAAGGTAAACCTTCTGCCCAGTCTGAGGTCCAGAGTGCTCTGGAGTAGGTTTCCATCAAGGATATCTCTGTACTTTGCTTTGTTCAATTTTTCCTCAACCCTCAGTGGCCTCCCAGTCCCCTGCTGTTGAAATACAAGCCCACAGCACAGTGCTACCACCACCACCATGGTTTACTGTGTGGTAATGGTATTACGCAGGTGATGAACAATGCTTAGTTTATTCCCAGACATCACACTTTGTACTGTTTGAGTTCAATTCTTTCTTGGATTCAACGGACCAGAGAATCTTGTTTCTTACATTCCGAATCTGAGTCCTTTAGGTGCCTTTTTGCAAACTCCCAGCAGGCTTTCATGTGCCTATTACTAAGGAGTGGCTTTCATCTGGGACCTCTGCCATCAAGCCCAGATCAGTGGAGGGTTGCAGTGATGGTTGTCCGCCTAGAAGTTTCTCTTAGCTCCACATAGGTTCTCTGGAGGTCAGCCAAAGTGACCACCAGGTTCTTGGTCATCTCTCTTACTGTGCTCTTGGAAACCTTCAGTGCTGCAGAAATGTTTTTGTACCCTTCACCTGATCTGTGCCTCAACACAGTCCCATCTCTAAGCTCTTCAGGCAATTCCTTCAATCTCATGCCTCAGTTTTTGCTTTCATACACATTGTTAGCTGTACAACCCGATCAACAGGTATGTACCTTTCTTAATCTGGTCCAACCTTTTGAATGTACCACAGATGGATTTCAAGGAAGGTTTAGAAACATCTCAACAATGATCAATAAAATGGGATGCACCTGAGCTAAATTTCAAGCATCATAGGAAAGGGACTATGTTTTGTTACAATTAATATGTTAAAAGTTCTGTTTCCATTCATTAAAAGTAATTGTCTGTATTTTGTTGCAGTCACTTTAAGAACACATGGGAGTCATGTCACGTGACCAACAGTAAGGAAGTGAGCATGACAGAGGGAGTGTGCTCTATCGTATCTTGAGTTGAACCAGTGCCACCTGCATACATCTCATCCCTTTGGTGGCATCATGGGTATGTTTTTGATTCTTTTATCAATTGTAGAACATTATTTTTAGGATGATGTTACATTCTGTGAAGTTGGTATGTTTGCATTATATATGTCTGAATATGTTAAAGCAGGCATAATGTTGATTATGTTTTGTATGTTCTAGTTTCACCCTTCCTTTTATTGTAAATAAACCTGTGGACAAAGGGCCAACCGTTTTCATTGTATTGATGGGAAGGCGTTTATCTGGCTGCCAAGTTGTATACACAGTACATACATCGAGGGCAGCACTGCGTGAATGTGATATTTCAGTTTTTTTTTTTTTAAATAAATTTGCAAAAAAAAAAAATCTAAAATCCTACTTTCATTGTTGTTAAAAGATTAATTTAATTGTAGCATAACATAAAATGTGAAAAAAGTGCAGGGGTATGAATGCACTGAATATGGGCATAGAGGAGTGATCAACTGTAATCAACGATCGCTAACAAAGAGTTAAGGCCATGACACAAAGTTCAATAACATCACTGTACTCCACTGTGGCTACAGGCCTACAATGCAACAAAATGGTAGCATTCACCCTGCACAGCTTTCTTCATTCTAGGCCATTTAATGAAATTTCCCACTTGGTCTTCTTTAGGACTTCAGCATTTGTAGTGCTAATCTTAAGGAATGTAATGATATCATCAGTACAAGAACCAAAAAAGGCAGCCAAAAATGTCAAACAGGCAAAAGTTTCTCATTCTCACTTTGTGCAAGTTTGCTTTAATTTCTTTTACAAGAGCAGCTTTTGTACAACCCACCACAGATACACAAAAAAAAAAATAAATGAAGGTAAACTATTCTTTTTATAGCACTGTTCTCTTAAGTGTTACACAAGAGAAGTTCAATGTTTTCTACAGTTCCTCTTATATTAAAGTAGTACGTTGCTGAATGTAAAAGAATAATACTTAAAGTCAACGTATGTTCAATACACCACACGAGTCTCCCTCCATGGGTTAAAATCCTACTCCATGTAAGGCACAGGACAATAGAAATAAGGATTAAAAAAGCCAAAACTACCAGTTTAACCCATCATCTGCAATGACTTAATAGTTCAAAATAAAAACATGCTGTACAAAATGCTGTACTTTTACAAAATCAAGTCTTGAGGTGCACTGAGGGTCAAAAGTGCAACATGTAGCTCTGGAGAACTGCAGGATGTAAAATATAGTGCAATGTTTTGACTACTGAAAGGTTATTGAATATATATGGCTAAGTCTTGATTCTTCCTAAATATAAATATGAAAAATTACTTAAGAGTGTGGTAAAAATAGAGTGGGGGTTACAGGATGTCAAATTGACATGTGAAGATCTTTCCACTTGACAATTAGGTTCAAAAAACATGAGAGGAAACAGAACATTTAGCTACAGCATTTGCTCTTCCACCCAGTTACTCCACTACTGTTGTTGATATCCACATTTTCACTGTTTGCTTCTTTAACAGGAGTCTGCAAAAACATGAGGAAAAAAATGCCAGAAAAATACTTTGTTACACAAATAAGCTTCAATCCTAGTAAAAGTCAAAATGTTATTACACATTACTTTATTTTGTGTGTTTAAATTATAGTGCCTTTGGCACTTCAGGACTGCTGAATCCCATCCAGCATTCAACAGTCTCAAAACATCTCATCCAAAGTGTCTCTCTCTCTCTCTCTCTCTCTCTCTCCCTCCCCTGCTGAACTCTGGACAACACATGGCCCGATTACCACCATCACTGACTGACTGCACTAATTTTATCTATTGACCATCTTCTAACCCATTTACTAATTTAAATATGTATCCAATTACTCATTTATATTTGTTAACTTCAAATTGTTTTTTGTGATGCCTGGTTAGTGACTCAGTTCTACAGTCAGCTCCTTGTGTGCTGGCACAAAGGATGGTACTAGACAAACTAAAAATCACATCTGCTTCTGAAGCCACGAGTCTTTTACAAAATGCAATTCTGTTTAGTGCGAGTTGCATGTCACTTTGGAGAAATGAATCTGCTAAAGAAATAAATGTACTTGTAACAGGTTAGCATGTTGGATTTGTACATCTTTTAGCTGAATATAGAAAGACTGACTGCAAGTAGCCCTTTACCAATCTACTGCTTCCAGTACATCCAAAACACTCACCTTTCGAAGAATGTCCTCTGTTAATGTAAGGAAGGCCTTCTCAATGTTGATATTTGACTTTGCACTGGTCTCAAAAAACCGTATGCCGTGTTCTTGTGCAATCTGAAAAATGTGGTGGAAACGAAAGAACTTCCTCCTATTACATTCTTTAAACAGAATTAAAAAAACTGCCCTGGAGGAATTGAACTTTGCTTTTTCATCTCTACATGATGTTAACAGCAGTGCAATATAGAGTTGCCCCCCACCACCACCTGTTCTCCCTTGGCTTTTGGCACCACCCGCTTGTCTTCAATGTCACATTTGTTTCCCAGCAGCATTCTCTCCACATCTTCATTTGCATGCTTAAAGAACAAGCCAGGCATCAGTATTAACCAAAATTCAAATAGTGACTGAGAAGGTGACAGTCTGAAGTGAGGAATAATACAAACAATATTCAACTAATATTTAATCTGTGTTGACATTTACAACAATTTGAAAAACCAGCTACTAAATTTCTGTGTTCTTACACAAGTGTCACTCACCTCATCTATATTTCGCAACCATTTGCTGATGTTCTCGAAGCTTTTTGCATTTGTAATGTCATAAACAAGCATGATTCCCATGGCTCCTCTGTAGTAGGAGGTTGTAATTGTGTGAAAGCGTTCTTGTCCCGCTGTATCCCTGCACACATTTTATTGATTTCCATTTTGAAACACCAAAAGTCATTTGCAACCTAAAAAAAGACTGGCACAAAACCTGGACAATTTTGAAAAGGACCCCAAAAACTGATGATCATTGTTAGCTGCAATGTACTTTACAATAAATACTATCTGCACAAATCTTATTTTTGCCAGTTAAAATACACTTTTTGCGTATTTTTAATGTAAAGCTGGAGAAAACAGGTTACTGACAAAATGAGTAAGGTGTTCATTGTAGGGATGCCAGATAAAAATGATTCCATGATTACTTACCATATCTGCAGCTTTATCTTCTTTCCTTGTAATTCTACAGTTTTAATCTTAAAATCTATTCCTGTTTAAAAGAAGAAGAACAAGGTAAGCAGACCATTCACGTTGCTTGAGACCGCGGTTGTACTCCGATTGTGCAAGTGGGCCCGCTTACGTCACGTTTCGTACGCCTCAGCCACGCCCACTTCAGACGAGAAAATTGGCGTTTAAATTCGACTGCTATAGTTTAATTAATACTTCGTTTTTGCTCATAGAAACACATCAAAATAAACCAGGTGTAATTAAAAACTCTTAATTTTCGAAAACGAGAAATATTTGAACATCGACGTGAAAAAGTTTCAGCTGCCCATTACAGGTACGAAATTAACATGATAAACCTGCCAATGCATTTAGTGAAGTGCACATCGTTTATCATTAATGATGTTTCTGTCTAAGAGGTTTTGGTGAATAGCTCTAGTATAGTGACATAATACCTAAACTTACATCGTTATAGCCGTACGGTCAGCTAATTTTCGTAATTTCCATTAAGCTAAATTTTTATTTCCTAATTTCCGACAGCATGTGAAGGGCGAAAACTTCGGACAAGTCTGTCAAAGGAAGCGAAGATACTCCTCAACGGCCTGTTTTTATATTGTTTAAGCAAATAAAAACAGACACTGTCTTAGAGGATAAGTCAGAAACAACTTGAATCAGTAATTAGGAATATTAAATAATGACAAAATTAATACTAAAGTAAAAACCCAGGTGCCCGGTTAACGCCCAAGCAAAGCGACAGATGAATGTGTTAAACAGTCTCGGCGACCGAACAGTCGAACCCGTCACAGGTACTGTCGAAAATATTCAAGACACACAGAGCAGCTAATAAAAGTGTGGCAGTTCTGGGTGTCGGTCGTGCTGGCGGAGCGCCTTACCGATGGTGGAGATGAAGGTGGTGTTGAATGCGTCGTCCGAGAAGCGGAAGAGCACACAGGTCTTCCCCACGCCCGAGTCCCCGATGAGCAGCAGCTTGAATAGCAGGTCGTACGTCTTCTTCGCCATCTGCCGCTGAATCCACACCGCAGCACACGTGTGTTTCCGTGGATTGTACAATTTAATCACTTTTCCCTGTTATCTCACCACTTCAGTTATGTCGATGGGTTACGGACCGCAAGGCAGTCCAACTGCCGGTGGACCGAGCCACGGAAATGTCATATACTGTTACAAGAGATAGACAACTCTATGCTGCGCGTTTTGATTAAATCGGTGTTTATCTCGTTTAATTTTCTAAGACTGAAATGTCCAGTAATTGTAATACAGGTTTTTTTTTCTGCTGCTCTTTCACCGGTTGGACAAAATGGCCGCAACTCCTTAAATGCTATTGAACCGCTAGCGAGTTAGCTAGCAAGTCTTTCTCTTAAAAAAAAAGAACCCCTTTAGTGTCTCCCTTCATGCTACACATAAAGCATCGACGAGTGTAGCGTATTTTCTACAATTTAATTGTCAACGTTGGTATTTATTACATTAGGACTTTTTCCCCATTTAAACAGCGCCGAAAACAGAACAACGGCAACAGTATTCTGAGAACACTAGGTGACAACCTAGCAAACACGATTTGTTTTCACTTCCAGGCGTTCCCATTGGCTGTGCTTGTGCTCAATGTCAACAAAAGCGCGATTTGATTGGACAATTTGTTGAGTCGCGGCCTCTGGTTTGCGTTCCTTAATTTGATTCCTTGGGCGTCTTCTATGTTTCATTAGAAAAAAACACCCAAACGTTATAACATAGTGTTTTATTAGCAATAATAACAGTAAGAAGAGGACGATATGTTGAAGAGGCGATTTATATAGATTGAAATTCCAGAAACGTTATCATTAACAGAGTAAGCAAACATAAACAAAATTTGATAGAATAAATTTTATCATCAACTTTGGATAAGTTGGGCATTGTATCTAGAAACCAAATATTAGAATTCTTAACCTTTGTCTTTGATCTTGATACTTTCAAATCTGGTTACTTGCCCTTATCACTCTTACATTTCCACAACTTTGTTCCAAATTCTTTGTGTCCGGAAACATACAAAAGAATGAATTTGAGAAAGTTGGGCTCCTCCACTCCTTGTGCATAACAGTGGACGTGACAGGAATGCAGATGGTGTGACGTAGGTCAGTCCGGCTTAAACGTGGTTTAAAGCAGGCGAGTTCGTCAGAGCGCTTGACATCGCCACTTAGAGGGAACACAAGGGTAGCTGCCACTTTACCTGTGAGCTGTTGCTCCTACACAAAAGACTTAAAATCAAGGTTCAAACCGTCCAGCTTTTACGAACAGTATTTAATCTCAAAGACGTATTTAACAACGATGTACGAAAACCGCCGCGTCCAACACACAGTTTATGGTATTACATTTTGTTTTAATATATTTCCTGCTCTGGGGTAGGCTGCTGTAGAGCACAGTGCTGCTGAAAGCTGGTATTTTTAACTAATGCATTGAATGTGGTAGTATCTTCCAAGTAAATATTGTCAATACCCTCACGTCCATGTTGCTTAATCTCTTGTTTGCAGTTTTCATCCTCTTCACCAATTAGAATCTATATATTTTTTTATATATTCACTCCGAAAATAGATGGTTCTGCTCCCTCATTGAAGCAGTTAAAATAACCACACCGTGAAATTAGAAAAGAGGATTTAGTCCTGATAAAGCAGGATGCATGTCATGATCATAAGCAAAATATAGCGGTATCCTCTTATCCACAAATAATGTTTATTCATTTGTGAAAACAGTTATGCAATGATATGTACATTTTTGCATGTTTTGGTCTGTTTTCACTATAACAGCACAATAACAGAACATACCAAGTTTACTTCTAGTACAGTCTAGCACTATTTTGCACAACCTGAGTTGCAGGTTCAGATGTAGGTTTACATATACTTCCATCTGCGTGGAGTTTGCATGTTGACCACGTTGATTTTAGTGTCCTTTGTGTTTCATTTGCAGTCCACAGACATGTTTCAGGTAAATTGGTCACTCTATGTTGCTTGTGTAGCGAGAATGAGAGTGTGTGCGTGCGCGCATACGTGTCTGTCTGTCTGCTGTTTTTCATACTCCCCTGTTTTAAATGCTTGAATATTATATTCTGGCCAAAGACTATGCATTTTTTTTTTTTTGTTTAAAACTTGCTGTGACAGCATACGTATAGATGCTGGAAATTAGAACTGAGAATGTATGAAAGCTCCAAAGCTTGCATCTGAAAGCTTCTTCAGTCATTTTCTTTCCTGTAAGCCTTTAATGCACTTATTCAGCTGGTTAAGAATCTGCATTTCCAACCTCACTCTGTGTTAATGTTGTAGGTCAATAATAAAAGCTCCTGTTCCTGAGTCACTCTGTCACTGTATTTCAAAAATCAAACTTAATAACAGAATATTGATATTATGTTAATGGATAAAATTCACAACCTGTTTTGATGATGCTTACAAAGCCCCAAAAGCTGAAACACCAGCAGCTCGACAGAAAAGGAAAAAAGAAAATAACTCATGTTTAACTGAATAGATAAGTTGTTAAAATATTTTAAAATTGAGTGTTATACATTCTAAATGGTTTTGTCATGTAGCAACAAGGATACCTTATACTATATTTGTTTTGTCACACTCATTTTAGGCACCCTTTTTAAATAAAATCTATTTTTGAGGAGGCCAGATCTGCAAATAGGCTGCTCCTACATTCCATACAATTTAGTTGGCTTTCATACTGTTTAAATGAAGGCATAAGAGAGTGACTTTGATTTATGACAGTTTTATTTTGTGACAACATAGCAAGTACTTCATCTAGAAGCTTCTGTTAAGCCTTGCAGTTCTGCTGGTTCATTTCCAAAACTCTTTAAAGTTTTTATGGACCATAAGATATTTTACTGAAACATTTGAGGCATGAATTAAGCTTGTGCCACAAAAAAATTAAGATCACCTGGTTTGCATGTTTTCCTTGTGTGCTGTTTATACATTCCTTGATATATTTTTAATGCAAAGTGTAACACATCCAACACATCATTTAAAGCTGAGGATATGGAAGACGGGTATAAATTATGGATCCATTTCCTCCTCCTTTGTAAAAGTATGTTTTAAAAATAGCATACAAAGGTAGAAAGGAAAGAGGTTGCAGACTCCCTAAAGCTACAGTTATAATGTCAGCATCATAGGAATGATTCATTTTAGCAAATATATTATTGCATAAACTGGGACACATTTGTGTTTGGTGCTCACTAGGGAGCAAGACATTCTTTCCTAGCTTTATTTAATTGCATTTCTCTTACCTGATGGATTCATCTGTCAATATTGTGTTCCTGCATAGCCTGTGGCCTTGAAAGAAGCTAATTCTCTGGAGCAGCCAAGGCTCTAGGTAGTCCAGTATCATTTGTTTATTGATATTTGAATAAAACTAATAAATGCTGAAAGTTACAATGGGAGGAAAATCATTTTATAACTTTTCAGTAGCCACTCCCCCATACCTCATCTGTTGTTGAGTGATAAAAGAAGCAGTAATTTAAAATTCCACAATAAATCCACCATCAAGTTACACATTCCCTGTAGACTTGAGAACATCACTGAAGAATTTGGCTCAGATGCTAATTGTGAGGTTTATTAAAGGATTTACTCAAGTAATTGAAGCCCTTTGCTACCATGCATTTTTTCCCCAAATGACTTTCTTTTTACATGCTGGTATAATTTTGCTATTTGTCGAAAGTGGTCACAGACTACGATTTCTCATCCGGTGACCCATAGTTGTGGGGGCATAAAGGAAAATGAAGTGTGACACATCTAAATGGTTTCCCTGCAAAGCGATAAAGGTACCTGCACTGTATTTGCATTCTATGTATAAGAAGTTAATATTAGACAAAAAGATTAATCATAATAACATGTTCTGATTTTGTTGAAACAATTTTACTGATGGGGCAATATGTAATATTTATGGCTCTGAAACAAAACGTAACCTTTTGTCCTTTAGACAAAAGCTTCATCTTTATAGCTGTATAGCAGCTGGTAAACTTGGTTTTAATTTTTTCTCTCTTTAGCATATTTTCTTTTAATATTTAGCAATATAACCATAAGTTTTCCTTCCTTTTATTTCTAGCATAAAAAATTGGTTCACCTTCAGAGCATTTTTTTTTTGTGGCTTCCAAAGGCCTTTGTATCTCTGTTAAAAATAAATTGCTTTTATAATGAAGCAGTTCCAGTGTCCTTATTCTTTCTATCAAGATCCCAGAGGATGTTAACCTAACACATACGTAGGTTCTCTAAAATGTAAAAAAAAGAATATTTAATGAGAAAAATCCTTAATCATTATTGCTTTTGTGGAGGCCTGGGCATTAATGGGCAAAATGAAGACATGCGATGCTGCTGGGTATCTTCCGTCTTTGGCTTAAACAGGCTGTGCTGGGCAGTCAGTAGTGCAACGTTTCCATTCCGGTTCCTTTTCTGCTTCCTGTTTTGCAAGTTGGAAATAAGCTCAGTCCCTAATTATAGTTCAGAAGCTACCAGCAACTGTGGCTGATGGGAGGCACTGAATCATACGCTCGTCCAGGTGTTGAAACCTCTCATTGTGCAGTGGGGATGCAAGTGGATGCAGGGGGGCTTGCAGGGATGTGATCTTCATGTACATGTGTACCACAGAATCCATTTTGTTGCTGGGATTTTGACAAACAAATAAAACCTCACAAAAAATGACAGTTCTTCGAAACAGCAGGCACAAATTTCATGTTGTCTGGTGAGAGCCTTAACCGGCAATGCAACATTCCAGTAATTTCATGCACATCTGCTAGCAGCACATCAGTTGGTCTTGGAGATGTAGCTGAAAACTGGGCATCAGCTGGTTTTCCATCCATTAATCAATTCAGATGAACAGTCAGAAATGGTCCAGAGTTCAGAAGAAAAAATCCAGGTATCTGACTTTCTTACATGAGTGTTTATCAAAAAAACTCAACATTTTTCTGGAATAATGCTGTCAACATTAAGGTTGTTTTGGTCATATTTACTGTACAGATGCCCTGAGGCACAAACAAAATTCTGAAGCAGTGAGAAAAGAGCTCAGACTGAGGTTGGTTTTTTCAAATGGTTTTTATCCATTTGAAGGCTGTAAGCCTTGGCCTCAGCCTGCAGCTCATGCAAATAGATTTGTGTTCTACAGTGTACAGCAGTGATCTTCGGGATTCGGTTTACTATGGTTTTGCACGGGTTTTTTCCTTTCAAAGTTGGAGAGATGAAAATGATTACATAAAGGACAATCACAGAGCACTGCCTGCAAGGAAACTGTTGTAGGTTTATTCATTTGTAAACATTAAAAACAGTTTTGTTATTTACAGTCTGTTAGAAGCATTATTTTAACAATGATTGGAGTTTCTTGATACCAACAATACCCCAGTTGCTGTGTATAAATCACAGTAATTCTTTTATAGCTCTATATTTAAACATTGTGTCTGACCTTCTGGCGAGCAGAAAAAATCACAAGTGTTTTGATTTGGTACACAATGTATGTATTATTGTTATTGTTATTATTATTGTTGTTGTTTCTTTGTGCAAATTTGCATTTACAGGAATAAGCATTCCTTTGGAGCAGGGCAGCAGGACAACTTCAAACTGAGCTGCAATTACTGCATGCAGTTGATGCACACTTCGGGGGCTGAGTAATAATACTGCAGGAAAGCTGAGTCAGACATTGTTGCTCCTCACTTCTTTCAGTTTACCTTTCTCCTCATTCTTCAACTTCCTTCAGAGGCTTTACACAAGTAGATTGTGTGCTGCTGTTACCTTAAGGTCCATCCATACATTATTTGGCATGAAGCCCTTTGAAATATAAATAAAACACACAGAAATGCAAGATGAAATACTGGTAAATCAGAAATAAATGTGATATTTGCCACTTGGAATTTTAGGGGTTGCAGGTGTTTTGAGAAAAGAGAAATCCAACATAAAGAAAGACCCACAGCTGTTGTTTGATAAGCCCGGTTTTAATTGTGAATGACTCATTGGGGAGAAATAATCCCTGTCCTATGCCCAGCTTCCTGTGTGGCCACCTGGCCTTGTTTGTCCCCCCATGCCATCTGGATCAGCCTTTCCCCTTGTGTCTAATGATCCATGCTTTCCTTTCCGGTCGCTTTCCATCTCCACTGCATGTCAGCACTCTGTCTTCTTATTTCAGGGCATCTTCCTGATTCCTCTTTGTGTGTCAACATTCTTTTTTTCAGGTGACTTAAAAAAATGCTCAGAGGCCATTTTGTGCTCAGTGTTTAAAATGAAGAGGTAGAGTGATAAGAGACTTAGGGCATGCATTTTCTAACATTTTGAAAGATTTTTTAAAATCAGTTTGATCCATCTATAATTCTGGGAGTCTTTTATATTCATAAAATGACTTTCACAAGCAGACAACAATTAACTGGTTGGTGCTCATAAATTATTTGCTGATCAATACCTATTTGCTCAGTGCAGGGTCATAGTGGTCTGTCCAGAGCCTGCAGGATAGGCCATGAAACGGGACACAGCATGAACAGACAGCCAGTCCATTCACACTAAGTACAACTGACTTGAAACAACCTCCATGCTGATTGATGAAGGTTTAAACCAGATTCTAGTATCTGAACCCAGTGTTACCTACTGCACCACCCAAGGATCAGTTTGTTACTTACTATTAGGGATGAAGTAATATCAGGCAAATTATGACTGTGCGGGGGCAGGGTATCAGAGAACTCATTTAGTCTTACAAAAAAATGCCTGAACAGTGTGGAAAAGGTTAATGAGATCGGAGGAAAAAGCTTGTCATAACCCCACAGGACATGAGGTCCTTGACCGTCACACAAGATCATTTATCACAGTCAACTTGGTGGAGACCCAGAGTCCACAGCTCTGCAATTCACTGCTGTAAATGTTTCCACAGCAGCAGGCAGCCATCACTGTGAATCTCCCCAGAAACTGAGCACAATGTCAGTGATGCATGACAGCAAAATAAGGTTAAACATGTCTGTCTTTGGAGACAAAATGGGAAACAGAGAGAGAAAGTCTTGTTTTGTCTTAAGTGATCTGTCTTTATCAGATTTAGGTTATTGCTACAGTATATTTGATTATTCTGCTTTGTATGTCGGTGGACAATTTTATGTAGTATATTTAATATTCACTGATCAGCCACACAATTAAAACCATCTGGCTAAAATTGTGTAGGTCCCCCTCGTGTCACCAAACCAGCTATGACCCGTTGAGGCATGGACTCCACAAGACCTCTGAAGGTGTCCTGTGGTTTCTAGCACAAAGATGTCAGCAGCAGATTGTTTAAGTCCTCTAAGTTGTGAAGGGGGCCTCCACAGATTGGACTTGTTTCTCCAGCAAATCCCACAGATGTGCGAAAGGATTGAAATCTGGGGAATTTGGAGTCCAGGACAACACCTTGAACTATCGTGTTTTTCAAACCATTCCTGAACAAATTTGTAGTGTGGCTGGGAATACCCTTGCCATGAAGGTGTGTATGTGGTCTGCAACAATATTTAGGTAGATTATCTGTGTCAAAGTAACATCCACATGAATGCCAGGATCCAAGGTTTCCTAGCAGAACTTTGCCCAGAGCATCACACTGCTTTCTTCACAGAGTGCATCCTGCTGCCATCTCTTCCCCAGGTAAATGACGCACACACTCCTGGCTGTCCATAAAAGAAACGTGATATCTCAGACTAGACCACCTCCTTCCATTGCTCCATGATCCAGTTCTGACACTCAGGTGCTCATTGTAGGTGCTTTTAGCAGTGGACAGGGGTCAGCACGGGCACTCTGACCGGTCAGTCTGCAGAAACGCATCCCCATACGCAGCCCCATTGCTTTGCACTGTGTGTTCTGATGCCTTTCTATCATAGCCAGCGTTAAGGTTTTCAGCAATTTCTACTACAGCAGCTCTTCCGTGGGAATTGACCAGACAGGTATCGATGAGCCTTGGGCATCCATGACCCTGTCGCCGGTTCACCAGTTGTCCTTCCTTGGACCACTTGTGATAGGTACTAGCTACTGCATACAGGAAACCCCCATCCCACATTTAGGAGATGCTCTGACCCAATCATCCAGCCATCACAATTTGGCCCTTGTCAAAGTGGCTCAGATCCTTACACTTGCCCATTTTTCCTGCTTCCAACACATCAACTTCAACAACTGACTGTTCACTTGCTGCCCAGTATGCCCCCCCCAACCCTTTAACAGGTGCCATTGTAATGAGAAAAGCAATGTTATTTCCTTCACCTGTCAGTGGTTTTAATGTTGTGGCTCATCGGTGTAGTATTATATCTATATCATATACAAATGTACATGTAAACTAAAGTATATATAATATAATATATGTGTGGTAAAATTTAGAGCTGTAATTTAAAATAAAAATTAAGTTTAGCAAAGAATAATATACCATTAATTCTAAAACATATTTGTTTTTCTAGAACAAATTTTATTTTATACACTGGTATAAAGATGTTAAAATATTTGTTACTTAAAAATAATCTTTAAAATATTCAGTTCTCTGTAACATTTAGCATTCTCTGTTGATTTCCGTATTTCACTTGGGTCTTTTTGTCTGTTTTACCCCAGTGAGCCAGAACAAAGCTGAACTTGTTCTGTGCAAAAGTTAGCCTTACTTTGCAAAATCCTAATTGAAAGTGATGTCAGTAAATATCATTTCTGCTCAAGTAGGTCATTTGAGACACAAAAAGGGATTTTGAAAACAATATTAAAATAATAACTGGTTCACAGAGGATTTGTTTTGCATCCTTAATTTAGCATATTTGTTAATCCAGCCACAAGGGAATGCACAAACTAGTGTATTTCTTCGTGTCGGTCCTAAGCCCAGATAAATGGAGAGGGTTGCATCAGGAAGGGAATCCGGCATAAAAATTTGCCCAACCAAATATGTGGACAAAAATACAAATTTCCATACCAGATCGGTCGAGCCCCGGGTTAACAACGACCGCCACCAGCACTGCTAGCCAGCAGAGTGCTGGCGGAAATTGGGCTACTGTTGGCCGAAGGAGAAGAGGCCGAAGGAAAAGAGGAGGAAGGCATGTCCGGAGGAAGGAGGAGAGGGGGAAGGTTAAGAGAGTGGACGTGAAGGTAGGAACTTTGAATGTTGGTAGTATGACTGGTAAAGGGAGAGAGCTTGCTGATATGATGGAGAGAAGGAAGATTGATATATTGTGTGTGCAAGAGACCAAATGGAAGGGGAGTAAGGCTAGGTGCATCGGAGGGGGGTTTAAACTGTTTTACCATGGTGTAGATGGGAGGAGAAACGAGGCAGGGGTTATCCTGAAGGAACAGTATGTCAAGAGTGTTTTGGAGGTGAAGCGAGTGTCTGACAGAGTGATGGTTATGAAACTGGAAATTGATGGTGTAATGATGAATGTTGTTAGTGCATATGCCCCGCAAGTTGGGTGTGAGATCGATGAGAAAGAAGAATTCTGGAGTGATATGGATGAAGTGGTGAAGAGTGTACCCGAGGGAAAGAGAGTGGTGATTGGAGCGGATTTCAATGGGCATGTTGGTGAAGGGAACAGAGGAGATGAGGAGGTGATGGGTAGGTATGGTGTCAAGGAGAGGAACACAGAAGGTCAGATGATTGTGGATTTTGCAAAAATGATGGACATGGCTGTGGTAAACACATATTTTAAGAAGAGGGAGGAACACAGGGTGACATACAAGAGCGGAGGAAGATGCACACAGGTGGATTATATCTTATGCGGGAGGGCCAGACTGAAGGAGATTGTAGACTGCAAAGTGGTGGCAGGGGAAAGCATAGTTAGGCAGCATAGGATGGTGGTTTGTAGGATGACATTGGAGATCAAAAAGAGAAGGAGAGTGAGGGCAGAACCAAGGATCAAATGGTGGAAGTTGAAAAAGGAAAACTATAAGGTGGAGTTCAGGGAGGAATTAAGACAGGCATTGGGAGGCAGTGAAAGTTAACAGTGAGCTGGGCATCTACAGCAGAAGTGGTAAGGGAGACGGCTAGAAAGGTGCTTGGCGTGACATCTGGACAGAGGAAGGAGGACAAGGAAACCTGGTGGTGGAATGAGGAAGTACAGGAAAGTATACAGAGGAAGAGGCTGGCGAAGAAGAAGTGTGATAGACAGAGAGATGAAGAATGTAGACAGGAGTACAAGGAGATGAGGTGTAGGGTGAAGAGAGAGGTGGCGAAGGCTAAAGAAAAGGCGTATGGTGAATTGTATGAGAGGTTGGACACTAAGGAGGGAGAAAAGGACCTGTACCAATTGGCTAGGCAGAGGAACCGAGCTGGGGAAGATGTGCAGCAGGTTAGGGTGATAAAGGATAGCGATGGAAATGTACTCACAAGCGAGGAGAGTGTGTTGAGCAGATGGAAAGAGTAGTTTGAGGGGTTGATGAATGAAGAGAACGAGAGAGAGAAGATTGGATGATGTAGGGATTATGAATAGGGGAGTGCAATGGATTAGCAAGGAGGAAGTTAGGACAGCTATGAAGAGGATGAAGAATGGAAAGGCTGTTGCCCCAGATGACATACCTGTGGAAGCATGGAAGTGTTTAGGAGAGATGGTAATGGAGTTTTTAACCAGATTGTTTAATGTAATCTTGGAAAGTGAGATGATGCCTGAGGAGTGGAGAAGAAGTGTATTGGTACCAATTTTTAAGAATAAGGGTGATGTGCAGAGCTGTAGTAACTATAGAGGGATAAAACTGATCAGCCATAGCATGAAGTTATGGGAAAGAGTAGTGGAAGCTAGGTGAAGAAGGGAGGTGACGATTAGTGAGCAGCAGTACTACAGATGCGATGTTTGCTCTGAGGGTGCTGATGAAGGTGCTGATGGAGAAGTACCGAGAAGGTAAGAAGGAGTTGCATTGTGTCTTCGTGGACTTAGAGAAAGCATATGACAGGGTACCTAGAGAGGAGTTGTGGTATTGTATGAGGAAGTCAGGGGTGCCAGAGAAGTATGTAAGAGCAGTACAGGATATGTACAAAGACAGTGTGACAGTGGTGAGGTCTGCAGTAGGAGTGACAGATGCTTTCAGGGTGGGGGTAGGATTACATCAAGGATCAGCTTTGAGTCCTTTCTTGTTTGCAATGGTAATGGACAGGTTGACAGATGAGATCAGACAGGAGTCACCGTGGACTATGATGTTTGCTGATGACATTGTGATCTGTAGTGAGAGTAGGGAGCAGGTTGAGAAGACCCTGGAGAGGTGGAGATATGCTCTAGAGAGAAGAATAATGAAGGTCAGTAGTACTAAGACAGAATATATGTGTATAAATGAGAGGGAGGACAGAGGAATGGTGAGGATGCAGGGAATAGAGTTGGCGAAGGTGGATGAATTTAAATACTTAGGATCAACAGTTCAGAGTAACGGGGAGTGTGGAAGAGAGGTGAAGAAGAGAGTGCAGGCAGGGTGGAGTGGGTGGAGAAGAGTGTCAGGAGTGATTTGTGACAGAAGGGTACCAGCAAGAGTGAAAGGGAAGGTCTATAAGATGGTAGTGAGACCAGCTATGCTTTATGGGTTGGAGACGGTGGCACTGACCAAAAGACAGGAGGCAGAGCTAGAGGTGGCAGAGTTAAAGATGTTAAGGTTTGCATTGGGTGTGACGAGGATGGACAGGATTAGAAATGAGTATATTAGAGGGGCAGCACAGGTTAGACGGTTTGGAGACAAAGTCAGAGAGGCGAGATTGCGTTGGTTTGGACATGTGCAGAGGAGAGATCCTGGATATATCGGGAGAAGGATGCTAGGGATGGAGCTGCCAGGCAAGAGGAAGGCCTAAGAGGAGATTTATGAATGTGGTGAAGGAGGACATGCAGGTGATGGGTGTGACGGAGAAAGATGCAGAGGACAGGAAGAAGTGGAAACAATTGATCCGCTGTGGCAACCCCTAACAGGAGCAGCCGAAAGATGAAGAAGAATTTAGCATATTTGTTGCATTCTCGAAATACTTCAAACAAACCATTATTCACTGTGGCTTTTATGTATATATTTGACTATACGTAATGCATTTGTAGTGGAATGGGGGATTTTGAGTGTGTGTGTGTGTGTGTGTGTGTGTGTGTGTGTGTGTGTGTGTGTGTGCGTACAAGAGTCTGCTCCTCTGAGATCAGTCTAGACTCACAAGCTGTTTCATTCTACACAGACTGTTGGCTGAATTGTCATCATATGACTATTTTTTCCAAACCTTCATCATGACCATGTGACTCATCCGTTTCCTTAGAGACAGCAGTGATGTAGGTGCACTGAGATGCTCAGTCAGTGGAGCAGGAGTCAGGAGCACGATCAGCACTCGGGCAGAACACAGGGTTGCAGGCAACCATCTGTCCTGGCTGGGGCTTCCTACACAAGCAAGGTGAGAGGGGACTCATCTCGCTTCCACACCATCCCTCTGTCTGCCTGTTTGGGGATCATGATCAAGTCTGTAAAGGACTTTCTGGAGAAAATGCTGCCTACACTTGACAAGATACAAGGAAAGATCATGTGTCATGTCTCATGTTTGTGACCGGAGGTGAGTCCTTGTTGTCTGTGGGGACTGTAGGGGACCTGAAAAACCAAGTAAGTGATTTAAATGTCTTGAAAAACTCAAAGTTTTTTTGCTGGTTTAAGGAATCTGACTTAGTTTTGTATGTAAACCTTGTGAAAGGTGCTGCTGTTAAGCATGTTGACTAACAAACACAGAACAAGTTAAACCTGAAGGCAAATTAAAATGTCATGTCAGTAAAAGAAATGCATCGGCCCTGCTGAGCAGACATTTGCATGACATTTGTTTAATCTCCTAACTGTTGCATATTGTTTAAAAGGATTTTTGTCTCAATTTGAAAGCAGATAAAAATTATCTGTCTCCTCTAACATATGAATCTTTCAAATTATGTGCACTCTTGTATGCAGTCTGATGTGCAGTGTGTAAACAGACCATTTGTATTTGAACACAGCAGCATGTTTTTACTCCTCAAGCTGCTGAAAAGACAGTATACTCAAAATGAGGACATCATTTTACACCTTGCTAACATATATTTTCATTTCTCCTACATGGCTCAAGGTGTGACACAGGTGCAGGCTGCAGAGCCAGATGTTACTTTTTATTTGGAGTCTGAGATTTGAAGATCTGAGCTGCTAGTAGACAGAGCTGCATGGTCAGAATGCAGATAACAGATGTTGTTACTGTTTATTTGGTCCCGGCAGTCAGGGCACTTATATCTTTGCCATGGAACAGACTGGATGCCCCGAATGTCACTGTGAAAATGTGTACAAATGTGCACATTCTACAGTGGTGAAAAAACTGTTTAATTTGTAATGCTTTTGCAAGTAGTGCTTTTTTCATGCCCCCTGAGCTAGAAATCTGTGTGTGCTGCAGAGAAGCAGGTGGTGCTGGTGGTGTGGGGGGCAGACTTTGTTAGGTGTGCTGTATCTGAACCCTCAGCCCCAGCTCCACCTGTTCACTTTGGGCAAGCAGCATCTGCACCACTGGCCAGTTCCCAGCAGCCCGATTTTCACATTTCCCTCCACTTTGTCTGCACAGTCATTTCTCACAGTTTTTAAATTCTGTATTTTTCTGTGACTTACATCATGAATCTTTCTAACTTGTTTCATACTTAAGGTAGGGCATATATTTCACTGACTTTAAAAATATGTTTAGAAAATGGGTTATTTTATGTGTGAGGGATCCATGCTTTGGCAGTGCTGCAGTAGGTAATGAACGCCTATTCCTCCCTCAGTATAAATAGTTATTAGTGTTATTTTACCATAAATAAAATACAATGCATTTATCTATGTAACATGATACTTACATTTACATTACAGTTATTGGCTAGCCTGAGATTCTGTTAGACAAAATACTGCAAAACTAATGAGGGAGATTTATAGTACATTTTTTCATTTAAATGTTTAACTTTATTTAAACATATCAGCTAACACTTTGTGGGATGTTTTGAGTTTTAATAGAATGCTCACCAGAATGTAATTCTTTTCTTTCTCATCAGTTTTGGTTGCTGCCCTGTGATATGAATGACACCATGGTGATACCTTCTGGGGCAGCAGCCCCATCAGAAAGGTAAAAAAGTCTTTAGAATGAATTTCTTCCCTCACTGAGTTGTAGCCAGTGGTCAGCATGAGAATCACCCTTTATCAGTGGTCATTTGGTGACTGCGATATTCCCTACCACACAATACTCCTTTTTTACTGCAAAACTGCAGTTCTTGTACCCCACTCATCCCTGGCCTGGTGTGGCTAGAATTTCTGAAACACCTTTCTTATAACCTAGAAAACTCAGGTTGGGTCTCTGAAAATGTATTATACCTTCACTACAAGAACAGGAAAAATGGGTAGAACAGCTTTAACTTCAAAGCTGAGGTAGTATGGTAGGTACATACAGCGCACATACAGCACACATACAGTACAAACCACATGTGCAAGTATAGTTACAGGAAACTGCTTGAATTTTTCATGAAGATTTAGTTCCTTAGGAAATGAGGTACCATTTCTTCCCAGCTCTTCTGCAGCAGCTCCCAGAGATGTGAGACGCATGCAGCCTATTCATTGCCACAGTTGTGTCTAGTTTGCCCCAGAACAGCACTGTTAGGCTGTACACAAACGTCTCCCTCATACTGTATATAGGGGACCGAGTCGGCAGGCACGAAGAATCACAGGTTAATTGTTAGCAAAAAATCATTTATTCCAAAAATATAATTGTTATATCAGTAAAGGATAAAATTGGGCCCATAAAAAGGTCAATACAACATAACACCAAACCAACTATGCACAACTCAAATCAACTAAATGTACAACTAACCTAACAAACGCTCCAACAATAGGGCTTAAATAATGGCTCATCAGACCATTCACATACAACTACATACAATAGGGGAACACCAGGACTATACAAACACAAATTAACAACAAAATACAACACACCAGTCAGTTAACTAAATCATAAACATAACAAAGTCCACCTAAATCAAAATACTATTAATAAAAACATGAATCAGGAAATTAAACCAAGTGAACTTTTACACTGATATTCTCCCCCCCCCCCATACTGTAGCAAAGGTTTGTCTGCCTTGGATCCACTTCCTGCTTTCTAAGGCCCGATTTCTTTCTTCTAGTCTTTTTATCCAGATGGGTATCTGGATGAGCCCATCCCCAGAAGCCACCAGCCAAAGTAGTAACTCCAAACCAATTTCCATTCAAACCCCAAACAGCAAATTCAAACCAAACATCTCACCACCCAAACTCTCCAAAGGAAATCAACACAAACAGAAATTCAAACAAAAAATGTGCATAAACTATACACTCATCTGTGTGGCTGCTGGAGCAGCCATCACACTGTACATAATGCTTCGAATCAAAGATCTCTTCTGCTCCTGGTGGGCTGTATGCACTTGGTATTTCAGTACCACTACTGTGTGTGCATAAACCATCACACCACAGTCCTTCCTGGTCAAATTTATTAGCGCTACAAATTGCTGCGCTCCGCTGTTATGTTTACGATGAGAAAGGAGTGCAGTAGTTTTAGTCAAGCCAGGCGCTGTGATAAAAATGAGGAATCCTTTGCAGCATAATATCAGATCAGCAGGTGGAGCAGTGATCAGAACCATCACCTTGCAAATGGAAGGTGTTAGGTCCAAATCCCCACTCCTTTTGTAATGTCCTTGATCAGCAAGGTTTCCCATGTTGGCGCCAATAAAAAATATCAACCTGTTTAAATGCAAGTGCCTTACAACCTAATGCAATAAGTTGCCTAGGGCAAAGTTGCCCAGTGAAACAAAAGATGAGTGGGCTGACTGTCTGCATTTATAGAACTCAAAACACTGTGCAACAGTAATGTGTGGCTGCTTTCTGGTGTCCTGTCAGTCAGAAGCCCCCTCCCAAATCCTCTGAGCTTTCATGATGGATAGAACCAATGGTGCACAGGGGCTGTCCCCTAAAACAACCAAATGAAAGACATTCCCCAGTCATATTCCTACTTCTGCTAAAATGATAGCAATAATAGTCTGAACTGCACACCTAAAATGACACTGTGACTACTGTTTCAGTGAAAAACATATAAATTTTCCAACGCATATGGGGTCTGGTGGAAAACATAAACATTAGGAATCACAATAACTATGGTTAAAACAAGTCAGTGTCCAGGGCTTAGGGGACCTATTGGCTAAAAAATTACCCTTCTGTTTCTACAGTGTGTACAAGTGTATGAGGTGGAATCCAAGGAAAGTATTTTGCTGACAGAGCTTCACATCCTTTGTATTCAGATGTCTGATAGTTGAAGAAAGGCTGCTACGAAGAATTAAAATGAATTGTAAATTACAGAGGGTGGCATGGTGCTGCAGCGGGTCTTGCTGGTGCCTCAGAGCTCCTGGGCTGTGGGTTTGGATATGGGTTTGAATGTGGCCTGGTCTGCATGGAGCTTGCATGTTCTCCCAGTGTTCACATGGGTGCTCTGGTTTCTTCCCACAGCCTGAAAACATGTTTCAGCTGAACTGGTGATTCTTTATTTGAGTGAACAAGTTTGTGATGAGGGACTGGCATCTCTGCCTCACTCTAAATTCCAGGATAGATTCTGTACCATCACAACCCTGCACTAAAGAAGAACTAAAAAGAAATTTTACAGCAGGCACTAATGCACTCCAGTGCCACTTATCTGTCTGGATTTGCAAGGCTGACGCTATTGGAACGCTGCTGTGTTTGCGCAGGTATTTTGACAACCTTGTCAGACCATCCAGCCTTAGCAGATGTTGCCTGAGTGAGACAGGATAAGCTAGATAGCCTGACTTAGGGAACCGAAACTTGTACATCTGTTAACAAAAACTCTGTCTGAGAGAGTACCTTCTACCACATTCTCTTGCTATTTTTTTAATGTTGTTTCTGATGATCGATGGGGTGCTGATGGTATTGCCGGGTTTACCTTGTTTTTAGGCTTTGTTGAAGATGTAACCCACATAATAATTTAGCACAGTTTTGTGTGACTGACTATATACCAACTGACAGAAGTTTAATACATTAAATACTTCTGACAATGGACAGTGAAGAGGCCTTGAAGTTCAGATCCTACTGCAGTATCCTTGCTGAAAGTACTCATCTTGAACTGATAGAGTGAGACTTATTCTCCTCTGTAAATGTGTAAATATGAACTGACTGGTGCAGCACAGTCTCCAGTGCCAGAACTCTGTGGGTGAACACAGGATGGAACTTCTCTCACTCTAGGAACAGTGTGCATGTTCTCCTGTGTTTAAGTGGGTGTCCTCTCACTTCAAACACATATATTCAGGTTGCGCAAGCTCGTGTAGACCAAGACTGCCCTGCAGCAGACTGGTGTGCTTTCAGGATGTGGCCTGCCTTACACCTTGTGTTTCTATGATGGGCTCTGGACCACCATGACCCTCCACTGGCTAAGTGGGTGCTGATGACAGATAGATGGACAAACCTAAGTAGCGTTGAACAAGGCATTAGAGAAATAATGGCTAAAAATATTGCAGAAACATACAGGCAGTTGTCTCAACTCATGTATTGCAATTTTTATAGTTTCTAAGAAAGAATGTTGGCCATCTGATATGAAATATGTACAGTATGAGGGCTGCAATTATACTTAGTAAAAATACTACCATTTCAAGCAATGCTGTTTAGTTAACCAGTTTCGTGATCTTTGTTAACTATGTCCCTAGAGTTTGATATTAAGTGTCTATGTTAAACTGGCATTTTTACAATTTTTCCAGCCATTAATCAATCTGTGCTACCTGAAGGGCAACAATGTCACAATCTGCTGATTTCATCGTCTTCTAATAGATTTAAAAAACATCTTCTGTGTCTGACCATCCTGTTTCTGTCTATTGCCATTAAAGAGTATTTCTTCACCCAGCTCTTTACTCAATTTATATACAGCAAATGACTTTCCAATCATTGTTTGTTCGTGTTCCTTAAATACATTTTATTTATGATTAAGTCAATATTTCAAATCACTGATGGCATTTTCAGTCAGTTTTATGTTTATGTTCTCTCTGTTGATGCTTATAATGCACAGGATGTGTTTTTGTAGGGCGTTTCATACAGATGTGAAAATGAAATCCCAGCCCGCGTTTTTCATGAGGCTTCTGTCACACTTCATTACAGAGTGTTTAATTATTACAGGCAGCATTGATTCTGACACACCACATGCAAAGCTCTTAAATGCTCCAGTTCTGACAGTATAATTTGACTAAACCACATTACGGGCAGTTTTTTCACAGTGGGTCTATTTTCAGTAATATAATTATTCTGTGCTGCTGTGGCACGGTGATAATAGAAGTCTCCACATTTTTTTGACCATTAACTAAAGGATTGCCATGAGGGTTGGGCAGCCACTTCTACTTGAAACCCCAGAGGTCTATTTTTCTCCCCTTTTTTGCAGTTGGGATTTTTTTTTTCTTTTTTCCTTTCCTCATTTGCCAGCTGGCTTACCATAATAGTCACCTATTGCTTTAGAACAGAGCTGAACTGAATTAAATAAAGCATGACAGCCATTTGTATTTTCCTCTAAGCTGTGCTCCTGCCTATATTTTGAAGTGCCATGGACAATCCAAGCCGACTGGATGAAGAGCACCAACTGATTGCCCAGTATGCTGCCCGCCTGGCTGCTGAGTCCAGCAACTCTGCTGTAAGGGGCTCACAGTGCATGGAGAGGAACACTGACACTAACCCATACTGCAAGCACTCACAATGACACTAACAACAGGCGGCACAGGGCTTAGCACCACAACTTGGACCAACTTGTATACAATAGACTAAAATTTGAATCCCACCTCCCACCTGTAGTATTCTTGTTCAATGTATTTACCCTGAATTGACAGAGCTGAATGTACCATGCTATCTACATGAGTAAATCATTGGAAGTAATGCATATTATTTTAAACCACAAATGTTCAGCACTGTAGAGAATAACCCAGTCTGATGTGTTCTCTTTCAGCACCATCCTTTGACTGACTTGGGCTTCAGCTTTGATGCCACCAAGCAGCAGAGGCAACTTATCACCGAACTAGAAAACAAAAACAGGTGGGGGACAGAGGGGGGGGGGCTTTGCCTCATGCATATTAATGCAATGGAATGAAAAGGTGTAGTTTAAAATATTCACCAGAGCCCCACAGGAACCACATTAAGTTCAGCCTCAAAACAGCTTATGTTGTGCAAGGAATATTAATGAGCCTTATTTTATTTTAGATTAAATGACATTTAATTTTGCTTTGAACATTTTACTTGTTGTATTTGCTCAGCTTGGTGCTGTGGCCATGCAGTTGTGACAGATGTGACCTTGGTATGTGTTAATGTACATGCTCCTCTGTGTATGTGTGTGTGTGTGTGCGCGTGCGTATATGTGCATGTGCATGCGTTTGTGTTTGGGGCTTGCTGTGCCGTGCCAGGGAGATGCTGCAGGAGATCCAGCGGCTGCGTGTGGAACATGAGCACGCCTCTCAATGGACCCCAGAAAAGGCGCAGCAGAATGCTACGCTCCTGGCTGAGCTTCGCCATCTCAGGTGCTTCACCTCTGTGCAAATCTTGCCTTCCAAAGCCATCATTCACTGTTCACTGAGATCTACTGAGGTTGAAGGTATAACATGGCCCTGTTGTGTGTCCTCTATGGCCCAGACAGCGGAAAGACGAGCTGGAGCAGCGCATGTCAGCCCTGCAGGGCAGCTGCAGGGAATTGGTGGTCCAGTTGGAGGGGCTCATGAGGCTGCTCCAGGTAGAACACTGCACCATTGCTACGTTGCCCATCTTGTGTGTTGGATCTTTTAACCCAGAGGACAAATAATAACTCCACTTCAGTCGTTCTGAGACCTTTTTAACTTGAAATGGGTTTACTCAAAGGAAAGGGTAAGAACAGCAGCAGTAATAATAACAGTGAGAATGTGTGCCGCGTGTGACTGACTGCTACAACACCGGCTGTGTGTTTAGGGTTCTTCTGAGGTTGCGATAGTGAAATAGCACAAGGGGGCAGTAGCTTTCTCCCTGATGCATGCTTACTGCCTGGACCGCATGTGTCAAGCATATTTATGAGTGTTGCAACAAGATCACACAACGTGCCACACAGAGGACAACCTCATTTGACCTCAGTGGAGGAGAACATGTTTCAGAGTCTTTGCTGAGGTTTTAATGACCTTCCCCCGCAAGCCCTGGTTTGAAAGAATGTGCTTTATGATGAGACTTCATCTGGTCCGGCTGGAGAAAGCAGGATGTCCTTAAACACTCAGAGGACCCTTTCAAGGATTTTGTGCTGTAATCGGTTTCAGCTGCTTGAACAAATTTATTTAACTGCCATGCAGTGCAGACAGGGTTGATTTTGTTTGACGTTACATCCTAAACAGTCTGCTTGTTTATATATTGGATTTTGTTTTCTTTTGTGCATATTGGGTAATTGTTTTACTTTTTCGCACCCTTCCTTGGCCATCCTGTCTCGGGATGACAGGATGAGGAGCAGAGGCAGGAAGTGAGTGACTCCACTGTAAGCCCCCATGTTCATAAAAACCTCATAGCAGATGTTTATTTGGTCCTGTCTGCTGGTGGTGGTTTCTGACATGGCTTTCTACATTCTATCCTTCATGGCAATCTAAGAAATACAAGTACAATTATTACTATCACTTTTTTGCTTATGTTGCCTATGACTGGAGTGAATGATTTTCTGCAGAAATTCTCAAATGTAATATTAATCTGCTTTTAGATGTCACTTTAGTATATTGTTCTCTGATGTCTTCAGTGTTTTGCAATGTTATTTTTTTCAATTTTTGTTCCAGCCTGACATACAGCAGATTCATATCAAACATAAAGTATACAGCAGCTGGTAGGAGAAGCAGGTGGACTAAACGTTGGAGTTGCTGCCTTATAATCAAAGGACCTAGGTTCAAACCCCTGGTCCTGTTGTGGTGTCCTTGAGCAAGGGATTTACTGTAATAATAGCAGTAAAAAATACCCAGCTGTGCAAATGAATCATTATAGGTAGCTTAGTGTTCAAACCTGACATTCAATGTGATTTTGGAGAAAAGAAGAGATCATTTCTGTGTTGTTGTTTACAAAACAGGAGACTAAAAGGCAGGATGTTCACAGGATGTTTCCTGTACTGCTTCCTTTCTTCTCAGGACCAGGAAAACCGCTTGTCAAACCCCTCCCCAAGCCATGATGGTGGATGCGCCACACCCACATCAGTGCATCCTGCTTCCAGTGGCTCCATCCAACCTGACGTGCTCCAGGACTCTCTGTCAGGGATGGAAGGTGCCCCACATGCAGCTGTCACCCATCCTCATGCCTCTGGTGGCTCAATATCACATAGTGTGCTTTAAAGAATGCGCATGCCATAGTGCTGTCATTTTTTCGTATAACATATAAACCGGTGTCCATAGTGATGCATGTAAAAAGGCTTCAGCTTTTCTAGTGCTGACATACTGGAAGCAAGTAGCTACGGTAAAATTTTTTCAGTTTGTACACCTATGTCAGGTTCAGGGCCACGTGCACAGTGTAATAATATGAAAAGAGAAATACAGAGAAAAATTACATTGATAGCTTTAACTTTCTACTGTTTTGTCTTTTCAGATCTGTGTACAAACCTTTGCAATGAGCTTTCCTCCACAGATTCAGTTACAGACCCCTTGTCTTCCCTGGTGCGAGAACTTAACTTTGGTGTGTGTGATCAAACCTTATATACTGTATCTGTTGAATTTCACATGTACAACAACAGAAGCTGTGACACAGGGATTTTCAAGAAAATCTTTCTTGTTTTTAAACTGGTACAAAGTGCTTTATGTTACCTGAGGAAGCCTCTGGTTGAATACTGACCAGGGCATGGCCCTCATGGCCTCTTGCAAGGAGTACAATTGTGGACAAGAAGGGGAGAACCTGTCTCTACAGGGGTGCAGACCCATCTGTGTTCAGCCAGAGGCTTCTTCTGCATCTTGTGAGCATAATGTTGAGAAGCCATGGGAGGCCTGAAAGGGTCAGGTGAAGCCCAGACACAGAATCAAGTAAGTATATATAAGTACTTATATATAATGCATATTTTATAATGTGCATAATTTTTGATTCTGTGCCTGTGCCATTCCTACATTTCCATCCTGACTTTTTAATGGCAGTCTACAAAACAGATGGCCTGCCATGACCCTGGTAGGTCACAATGGTATCCGGCTTTGCCTCACTATAAACAATTAGTCCATGCTTCATTTACCACTTAATTACTTCTGTAAAGTGATGAAAGGTGAAGGTAAAACAGAAATTAGAATACTCTGTGGGCCACAAGGACCTGTGGTCCACAGAATAACTCCCTAACACACATTTTCCATGTTTTAAACAATGTAGATGATGACTGTGAGGAAGAAGAAAAGTCGCACAACAGTCAAAGCATGTGAGTCTCACCAAAGCAGTCCAGTGATGTTAAATTCAATGTATTAATGCCATAAGTTGTTGCTGCTATGTAATTTAAAATCATTTGTTTGTATCAATAAAGCGAATGCAGTCTGCGAGCTGTAACTAACACCTTTCCCATTGACTTTGTACAGGTAAGTAAAACCACACATAAAAAGTAAAAGTATGTGTTATACTTTTGTGTATAGTGCTGTTCAGCCATATTTAATTGACATTGTGAGTCCTACACATGTTGACCAGGGGTTTGCTTTGCTTTTATAATAAAACCTAATGCAGTTGTGATACTGCAACCTCCAGTGCTTATTCTAATTTAATTCCCTTAAAGATTCAATTTTTTTCTTTCTAAAAGATCTAGTCAATGAATGAATGTATATTTAATTATCAATATTCTGAAAATGAATACTAAGGACATAATTATTTGACTTCTTGCTCCTCATTTGACCAGAATGCTTCATTGCCAATTCACCTTCAACAGCTTATTAATGATCTATAGACTTTTCAAGGAAAACCCGTGCTTTCACGCACCGCTAGACTGAGCCTGAATGCTAACCAGATTTTTTCTCTCAGTTTAGTTGGTCTGGTGCTTTTCAGAACTGCTGTGCAAGGCTTTCCTGTGATGTGTCAAAAAGGGAAGCTGTTAACTTTTATTGGATCAGCCTGCTGGGGAGCTGCTTCAACAAGCCCCCACTGGGCTCACTTAGTTTTTGGTTTGCAGATGTTCTAGCCTGCGTATTTAAATGCAGTTTTGGAGTAGTTGTTATACGTAGGTGTACATAAGTGTCAGGGAAGGGTGTTAATGCTAGGACAACTGATGGGAATAATAAATACCTCTTAAGTTCATTATAAGCAAACAAGGTTCTGCTCATATTCCTAACATATTAAACAATATGTATGATGAAGTATTGATAATGATAACTAGAATTATGTTTAATGTGCACTCTTTTCTATATTGTATTATACAGGTGAAGTAGAAAGGAAAAAAGCTGAACATCCAAGTAAGTACTATAGAAAACACTGAGCCCAAATGCATAGTTTTTAATGCCTTATAATTAACAGTGATTTAAGAACTACATTGTACTCACTGTCTCGCTGTATCTCTCTCAGCTGTCATTTTGCAAACTAATATATCGTCTCCATATTGTAAGTTTGTTTGTAGGCACACTGGCTGGGCAGAGAAAAAAACATGAAGAGGAGTTCGTTCTCATCACTTAATCGTAACCCTAAGACCACCTGATCTGATCAGGAAAAGACAGGAGAAAACAGCTCAAAATATTTAATGCAGTTCATTAATATTTAATGAATCTGTGTTTCGTTTGGCTTGGAGAAAAGTGTCTTGTAAATTAATAAATTAATTTATTACCTGTACTCTTTATTTGACTGATGCTTTTGTCCAAGTCGACTAACACAGATCCTTCAAAGTAATAATTATAATTATTTTTATCATAACACATTATCATAATACATGATGTTGCTGAAGATCATAAGGAGGATCAGAAAGTGATGTGATGTTAAGATGTAATACTGTTCAATTTTTTTTGCAAGTTAAATGAAAATAATACAAAGAAAACAAGTTTGCAAAGCAGAAACTGTACAGAAATTTTATCATAGCAGAAGCCTGCATCTGGGGATTCCTTAAGTAAAATTGTACTCAAAGGTTTGTGATTATGCAGATTAAGAGATTTCCGAAGACCATGAAACACAAAACTGCCTCAAGGTTAAATCCAAAGTGTGGTTGTGGTCCTGTTTTGTTTTGTGCTGATATGGATCTTGATGAATAGGCAACAGCAGTTCCTTTGGGTGTGAAAAGGGAAATGTCGGAGGGTGGTGGTGCTGGGTAATCTGTGTTGATATCAGTACCGCGTTTATTTCATCTTGAAGTGTTTCACAGTTAATGTACCATAAAGTAATAAATAAAATTTACGTGGACTCCGATGCTTCAGCACGCACTGAAATGAGGACAGCACAAAGACAGACCAGCATCCATTTTTCAAGGTCTTTCAGGTCATGTACAGGTACCTCTATGCTACGCCAAACTTTCATCAAACATCAAGTAGTGAATCTGCAATATTTCTCCTTTTTTTCCATTCATTTTGATCCCACACTGTGAATTACTGTAAAGCTTGTAAAGAAGTTGTGTTTGTGCCAAATGTCAGCATTTGTTGGTCTTAACTTAACACTTCCTTCTCTGTTTCTTGATTCCTTTTATTGACTTCTTATGCAGGCCACCTCAAGCAGTCCCGTTTCTACAATTGTCCATAAAAAACTCTTTATGCTTGAACACTAGATCTTGTAAATAATTGGCCAAGTAGCAAGGATGCTGATGCTGGCAGTCTTGTACACAATCTTGTAGCAATACTCATATGCATATGTATTCAATACTCATACATAATACAGTCACTTTTTCTTACACCAAAATATCAGATATGTCTACTTAGGACAAATACACGAACAAACCCATTTAAACTACAATAGCATAAATGCAGTATGATTTATTATGATGCTAATAGCTTCAAAGTACAACTTAATGTATGGAAAGGTCAAATTGATCTGAATTAATTCTAAGGTAAATTCAAATCAGTCAAATTTGATAATGGAAATAATTTATATTATTATTCATTTGATTCTGATACTAATTCCTGATTTTGTTACTGGATATCTGTGTTTTTTAAATAAATTGAGAGCAATATATTCATGTTTACTGATTATTTTATATTTCTATCTTCTGTTATATTTTTGCACAGATTTATCAACTTCCCAAATGCAATTTATTAGATTTGAAAACATCTTTGATATATTGTAAAACAATGCAAAATAATCCTGTGTGGTGCTTAACACATAAACATACACTCTAAAATTAGTGTTCACTCACTACTTATTGCTTTATTTGGAATATATTAAACTCAAATATTCAATTCAGTTCAATTAAATTTAATTTTTATATAGTGCTCTTCTCACTACAGTGACACAGAGCACTGAATAAATATTCCTGTGAACTGATAACTGACATTTACATGTATTTTTATTTGTCTCACATGGTATAGCTATCCACAGATGAGAGCAGAGTCATGTGGTGTTAGTAATGGATTCTGCAGAAGACCTTGCAGTCTACAGGCCTACTTCTCTGCTTGAGAATGTCTTCATATCACTTACAGTGTCTACTTAATCTACAGTGATTTATGAAGCTTTACCAGTTTATCTAGTATTACAACTGAATATATATCAAAGCGATCAATGTTATATAACTTTCTCAAGGCATGGTCAGCAAGTACTTTAGTGTTAGAATCACTGCCTTACACTCTATAGTCCCGGGGATGAACTCACACCCCTGCTGTTAGTTGAAGCACCTATGTGAACATGATGCAGTAAGAATGGGCAAACAATTATAAAATTAATTATTTAACATTGTGAGTTGTCTGCAGTAAAAGAATACAGTAATCCAAATTTGTAATCATTTTAACTGCTCTACAATGACATTTCTCTACTGGAACAATTCAGTATGAAATGTCCTGTTCCCAAACTGACTGGCTTTCAGTAACATTTCAGCAGCTTTGACCCAATGTTACAGTTTACAATAACAAATTTGTGTTAATATAATAAATGACAAAAATACCACTACAAAAATATCAAAAGTACTTGTAATATTAATTATTATAACAAAATGTTTTTGTTCTTTACTTTCTGTTACCGGGTAGTTTGAAGGCTGCTGGTTCAAATCCTCCTGTTGTAGTGCCATCCGTCCCAAATTGATTCCAAGATTACCCCGCTGTTTAAATGGATAAATACTTTATTTGCAAGAAAAAATGTTGGTAGCAAGTGGTGTTGTAGTGCAAGCTCATGGTTGTTGGTTCAAATCCGACCTCCTGCTGTACCACCGCCGATCAAGGTACTAATCCAGAATCGATACAGTAAGAATTCCCATTTTAATAAACGGATAAATTAGTGCAAAGTTATTTATTTTTGTAGCTTCATCGTTTAATTGTAAGCCCAAAACCCAAAGGCGGTGTCGACGAGGACAAAGTGTCAACTAACGCTACAACCCAACCGGTACCTCATGAATCTGGAGGATCTGGATCTGCGGTCCAGAGAATGTGAGCAGGAGCGGGGAGGTCTTTTCCTCTCCCAAAATCTCGTGCGTTTAGGACCTGGGTGGAAGCCGAGTGGGAGCGCGCGGCACTCTGCAGTGCGATCGGAGCCGGAGCCCCGGACGGCCGGCCGGCAGGAGGAGGTGGAGGAGGTGGTGGTGGTGGAGGAGGAGGAGGAGGACGGGAAGGACGGGCCGCGGAGCAGGAAGAGACCCGGGAGCGTGAGCAAAACACAGAGGGTTCAGGCCTGGGACTGGCGCAACGGGTAACTACCGCGGGGCTCGGCCGTTTCCACCGCATCCGCACTTTCCTCACCGCCAAAAAATAAAACAAATAAAACCACAAACCCTCAGACAGGATGGTCTGGTCAAGTCTGAGTCCCCTTCCCACCCCCCAGAAATTCCGGAAGCTCTCGAATAGCCGATGAAGCACCCGCGTTTGGTTTCGGTTTGTTCCGTTTATTTTTTTAATCTGTGCGTATTTGGCGTGGTCGCTGCAGATGTGCGCCGCGCTCAGGAACCCGGCGGCCGTGCGCGTGCATGGCGCCAGAGCGAGGCGATCAAACTGTAGATGACAGGTGACGGTGAACGTGATGATGCGGGCGATTGTACAGGGGATCATAACCGAGCGGAGATCGGCGCAGACCGGGCCAATTCGGCATTTTTAAAATGGCACTTAATGTGTCACCAGTAAGACGTGGCGATGTCGCCTGGTGGATGTGCTGAACCTGACCTTGGTCGACAGATTCATATCACCAGCTGCAGGAAACTGCCTTAATTCAGGCGCGTGAACGTCCACATTCTAGTAGACATAACCTTAAAACGAAGAATATTGTCTACCAAAATAGCGGGTGAATTAAATACACAAGGCATATCCTGCCGGACAGAAAGATGTATAGAAACACACGTTATAATGTTTGATGCGTTGTGATGTGACATAAAGGTTAAGGAGCTTCAAAATTGCAAGTAACTACAGATGTCAGTTACAAACACAGTCCCTCTGAACTCCTTTTCTGCTTATGTACACTTTGTGTCCTTGTGAGAGTAATATTCACATGCATTATTACTATTTATTATTTAATGCTCAATTAATATACCAGTTCCAGTCCTTTCAAGAGGTCAATATTATGCTGAGTTACCGTTGCCCTCTCATTTTTTAATACTTGATACTTGTTCTGTTTGGTTTGTTTTGAGTGATGAAACAGAGCATAAATCAGTTTAATTTCCCTATTTGTGACTTGGATGTGTGATCTTGTCAGGCCGCAAACAGCCCTGGACAGCATGACTTGGGAATATTTGTCTCAGTTAAAGCACACTTGTAGTTGCACTAAATATTTTTTTCTAGTTGCTTGTGTCTTGCAAGGTGTGTATGTTTCTGCAAAAGGTGTGTAACAATAACATTTAAATGCTAACTTTTTGATGTACTACTGTTCACAGATAATACACTTTGGGCAACCTATGCAGAAGTTCAGCTTTATGGTGTTAAACAGTTAGTGCACGTTTGCCATTTGGTTGTCAAATATTTCTTTTAGCTTTTTTCTATTTTTTATTTTTCAACTGAGTAAAACAATGTAACTAGGTTTATTTGACTTTGGTGTAACTGATGATGGTTAAGGCTGTCATCCTGCAGGGCCGAGGTTCGAATCCCTTCCTGATGTAGTTCCTCTAATTGAGATACCCTAAATTAATACAGTGCAAATTTAAAATGGATAAATGATTGCAAGCAGCTTGTTGTTGTCCAAATGTATCATTGTCAGACACCAAAAAGTTGTTAGTTAAATAAATAAGAATAATAACAAAAACCTGTTGTAAAATACACCGAATGTCCAAGTCCATCTGAACTGCACGTCTTTATAATGTTGCAAAATAACACATACATTTTTCTAAATATCTTCCCAATACAGGCTTTAGTTTTTTTTTAGAGAAATATTTTTCCATCATTTTAGCCGAGTTGTGAGAAATTCAATGTACAAAATACTATATATACCATTTCATTGTGTATTATAGACATTAAATAGCAAGGTTTAGTTACTTAACTATGTAACATTTATTTAATATAAAATTTGTTTCTGTTTGTTTTTACAGGGAACGGAAATACTGAATGAGGATCCATTCACTTTTATGTTTCTTTATTTAAAAATATATTTTAAAAAGTGTATGGTAGACTAGATTTTTTGGTGATGCCGTCCAACGTCACTGCTCTGGCCCCTGCCACCTCTCTGAAAACCTCAGACAGCAGCTGTGACTCTGGTGGCCACAGAATGGTAAGAAAGATGAAGTCATAAAAATGGCCCACATAACAAAACAAGTGCGTAATAAAATAGTGCGAACCTTGCTAATACCTCGCTGTGTTTAAATAGCATATTAACCAGTAGAGATGTTGAGGTCCTCATCGACTGCGATGGACAAACATCATATGATGTGTGGTGAGTGTGAGTGTGTCCTGTCATTTGTGCGCTGCTGTTTATAGGAATTTTGCAAAACAGCTGCCCACGGTGTCCCTTTACACATCTCACTTTTCTGTAGCTGGACATTTAGTAGACACACTCAGATATAGGTATATTTTCTCAGATAAATGGAGTGAATCAGCTGTCCCGCTTCCTGAGCCTTCTAACCTTTAGTACACTTTCTTTTCCACAATTCTAGGTCTGCTCCTTTGGTTTAATTTTAATAAGATCAAGGAGAAACAGTACCATTCCTCTAAGATATCACACTCTGTGACGTTAAACATTTTTTTCTAATTAATTCTCCTCTGTTTTTCATTGATAAGTACTTTAAAATATCTCAACTGGCTCCTGTCTGGTCTCTACAGGCTACCAGTGGAGCAAAATTAATCATTAATGCAACCGATAACGTCTGTGAAATTTCACGACTGAATTTCATGTGAATAAACTGCATGTTTTCCAGTGTCCAGTTTCGCCCACTGTCCAGCCAAACTACTTTAGAGGAGAACGTCAGCCAATTAAATGTCGCTCCAGCTTAAATTGATGGCTGATTCATGACAGACTTGTGGTGATGTAATAGGCGGTGTTCCCCCATTCTTTCGGGACTCTGCTGCTGTAATGGCTAACAGCCCTGTGGTATGACAGGGCTGTTAGCCATTACAGCAGCAGAAAGAGTGTCGGAAACATGGCGGTTCTGCTGGGAGCACAGCGTAGCTGAGCACATGCTGTCTCGTTGCTCGGCAACTGTAGTCGCCTTAAATAACCGGTGGTCATTGGAAGTAGAGCAAGGAGACTGACTGTCTGAGAGTTCATATGAGGTGACTACAGGCGGCAAGTCTCAGGCCTGGATTTCTGACTTCATCTTCTATATGACGTCTTTTCAACTCATGCACTCTCGAGTGTATAATGAACTTAGCTTAGTTAGCTTTGCACTTTGTATTGTTAAATGTAGTGAAGAGAGAATCCATAAAACTTTCAAGTTATGATCCACAAGTTTAAACACAGCAAAAGGTTAGACTGCAAAGAAAAAAAATCACAGTTGTGTCTTAGTGTCAGAGGAACTGCTCCTGGGAGCTGAACCTGTAGCCCTGCTGTTGCAAGTTCACTTTCCATGCCAACAATGCGCATTAGTGCCCTCCAACATTGAGGTGAAAATGGTCATACGATAGAGCACAAAAATTTCCACATTTATCCTTTTGCAGTGTTATTGCAGTTTAATAATGATAATGTCCAATTACGGACTGAAGGATACCTTACATGTGAAACATTTATTAGAAAAAACATTCTTTTCCACTACTTAAGAATTCTCAGTCGTTATAAAAAAATTCTTGAAGATAACGTAATTGCACTGTTTTTTAAAACATACATACAGACTTTTATGAACAATATTTAAACTATTTAACTTGCTTGTTTGTTATTTATTTAGCTGATGTCTTTGTCCAAAGGATCTTAATGTATCAAGACTGTATAATAAATATGTGCTTGTAAATTATTTGGATGACTAAGGAGAGACAACATACTGCAGATAACACACCAGAATAGACATGACTGACAGCATCTACATATATAACACAGTAAATTTAATACAAGGACAATCTATGACCAAGACTACAGTGAGCTACCCAGGTTGGAGTGAAATAACTGAATGATGCAGCAGAGCAGGGCGGATGCTCATTAGTACAAAGGGCGAGTCTTGAAAAACAACCTGTGAGCAGACCTCTTGTTAAGTACACATTTGCACAGCAGGTGAAGCAGAAAAGAATGAACACTCCTGTCTAGTTTGTTGTGGAGAGAAAAAACAGAGTGGAGTGGAGGTTTCCTGATGGACCACAGGAAGAGATGAGACTATGAATGCAGTGTGGTGCAGGGTTATGTATAAGTGTTGAGGACGATGCAGCACCCAACAGTGAGATCACAGCAAATGAGTGGTTCATGGTTGTAAACTTGCAGTATCTTACAAATGTACAGCCAATATTCATGATTTGTCTATTTAAACTTTACATTTTCATCTCATTTCATTGGCAGTTTTACTGTCTAATTCCTGATTTACTGTACATGGGTCATGAATAGTTTCCGGCTCATAGTAATCAACAGATGTATTTTTCAGGTGATGTACCTCTGGAAGTTTTTTATGCTTCTAGGTTATGTTATATAGCTGGAAAAAAATAGCTCAGAAAATTTAGGGCCACATGTTAGTGGCTCTAATGAGTTCAGTAAACGCCAGGCATTGCTTAGGAAACACCATTGTCAGCCATCCCTAATGTTTCATTAGTGATGACTGAGGGAGGTAAAATATAATCACTGTCAAGCTCATGTTATGAAAGAAAACTGTCGACATCTTCCTGGGGGGGTTGGAAATGCAGTATAATTTATGATCCATAACCATCCTGGAAACTTCCAAAGTACCAAAAGGGGTGAGAAAATGGAGCAGCCTCCTGAAGGTATTTGCACGGGGTTCGGCGAGGTTTTCCCTGAGCAGGAGCATTCTAGCTTTTCTTCCTGTGTTGAAGTCTTTTTTTCTTCTTTGCTGTTCCTGCAGCAAATCGATTTTTAAGGAACCAGCATGCATGTCTCAGTGACGTGCTGGCTGAGAATTGCCAAATGGATCTGACCGTTCAGGCCTTCATCTCTGTTACATCCCAAGGCCTCTTGCCGAGACAAACAGAAGCATGGGGGCTGGGGTGGAGATGAAATGCTGAAAAATATGAGGTCCTTAGGGCCCACAGAGCACTGAATGTAGCAGATTTATTTTTTAGTTTAATTTGTGGGTTAGGAATTCAGAGAGGAGTTTTTGGCTTGTCCACATGCAAAGAGAATGAGTTGTTAATTTTCATCCTTCTGAATCATTAGTGATATAACTCAGTCAATCCTGCTGTCTACAGCTGCCCTGAGGGCCATTTTCCATTCCACTCCAGTGGTATTTAAGTACCATAGAGTGCACGTTACACATTTTTTATCTCCAATCAGTAACAAACTGGCTAAAAGCAGATGCTTTAAAATCTAAGCATTTATTAATTGCTCTTTCCACTGTGGTGAAAACTCTTTACTTCATATGTGCTCAAAATTGCTTGAGGTCACGGTATTAGTTTTTAAGAGAAATAAAATATGCAGTTTTGCATATCTATTTAAATTCAAATATTAATTCACCGTAAAGTCAACTTTTGCTGCGTAACAATTTTAAGTCTTTTGGGGTAAGCATATTCCAGTATTGCGCACTGCCTGGGGCTGTGTCAAGCATGTGTGAAGGAGAAGGACTCAGAGAGGTGGATCCAAGTGCACACCAAAATGATTGCTCAACAACAGAGGTTTCACAGGTGATGCCTGGGGTATGATGGGGGTGAGCCAGGAGTGACCAGTGTCAGCTGGAACCTGGTGCTGTGGTGTTCCACCACAGGGCAATCGGTCACTTCCTGCTTGGCTAAAACAGAAAGTAGCAAAATAAAAAGTGAAATGGGCTTGGTATTTATTGCACATTTCGGATAACACTACAAATCTGCAGTGTGATCGAGATCAAGACTTTGACTGGGCCACTATAGGATGTTGATATTTTTAACCTTAAGCCATTCTAGCATTGTTTTGGCCTTGTGCTTTGGGTTGTTGTCCTGCTGATAGGTGAACTTTCTTCTAAGCTTTGGTGTTTTAGCAGACTGCAGTAGGTTCTCTTTTCCTGCATTTTCCTGTATTTTGGTCTATTCATTCTTTGTTTTTATTCAAGATTCACAGTTCTAGCTGGTGAAAATTGGCCCCACAGCATAATGCTGCCACCCCCATACTTTTCTTTAAGGATCGTTTTTATTGAGACGTGGGCAATGTTAGGTTTGTTCAACAAATATCATTTTGAATTTTGGCTAGAAAGTCCTAGATTGATATCACTGGGTCACTCAACCTTATCCGTGCACCTGGGTCACTCTCGTGTTTCCTGTCAAACTGAAGACATGCTTTGCGGTTTTTATTTTTGGCTAATGGCTTTTTTGTGCCAACATTTCACATGAAAGATAACCTTTGTGCTGCAGTTGACTGTCCTTATTTAAACTTGACATATTGCTCTGCTTTTCCTTTAGATACTGGAATAAGGCAGCACAGTTATTCTCATGTTCTCATGTCCAGTGTGTAGAGCCAGTGTTCTGGGTTTTGTAGACAGGATTGTTACTGACACTGAGAATTGTAGATTCTCTGTTCCTGGACAGAACCAATGAACTCAAAGCGTGACATTGCAAAGAAATAGCTCCTTTCAGTGCTGCATGTAGCTTTTACGGAGTGTACCAACATTGTATCTGTAGCCAAAATAAAAGCTGATGTTAAAAAAAAAAAAAGTATTGTAGATGACACTATTACAAAGCTATTCTTTCTACTAAGCACATGTTCTGTAGTGTAAAGTAATCTGGGAAGCTGCAGGTACATGTGGACTGATGCCAACTTTTTACACATATGCAGAGGGGAAATGGAATTGATAGGATACCCATCCGGGAAGAGAGCCTGGTTGATGCTGGTCCCACAAGGATGCTTGGCCGGCCAGGAAGGAAACGCCGACAGCATGCGGTGAGTAAAATGGCCAGCAAAGTAGGCGAGAGTTCTGTATTTAGTTATTTTATGTTTAAGTGAGAGTTTATATGTGCAGTGCTTGCTTCTTATGAATGTGGTTGAGATCAGAATTCTGTTTGTAATTTTATTTGGTTCATTAAACCAAAGTAACTCTAAACTACTAAAATAAAAGCTTAGTAATATTGGGATCTTGTGATTATTTATAGTTTAAGTTCCATAAAGGTCTCACATATGGATGAAAGAAATAAAAAAGTACTTTTAAGCATGACTGTTTTCAACATTTATTAACTTCATTAAAATAAATCCTGTGTTGCAGCTGTAGGAAATATCTTGTTCTTCGCAGCACTAATTGTTGATCAATCATTCTTACAGACACTGCGCACCACATGTAAAAACTCTGGAAACGAGTTATATAAGCAGGTACCACAATCCTGTTTGGTTAAGATGTGTTTTATTGACATCTACTCCCTGGGTACTTTACAGGTTGTGTTTGCTCCACAACATATAGAAATTTTACAGAAAATGCAGTATAAGTGAAGAAAAAATAACTAAGAGAATTTAAAAATATATTAAATATTTGAAAATGTGTTACTTGACTGTTGACGGAACTTGAGTGTACCGAACTTAATGCTTTAGAAGAACAAATGGAAAAGGGCCCGCATGAATTCCAAGTTGTTTTTTTAGCAGCTTTTGTACACAGCTTCTCATCTAAGCCAATATTGTACATGTGAATAAGCCAGATTATTACTTATGAGCTAGAAAAATGTTTAAAGCTGCTTGAGGTGCTGTATGTTGATTGTTCAGGCTCTTATTGATCCCCAGTGAAGTTGCCTAAAAGAGGGGCTGCAAACCTTTTTTCAAATGTAAGTCATTTTCTGTCACTAACTTCTGGCTGCCACAAATGAGGTTTTTGAAACCCCTGCACTTATGATTCATTTGTAGTCTCTTGTAAGACAGAGGTCCTTTCACACCTTTGTTTATGCTCTCTGTCCGGTCATTCCCCACTGCTGATACTACATCTCCTGGTGAACCAAACCATATTTCTGCTCCTTCATTTCTTAGATGTCCATCCAGTACAGGCCCAGGACCATCATTTTATTGGAGGGACATTTATCCCTTGCGTAATTCTCTATTCACTAATCAGGTAATGTTGTCATTGTTGGGCTGGACGTTGTCCAAGCACATTGCGCTGTGCTGTCAGCCGTTGTGGATCGCGATGCAAGCAAGCAAACTACGAGGTCACTTGACTGCAGCTCGCGTTTGGACGAGGAACAAAGGGTTTTTATGTATGGCAGGGGAAGGCAGTCCCGTGGTGCTGAAGTCTGAGACTGGACACAGCCTGAAATGACGTTTGGATTTGCTAACACAACCATTTGCAAAGCATATACTTGGATAATTTATATAATTGGGTTTTTCTGTAAGAAATACAACCTCGTAGATATTTGTGTTTTTATTTCATTTTGACGTGTATACAAATTATTCAGAACCAAAACTGAAGGCATGGTTTTATTTCTACCTTGTGTTTGTTACTGCTTGGTTTATTTGGGAATGCTTGAATTTTTTAAATGTTTGAATTTACAAGTGCCTGATAATTGCACTGTATGTCGGTGATGAAAGCTATGTATGTTGAGATTTCATTTTATTCCTTTTAGGTAAGGATTCAGTTTGTAAGGCCTTGTTCATAGGGTTGAAGCTGGTAACTATGAATCAAAATTTTTTTTTTTATCATTCTTGTTATTCATTACTCGCACCAAGAAATGGCTTGAGTACTGTATTCTCACTCTTTGTTGCTGAATGTGTTGAAGGAGTTGCTTGTTCTTTTGTGTGTTTAAGCTCATCACAATAACCACATGGCAGTGAGGGAAGAATGTGAGACTGAGTGTTTCCAGTTATATTTTTATTGATGTGTTTTATAATAAATCTTACAGTTTCATATTATACTATATATGAACGTTACCCTGATCAATAGCTGCTACCTTGTCGTGGTGGTGGGGCTTGTGCACTGTCGTGGCCCAGAGGGCTATGCTGACTGGAGTAATACTGCTTTGGTTTCAACCTTGTCAGGAAGACCAGTGGTTTAGTAGTCAAGACACTTCAGACTTCATGCTGGGCAGTAGCAGTATGGGTCAGTGTTGTTGAGGGAGGATCACATTTCAATGGCAGTAACAGTAACTTTAACTGCACAGAAGAAAGGCCTGGCAATCTAATTCTGTATCTCCCCATGAAAACTATGTGGATAGCAAAACTGTTGTGCTTTCAGGACAGCTATCCATAGAGCCGCCATGATCCATACCAACTTAACAAATAATTTTTCATTTGTATTTAAAGCTCTTTGTTCTCAAGTGCTTATCAAACTTCTGTTTTCTTAGCTATACGTACCTGTTGAGCATTTATTTGAGCAATAGTTACAATTATAATCATTAAAATCATTACGTTGATAGCAGATGTGCCAAGCAAAAAAAAAAAAAAACATTAACTCACATGGCTGAAGACTTTTCAGGTTTTTCCTACTTACCTGTGCTGATATTTAATGAGTTTAGTTTAAGGACCATGTTGGAAGGCACACCTTTACAGAACTTGAACCAGCAACCATTGGTTGCAAGTCCACTCTCTAAATATTAAACTGCATTTTATGAACAGGTCCATTTTCAGTAAACTTTCAGTATGCAGGGGCTGATTTTTAAACATGGTGGTTTGAAGGGCCCAAATCTGAAATTACATATTTAAGGTAAAACAAGAATGTAGAATTTTTTAGCTCACCTTCTTATTTTATTTTAATAGTTTAATATTTTATAGCTGAATAATTAATGGGTCATATACGAGATATGTATACAGATGATCCTCAACTTTGTTTGACTTACAATTTTTCAACTTTACAATGGTGATGCGCATTCAGTAGAACTAATACTTTTAATTTTGAATTTTGAATTTTTCCCGGGTAAGTGATATGCGGTACAATCATTTTTTGACTTTATAACGCCTCCCCTTTCTGTAGGGATGGCACCTAAGCATCTGATTTCACTTCAACTTTCCCCTGGCTTTTTTCTGTACTTATATATCTTTTTCCCTGTAGATACTTATATAATTTTATATATTTTCATTTAATTTCATTATTTATTTCTTGTATTATGGCACTGAGCATGTTGTTGACATAAGAATTTCCCTAGGGATCAATAAAGTTTTGTCTTATGATACTCTCTGGAGTGCAGTGGCAGCGATCTGCATAACCCAGTTTGCCACACAGTTGCTAGTGTATACAGCCAATACTCTACAGCGTTCTGTGTTGCCAGCGTTTTTTTGGATACCTCCCCCTCGAAATGCCCATCTGTGTTTGTGTCTCCTGAAAGCAGCACGAAAGCGGAAAGCCCGTAATACCTTTTAAGGTGGGCTAGGCTAGGCCTTCACTATGATGTTCATTAGGTGTTAAGTGTGGGTGAGTGGAAGCAATTGCAAGACACCATGGTAGTTAGTTTAAGTTCTGTTAAACTCTTTACTAAGTGTTGTTTCCGACAAAGAGTGTTGCCGTTAGCTGGGAGCTAGCACTAAACATTCGCGATTGGCAGTAAACAAAAAACGGAACATGCCGCAATTCAAAATAAACAAAATACAAGGTTTTAGCAAGAGAGTGTTTGCGGGAGAGTTCACAAGGGGCAGCAGAAACTGAGCGCAGATGGAAGTTCGGGTTGGAACTAAATCCTGTCCATGACTGGTTCCTACCCCAATCAGTCAGCCAATCAACGCTCAATGTGAAGACAGGGGCTGAGAGACCACCTAAGTTCCATTGCTGAAGTAGGTACAGGTGTGACAGTAGGTTAGGTGTACAGGTATCCACCACATAATGATGCTTTGGTCAATGATGGACTGCATGTATGATGGTGGTTTGTAGCCTAGGAACAATAGGCTGTGCCATATCCTAGCCAAAATAGATGTTATCTGGCACATGTATACTCTGTGATGCCTGCACACTGATAAAAACACCTAACAATGCATTTTTGAGAACAAATCCCCACCATTAAGTGACACATACCTGTATTAAATGCATTTTCGACTTACTATATTTTTGACTTATGATGGGTTTATTGGAACATATCCCCATCGTAAGTAGGGGACCACCTGCATACGCTCCACATTCAGTTCCACATTCCAGAGTTAAATTATTTACAAATTGAGTAACATACTGTATATTTCATTTTCTTTGATGACAGCACTGCAAACATGTTTTGTTTTCATATAGATTTTCATATCTAACTGTTCATTTTGAGCTGAAAGTTTTACAGTTTGCAAACTGGCAACCTATGTTTGAACCCATCTATTTTCATGTACAATTATAAAAAAGACAGTTTATAAAACCCAAACCTTTCCACCATTGCAAGCTTAACATGGCCCAGTCTCTTTGATGTCCAACATTTTCCACCTGACCACTGATAGATACATCATAGGCTTGAAGTCTCATTTTCTGAACATTACCGCTAAAGGATGTAAAAAACCTTTGTGTGTTTCCCTTTACTGTGATTTCAGGCTATTATGCAGTAAACTGTTTGGTTGCCAGAGCAGAAGGAAGGTTAGGCTGCATGAAGCATATAATGTCACTACCTTGGTTTGTATGAGGCTCTGATGAAGTGGTTTTGTGCTTCAGGGTGTTCATCCTGTTTGATACTCTGAGAGGTGGCTTTGGCACTCAATTTCCTCTTCTTTACATGTCTGCAACACACAGGCAGATAGGGAGACAAAGAGATGGGTTATATTAATTCTAATGTGTTGCAGCTTATTGCTTACTAATATTAAAATCTTTAAAATGAAAGGTTCACGTAAAGACAGAATAGACATTTGTCATGGTGTTTCTATACAACATCTGTCATGTCATATGGGCCGATAGCACTGTATATCTAGGCAAGTTCTAAACTTTTTTTTATAAAAAAATAGGAAGAAGGTGAATTTTCAATATTTATGTGAAATCATATTTACAAAATGACTGTAAAACTTTGCATATATTTGTTATTAAGTTGTTTTTAACTTCATAACAAGCATTTCATGGGCACACTCAAGCAGTTTGTTCAGCATGAAGTGATGCTTGACTATGCTGATGTGCAACTGTACTTGAACAGACAAGCTATAAAAAAGCTGACAGTTGTCTGTGCTGCTTTAAATTTCTGCCTAGTTTGTTTACATCTTTCCTATACTTTGAAGTGTTTTCTCTGTCACTTTTCAACCTCCTCTTATTTGGTCAAGTTAGTCCTTGGATGTCACTCCATCACATTCCAGGGAAACCACACATGGGCAAAGGGAATTTTCTTATTATGAATATATCAAGTTTTCTGTAATGAGGAGGAAACTGGTGAACACAGAGGAAACTGGCATGGATTTAGGAGAATGTGTGTACTCTGCACAGAGGGAGCTGGGGTTCATTTCAAACCTGCCACCGAGTCTGGTGCTGTTAGGAAGCAGTATTGGGACAGGATTATTCATATATCATTTACTAGCTTAGGCATGGCTTCATTTTTTATGTACTTGGTTTGTGGTCATGAAGTTTTATTGTGTACAGTATTTGATAGGTGTTGAGATACCAATATTGTGTGATCACCAATGACTAAACAATCAGAAATACAGATGTAGATGTAGGTAATCACTGAGGTGTCCCTCCATTTCCATTTGTCAGCTGTCATGTGGTTAGTCAAAACCGTCTTCAGCATTTTTCACACCTTCTGCCTCAGAAAAGGATTTTATCTGTGCTCCTCTCCTGTCACATGCCCCTAGATAAAGGATCCATGCTTTGATGTTGTCCCCCCCCCCCAGATACTGAATTTTTTGCTTTTGTATTTTAAGTGCAAGAGAACATAAAGGCAGAATATGTTGAAATGATGTTCTCACTTACGGTACATCTTTTAATTTAGCTGATGCTCTTCTTCCATAAATACTGTAGGTTTTCTCTGCAGGGTGTAGTTTCACAGCCTGGTGTCCACTGAATCTGGTATAGACTCCAGACTGTTGTAAACCTGCCACCTAGACCAGGATTAAGAGGTTAATGATAATGCATGGATGGCTGGATGATGCTTTTCTACAAGGCAAATTACAATGACCTCCAAAATACTTGGAACAGTTTCACCATGTACTCAGCTGAGTTGTGTTTTTCTGTATTAATTCATTGAAAGTACTTTGTCTTGGTCCAGAGTCAATTCAAGGAGTGTAAAGAGTGAGGGAGGATTCCAGTTGGTCACAGGGTAGCCACATGCAGATTCCAAGTTTAGTGTCATCAAACATGAAACATGTCATTGGACTGTGGCAGAAAATCTGAATACCTGGAGAAAGCTCAAGTGAGCATGGGAAGAACATGCAAACTCTACACAGATGAACCAGGTGTGAACATGTGAGTGTACCACAGAAAGATCATGCAAATGAGTGTGAATACTGTGCAGTTAGCTTGAAGGACATTTTAAAAAACCTAAAAGTTTGCTTATCAGGTGTTGCACAGACAACTTTTAACCATTGGCCTCTTTAGTATGAAACATAAACACTAGTGTGTTACATGTTCTATAAGAGCAGTAAAATATGTTCTGTTTATACACAAAACTTTGCAGAAGTGCAGAACAGAAACAGATCGCTGCAGCGTTGAGAAATTATGCATACAAGTAAATACAGCACAAGCGCAAAAAATTACAATATTTAATACCACTGTCTAAGAATTGCCAAAGGGTATCCAGATAGATAATATAATATTAATTGCAAATTAAGTAGAATAATAATTATAGTTATAAATTAAGTTGAATGTTAATTTGTGTAACTTCTAATGGAAGTTAGACACTTGGGTTAACCACATATTTGTAGAGGGAGCTTCTGTTGTAGCAATAAAACAACATTTTCTCTAAGTATGTAAGATTAAACAAAATATGTTCTATATCTTCATCAAAGATGCACGGCGGGTTGCAGTTTAGGAAGTAATACCTGCATTAGCTCTCCTGAGGTGTTCTTGAAAAATGGGCCTTCATGCTGTCAGGGGTCCATTTACTGTGAATGCAGGCGCTATGAATCAGTACAGCATAATGCTCCTCTCCTGTTTCAAGCCACAGGCATGAACTTTGTCAAGCAGGTTCTTCTCACCCCAAGTTAGGTTTTTACATAGTCAAGGTCATTAAGTTCCAAAAATGCTACTTACTATTTTAGATATTTTAAATTTGGCCTCTGAAATGCTTAGAGAATCAGGAGGAGTGATTTCACTCAGCAAGTGCCAGTAAAAACGCTGACTGACTTTGCCACTCTATATAGACAAGCTTTTACTTTATCGAATTCAACAAGTTTAAAGGTTTAAAACTTTAAAATTTGGTTATATATAATTTATTACGATGTTCATGCTCAGTCGCAGAATGATAGGATTTTAAGAACAGTCTGTGGTCACTGCTCATTTTCAAAAGTTATTTTATTCCAAATGAGCATGTTCATTTCAAAACCAAGACTGATGTTGAAACATCAAAGTTTTCTAAGGCACTCAGACAAACGGGTAAGATTGCAAAGCTATTGCTCAAATACCGCAATCCAGTTTCAGATTTGCACTGCCAGAAATATAATAATAATGTGGTCATCAATTCTCCTGAAGTTGGTTGGGTCGCCTAACATGGCCATTCCTCAAATGCTACTTGGTGAAGGCCTCTTCCTCATTCATTCAGTTTGAATTTGCTAGCCAAAATTAGAGCCTTGTCATATTCTATGAATACTCAGTTGCTCAAACGTTTGGTGACTCAGTGGATTTAACAGCCGAATTGATTATGTTTTCCCAGCAGACGGGCTGAGGGGAAAATGTTGTGCGGTGTGTGCGGCTCTTGCAGCAGAGTTACATAAGGTTGCAGGGCTGTGGGGAGCGCACTCTATGTTATGAAGACAAGGTGTGATGTGTCTGATTTTCTGACTCTGGTGGCCATTGTTAGGTCTGGAGACTTTTATTTCATACCCCTGTTTCCAGTATGCCATGTTTTCCTGTCTCTTTACTGCATCAAAAGTATCACATATTTATAAATCAATAATTATGTTGGGCTTCTGACAAGACTGTTTCCATATATTACATCAACTGCATTTTCTGCTCTATTTAGTTCAGCCTTAGGTCAAAACTCTTTGATAAAGGCTCAAACTGTTTGAAAGATTCACACACTCAATTTTTTAATCCACCACTTCTTAATCCTCTATGTCATAATCTCCTTATCACACTAGAAGAAAGAATAAAATGAGATTTTATAATTTCATTCTGTATCTGTTTCATATTAAAGTGTTTGATAGTTGTCCTGTAAATTTTTGATAATGTTCAAAATATAGTACGGTATATGGTGATTTTTTTTTTGGCAGAATGTGCTTTGGGTTGTTGTGCTCCAGTGGTAGAAATTACATGGTATTTTCATAACTAATGGTTCATATTTCCTGTGCAGATGGACACCTCCACCTTGCCGAAGGATGGCATGACTGAGGAGAAGGGTCATACGGGGGTCGAAAGGAAGCTCCCAGAGCAGATTCACAATGGTGGTCTGAACTCCCGCGACAGCACCAGGAGGCAGAACGGGAAGGTCTCAGAGAACAATGCTCTAGAGAAGCCTGGCAATGAGGATAAAGACGGTCTTGATGAGGCGGCCTTGAAAAAAAGTCGTGTGGCCTCCGCTTTGAAAAACGGGCACGACTCAGATGTGAATGGGCAGCAGGTGACGTTGATGCCACGTAAAAAGCGAGGGCGACGGAAACTGGAGCATCCAGAGAAATGTACGTTTTTTTATTTTTTATGCTTTATTGTTAAACTGTTTTTAGTTAAATTCTGAAACATCACACTTCAACAATTAAGGGCTGTTTTACAAAACATACTTTTATCTTTTTATTTTCCTTAACTGCTTATCGTGGTCAGGGTCTCTATGGTCCAGAGTCCATTTTAGAATCACTAAGAACTAGGCTATGAAACCAAACCAGTCCATCAAAGGTTGGCCCCACACACACACACACACACACACACACACAAACAAACAAACTTTAGGAAATTTAAAGCAACCGATCACCCGAATCACATGTCTTTGGACTGTGGAATCGAAGCACATGCAAATATGGGAAGAACATGCAAACTCCACACAGATTGAACTGGATTCGAACCCACACCTGAGCAGCCCTGGCAACAGCAGTGCCACCAGGCACTCCTTTACAAAATATATGATTTTATTATATATTTGTAAATACCATTAAAATATACATGCAGACCTTCTGAAATGCACATTATCATTTCAGTCAGCACTCAGCTTTATAAATTTATAATTAGTACATTTTATTGTCTACATGCCAAATTTTTACTGTGAGCTCTCATAATTTATTTTTTATTTCAGACAAGTTAACTAAAGATCCATGGTTCCAACTGGCAAGTTTAAAAAATGATGCCCCAAAACCGGAAAAGTAAACTTATTAAACAGGCTTGCTGCGTTTGTCATGAGGTTAAGTGGCAACCGGCTGTAACTTTTTCATTTGCTTGACAGCAGAATAGAATAAGGTGTCAGCAACATCGAAACAGAATCAGTATAGCAATAAAATACAAATATCTACAGGTTCATAAGAGAATTCAAAGGCAAAGGCACAAAATTTTGCTGGGATGCTCAAGTAGCACCGTCTAGGGTGAAAGGGTCATCTAATCTTGCAGTTTTTTCAGATTATCATATAGGTTGAAGATGAACTTTTGTAGTCAAAAAAAGATAAACACTTGAACCCTTGAGCTTTAAGCGAGCTTTTGCTAAAGTTTGAGGTAGAAAGGTAAAACTTGATACACCTGCTCCTTTAAAATTATAAAAGCTCCATTATGCAGATGTGTGTTTTTTGTGGTAAAGGCATGACAAGTTGTTAATCTCATCACTGAGTGAAAAGTGCAGTGATGCATTGTGTTCACGTTCAATGTTAGCATTATTTTAGAATGTAACAGAGCGTGGGATTAAGGGATGAGCAATCTGAGATGTGGTTCAATCCTCCCAGCAGAGCTCCAATAACATTTCAGTACTGAACTGCTCCCTTTCTTTTCTGGGTGAGGCACAGCATGGACATGTGAAGGCTTTGTGGCATGCCCTTCCCCCACACAGCCCTCGCCGCAGCACCTGAGAGCCACGGTTAGCAGTGTGCTGTAAACAGGAAGGACTGCCGAGCTATGGGCCTTGTTAGTTGCAGGCGGATGTAATGTATCTCTGGCGCACATCTGTGCTGAGGGGCCAGGCTTGGAGGGAAGAGGCTCCTTCCTGTTTGCCATGCTCTGTCTCTCTTTTCCACTTGCATATGGCACGCTCCATCTCACATGGACATGCAGATGCCATCTGCGCTGTCTTTGGGGCACACTGGGCATCGCTGTGGAGAAGGGAGATGTTGCATTTGTAATATGAAGTTGACTGCCGCACTCTTGCAAGGTTCCCTTCGGTTTTACGTTTGAGGTGACATATAAGTGCCGGTAAACAAGAAAAAAGTAATCACAGCTATTTTTGGTTTCCAGACGATCATTTATTCTTCATTAACCACACAAATGAGTCCGTTTGAAAATATACTGTATGTTTTTATATTCTGCTGTAACTTGATCCGTCGGTGCCGAACACAAGTGGGAGCCGGGATCGAACGGAGGGGGAGTGAGCTGCATGAGTTGAAATGCGGTCAACTGGCGCTTCGTTTACAGGAGGCAGTGAAACCAAAACCTTCCTCTCAAACCCAGTGACCTTGGCAGCTGGAATAAAAAAGCCTTTGCCTCATGAATCGGGTATTTACTTACGTACTCCCATTGACATGGTGGGAGAACTTACACAAGGGCAGTGTTAGAGAGGTCTGGAAAAGGGTTGCGTTTGCCACGCTAGTTAACCAGCACACTTGCTGGAGGGGCGCAAATGTAATTTCTCACTGCCAGTGAGACCACTGCAGACCCACATATGAATACTTAGTACTATTTTGTGGCTCAACCCATGTAGTCAGTGGCACAATTTTACTCATTTATCTACATGTTCAGTTATAAATTACTTTTGTTGTACTGTACTATGCATGTATTTCTTTATGGCATCTCTCACTTTGTTGTGTTAATCTTGCCTATGTTTGCATGTCATATGGCTCTTTGTAACAGAGATGGCACATGTACTGAGTGTACAGATTTGCTTGTTAGAGCTGGATGTCACAGATGAGTATTAAGTTCTGAGCAGCAGTGAATGGAGATGCGTCAAATCCTCCGTTTATTACATCCTAAATGTTCTGTCAGGAAATATTAGGTAATCTTTCATCTCTACCAGATTCTGTTTAATTATTAAACATCTGCTTGCTGTACAGTCTTGGCACACTCACGCAGATGCATACACCCCCACCCCCACCCCCAACAGAATGCCTTTTTAATGGTGTTCATTAAATATTTTATTACTGAAAGTATATAACCACAGGAAGCTCTAATTAAGAGCGAGGACACAAGAGCACAGCTGAAATTCATTTTGGCCGAATGCCCCCCTCATTTTGGGTTCGAGCCGATGTTGCCCAGGGGTACGGGGTCATTTATCAACGTTTACGTGTGACTGTTTTAGATATCGATCTGAAGACAGTTTTCGGCAAGGCGGGCAAAGGTGCCCGCCTATTTTTAACTCTGAATGCAAGTGAAATGAAGCTGGTTAAGAAGGGTAATGATCTATATGTGCTTAGAAAATGATCTGTAATGTTCATTACTTAGATTGCATTATTTATACTTGCAATTTTTAGATTTCCTTGAGTTTGTGGTATGTAGCACTGAGCTCATCAAGTGTTTGCGTTTCAAGTCCTGTATTCAGTGCTTCAAGCCCTGTTGCTGTGCTCAACGGTCGTATCAGCAAATTATTAAGTGTTACATTTTGTATTTCTGCAGTGACTAAAGGATACAGCTTGACACTACGGATGTTCACAATATTTATTTCTAATAAGGGGGACACAAATTTCAAATAAGCTGTGGTAGAGCAGCATGTGAGTCAGCTTGCAGCATAACTTACTGCAACAGGTAATGAATTGTCGCTGTGAGGGCTGTTATGAATAATGGCCGCATGCTGCAGCAGCCTTTTGATGAAAAAGCAGCTCAGCCAGAGAATCTAGGCAGAAAAGACCATCAAGACTTTATGAGAAGTACGACTGAACGAAAAGGTCCTGGTTCTCCTGGTAGCAAAATGTAGAAGTGCTGCCACTACATACCTGTCGGTACCAGCCCACTTCAAGCAGGGCCTTTAGTAATAACCTTTAAGTCCTAATTTACTTTAGTCTTAAAGAAAGAGATGCTCTTTCCTTTTTTCTCCTACGTTTAATAAAATAATATTGGGATAGTATTTGGTCTGCTTCATGTAGCTTTCCCCAAGGGGCAACAATTGCTTAAGAAGTCATACCTGATGAAATTCCAAATTCATAATGTGTGAACACTGTGGTAGACAGACTAAAGAGCAGACAGGAAAGAGGGAGTGGATTATCTTGCCAGCAGTCTGGAGAATCTGGATTTTTGAGAACAAAGAGAGTACCAGGCCTGCAGAAGACCTCTTGCAGGCAGGGATGAATATGAACATTCCATCCACAATTTTGAAATTAGTGTTACCTTAACATGCTGGAATATTACAGTTGCTGCTGTTTAGGTCGCTGTCACTGTACAGTACCATTGCTTGTTTTGTGTTGTAATATTAAATGCAATATCATTGATCTACACAAAGAGTGCTAGATTTGTATTTTATGAAATTCAAACTCATGTACTTCTTAGTTTAGCTACTGATATGTCTAACATATTTCTTAATTCAGAAAATGTCTGAAACAGGAATTTTTCCAACAGCTCCAAAATATTGTGTGGAGGGGAGAGCTGTGATATCGAGGTTATCTAGAGATTTCCCTGCTTGTGAGGAATCAGACCTGTGCACAAATTTGTTGTGCATTAAGGGAGATGAAAGACACTCACTCAAAAATAGGCAGACACTGAAGTTTGAGGAGCCAATGTCCTCAAGCTGAAACATGGTACCCTCTGGTTTTGCCACACTTGATCAAAACTCAGCCTCATTGTGATGGGTTCAGTTACTAGCTGCACAGACCTTGTTTTAGCTCTTTGCCATGTGGCCATCAGCAAAAATGATGTTCCATGCCTTTCAGATGTGGAGAAGACAGAAGACAGCAGCTGTGAGATTGTGCAGACTAAGGTAAGGACGCTGCTTTGGGACTATACCCCACCCTCTTCTACAAAGGATTAATGTTGCATATGGTTTCGTTCTTTCATGTCTCACTTGATCCCAGGGTGTTCGAGGCAGGGTTCGTGGGGACATGGGCTGGGAAATCAGCCTGCGTCAGCGGCCTGTGCCGAGGGTCACCTTCCAGGCTGGAGACCCTTACTACATCAGCAAGAGGACAAGGGATGAGTGGCTGGCCAGATGGAAGATGGAAGTGAGTCCTGCCTTAGATGTTCTGAAGTGAGGAGAAAGGTGAAGTGCCATGTCACTGGCACCATTGGACATATGGAATAGTGTGAGAAGGAAAGTTGCTGGTTTATATCACCAGAACTGGAATAGAATTTTTTTGCACTCGCTTAGAAGAAGCAACTTTACTGGTAGGAAGTTTAGTTGGAGATCATTTTTTCAGGGTCAGATTTGAGTGGTTGTTGGGACAATAATGATTAATGCACCCTGGATACAAAGACTTTTGCTGAGCCAGGAATTAAATGCAAGAAAGCCTGGGAGAAGTATAGAATTCAGTGGAACAAGGTTATTTCAGGAAACACATCTATGTGGGATAAAACTTGTTAGAAATACAGCAGAACCACCTTCTCAACAGCAGATGGATCTTGGGCTTCCATCATCTCACCATGCAGACTTATTTGCTGGCTGTGTGTCCATATCAGACCTATGAGATTGAAGTTGCAGTTTCCACTTTTAAACAGAAGCAAGATTTTATTTCTTTCCTGAGACATTTCTGCTCTAAGTGCCTTTCATAAGACTTAGTCTGAATGATCACAGGTAGAATTAGTGGTGCTCTATGGGAGCAGAGGGCTGTTGCAAATGAGAAAACTGCTGCCTCAGCATTCAGCATCTAGCTGACTTATTCCAGCACATTTATATGAGGCAGGGAGCATCTGAGGCAAAGTCCAGAGTGATGCAAGCACAACAGTTGGTTAGTCCTTCACCTGAAAAGCCCTCTTCTACTCCTTTATTTTTTACCATAAAACGTTATTATTTTTTATGAAGGAAGCTCACTGTCACTATTTGTACAAAATTAAACAGTTTGTGAACTATGTTTATGTGGGAGTGTCACTGCCGTCTGTAAACAGAGGGAGGAAAAGGTGGTTTCGGAAGATCCATAAGACTCCAGAGCCTCGGCTCAGAGAAGTAAGCACTGGCCCTGCAAAACTCAGTGTGCATTCCAGAAAGGAACGTGACTGCAAAGCAAGTGCTCTCCAAGGCCTTTGCCTTCCAAGCACCGTAACTGCTTCGCTAAGCCAACATGTGCTCATTTTTGATACTGAGGAAGATGTCACACATCACACTTTCAAATGAGAGTGGAATAGTGTTGGAATGACCTCAGGAGCAACGTTGTCCTACATTAAGAGAAGTACGGTCCTTTTCCATTCCTCCCTGTGATGATGTCCTACATCTCTGTTGGACACCATACCACTGTTGCTGCATCTCTCTATGATGCAGCCTGGCTCTACTTCTTTCACTCCTCTAAATGTGTAGATCTTCTCTTCATCGTTGTTGGTAACTGCTTTTACATCGTTTGCTGCGTTCAATTCTATTTGTGGTTGGTATGAAACCTATGGTGTATCTAATGCTGTAGGGTGGGAAATATCAACAGCATGTGTGCGTACTCATTTGTCGACATGTGAAATTGTAGTGTTATCGAGACTTCCTGCTGTGCCATTTCACTGAGGTGGAAAGCAGCACAGCGGGGTTTCAGTTGGCTTTTGAAAGACATGGATGTGTGTTGTCCTCAGCTGACCTAGAGCTTGGCTCGAGCACCGAGGGAGGATCTTGGAGGAAGGCAGGGGACATAGGTTCTGCCCAGGCTTTCCCGTCCAAGCACAACCCAGGCAACATTCCACCAAGTTAATGTGCTCCCAGCAGACCGAAAGCCTGATTCTTAACACATGTGTCATCGGGACATAAACACGTCCTGAACTTATAACATCCTCTAGTGGCCTGCAGTAAGCCATGACGGGGGCATTGAGTTTAGATTTTGCTGTGCCACCTGACCATGCGCAGATGTTTTGAACTCCTTTAACAAACATAACTGGTCCTCTGGCAGCATCTGCTGAGAGTAAGTTCTGCCCATGGAACATTGGAAGTCAGCATGTTTGAGTGGATAAATTATGAAAATTGGTGGTGTAAAGTCTTGATTTTCTTTGGTGATAATTGTGAGGGGGTTCCCTCCCTTGTTCTACTATTCAGTCGTTTTTGTTGCTTGAACGGTCACCTTTCATGAAGGCTGTTAAACATATTATTCTCATATGTTCTGAGCTGCCAGACCTTCAGATCCCCGGGTCCCAGAAAGGAGGGACTGAAAGGGACACTGTAAGCAAAGAACTCCAGTTGTGTGCAATGTTTTGCATTGTTTGAGCTTTGTTTAAATAAGTTTGTGTTTGTTTGTGCTCTGTTGAACTTCACTTTTATTCCTTTGAACATGAGGCCTAAGAAGTGAAAGAATCGAAAGGTGATCAGAGGCTTTGAGAATTTTTCTTCCATGTTTTCCTGTAATTATCATTTCTACTGTACAAAATTCTGAATGTATTATACAAGACTATGTTTCTACTGTCATTTGCAGAATTTGCTCAGTACAGGTCATTTTGCATTCCATAGTGACATGGGTTTTTGCTGGCTCAGGGCTCTTTAAACCGCTGCTTTTCTCAATAAAACTAACAAAATAACGACAATATTGCTGGTGGTGATAATTTAATACCGGTTAATGCTGATCAGATCCATTGTTTTCCAGTTCAAGGCTTAACCCCAAACCAGTCCATTCTGTACTGTGTTGGAAGGTGGAGGCATCATGAAAGTATTCATTTGATAAAAATATTCCCTCAGTACTATGGTGCTCAGAGCAGGCAAGCATACAGATTGTAGTGTAAGAATTACTACTTTGTGAAGCACAAATTAAAGGAAAATTATATCTGTTAAATACAAAAAGGATGCATAGCAATAGTGTTGAGAGCATGAGCTATGAAAAAAACTACAGGTATGAGTTAAAACAAATGATCATCTTATTAGCAATTAAAGGGCATTTTTAGAATATTTTAATTTGCCTTAATCCTTACTGTTGTATTATTATATAAATAAAATATGTAAACATGGAAAGTTGCCACAACGTGTAATGAGGTTTTGATTTAAAAAGTGGTCTGGACTTTCAAGTATATTTTGGTATTTTTACTTTTATTGCTTACTATAGAATGAAGTCCTGCATGCTGAGGACAAAGGGAACACAATAATATAATGTACTGTGAAGTGAGTTCCTGCTGTTCAACCCCGCCCTTGAGTCCATACTTTAGGCTGGCTCCTCCTCCAGCTATGGAAATGAACCCTTTGCCTTAGATATGCAGTGAAGATGGGGTTTACAGCAAATTTTCAGCTTGCCTACAGACAGCCTCCTCTCCTGCTACCAGCACTGCCAAATCTTTCATAGCCAACCAGAACTCCTGCTGGCGATCACCTGACCTTGAATTCTCAGAAAAATAAATGCTTTTTTTTCTTTGGAACCAAGATCCTTTAGTCGGAGAGTTGGGGGCACAGCAAAAATGTTGAACCCCACGCTGGATTAAAGTTGCGTGCATAAGCTTTTATGGGTACGTCCACTGCATTGCTTGTGCAGCAGCTCGGTGAAGCCTGCTTTTGTGTTTTGCCTGCGTGCAGCGAGGTGGATATGCTGACTTGAGGTATTTCTGGAGAGTTGTTTCGGTGCATCTGCTCCAGGCAACTTAAAGGGAAACCTTCACTTAAAATGCTGGAGGAAAAGCCTTCACCAGCTGAGGAAAGACCTATGCTGGAAAGAAGTGTGTGTGTTTTTTTTTTTTTTTTTTTTGGCAGGGGGGAATGTTTGCAAGATGTGTTGGTGGTGCTTCTGCTCACATGTCTGATCTTCCACTTCCACTTTTAAGTCTCACAAGGGGATTTTTAGCAGGCTCTGTGTTTGTTGTAGAGAAGTTGTCTTGCAACCTGTACTGCATGTTTGGGGAAATACTGAAGATATTGTTAATCTTTAATTGTTTTATTGGTTGCTTCAAGCTGGTTGAGGAGGAAGAAGTGCTAGTTTGCCATTTGAGGCTGAGACACTGAACTTGCGTTCATAAATACTTACATGCTTAACAATTTATGTTTTGAGCAATTTATAATTCATGACTTTGTCACGTGAGCAGGTTGGGGTATTCAGTTCCACAAAGTTATCAGTACAGGAGCATAAAAGAAATATTTCACTCTTCCATTTCTGTTTTCACTTTGTTCTTACATTATTACTGCTCCATTACTGATTGATCTCTGGTGAATGGTCATGGTTGAAAAACTTTGGGAAAAGGTGGGAATCTATTTAAGAGTGCTGTTTTTGTATATATTTGAATGCGCAAGAGTTAAATGGATTGGAAGCAGAAGTAGACATGCATGCTGTGTCCATGAACTGTATGTGTGGGTCAAATGAAAATAAATGATAATCAAATTTAGTGCAAATTTATACAATGAAATTCAGATGTCTTTGCTTTAAGGTCCTGAAAACAGAGAACAGTTTCAACTTGCAAAGGGAAACTAATTACATTTTAGATGTTTTGCAGAAAATGAAACTTGGAAAAAATGAACAGAAACTAAACTACATTTTAGTGAAAAGTTTGAAAAAGGCAATTTTTTTTCAGGAAGAGTGGGTGAGTTTTACTAGGATTTTTATACAGCAGTAAATTAACTGTAATACACAAATAAATGCATGCTGTAAATTCAGAGGGGACAGACATTTAAGTTCACCTGAGGTAAAGAACAGGATTGAAAAAATAGGTATGGACTTGTTGCCAGGGGTGTAGCTAACAGGCCTCATTTCATACGTGTGCCTTCATTCTGGGGAGCCTAAGCTTAAATACAGGGAAAAAGTCACCAAATGAGAAAGAAAGATAAGTTACATATATGGCCAGTTATTAGGAAACCACCTACCAAGGTGTGTACTTGCCTGGAAGGTGGCATCAAGACAGCTATTAACATTACAGCATTTTACAGACAGATTTTAGACAAGTATCTGTTCCTGGTTCTTTTTCTTTGCAGTCCTGGATCTCTGAAATGAGGTGAAAACAGAGTTTGGCTGCAACCTCATCAGGCACGTTTGTAATTATGTGAGCAGTTATTTTGTAATGCATTCATCAAAGCTAATGTTAACCATTGCCATGCATGCATATTATTTCAACCTCTCTCTAACTAAGGATGGCACTGGCATTTTGCTCATAAGCGTACATGACACTACTGTGATGCCTCATTGCAAATGATGACAAATAGCTGTGGTCAGTATGCAGATTTTACTTCCTTTAACTTTTGCTCAAATCAGATGCACAGATGTAGATGTACAGATGGTCTCTGCCTTACAATGGGGTTATGTTCTGATAAACCCTTTGTAAGTCAAAAATTCATTTAATGCACCAAACCTACTGTCATGGCTGTGCCCACTTCAGCAATGAAATGTAGGCGATCTCTCCACCCCCATCTTCAGACTGAGCATCGACTGGCATAGGAACCAATCGTGGACGGAATTTAGTTCCTACCCGGACTTCGTGTCAATGCTCAGTCCCCTTTGTGCACTCTCCTTCAACCACTGTTTTGCTTAAGACCTTGTATTTTGTTTATTTTGAATTGTAGCAATTGTGTTCTGTTTTTGTTTACTGTCAATCGCTGATGTTTAGCGCTAGCTCCGGGCTAACGGCAGTGCTCTTTGTTGGAAACAGCCCTCAGTAAAGAGTTTAAAAAATTTTTAAATTATTACCGTAGTGTCTTGCAATTGCTTCCACCAACCCACTCGATAACACCTAGGAAACATCATAGCCTAGCTTACCTTAAATGTCATTACAGGCTTTCATGCCGCTTTCAGAAGACACAGTCAAGTGTTTCATAGACACGATGGATGCACAAAACACAATGTAGATGGGGGGTATCCAAAAAAACGCTAGCAACACAGAACGCTGTAGAGTATCGGTAGTACACACTAGTGACTGGGTGGCAGACTGTGAGATGTGGATTGCTGCCGCTGTTCAGTATCATTAGAGAGTATGTACTGCATATTGCTTGCCTGGGAAATAGTCAAAATTCAAAATGAGAAGATTTCTATTGAATGCATATTGTTATCACACCATTGTAAAGTCAAAAAATTTGGACCATCGTAACTTGGAGACCATGTGTATTTGTGTCAGTCTAATAACATGCCATTTGTAAGTAATGTCTAAAATGTGCAACTTATTTCTCACTCATTACTACTGTAACAATGACAAAAAGCTTGTTTTTTAGCTGGTTTTGTAGCTATGGTATATTATACAATGAAATGCACGGTAAATATACGTGTTCATTGCCTGCATGTTCATTGTGATCTATGAAAAAGTTTGAATCTGATTCATTCCAGTTTACAAAGATGCAAGGGTGTCTTCAAATTGGATTAAAAAATAATTATTCATTAATAATAGCTAATATTTAATTAATAATTAACAATAATGTGAAAGCGTCATGGACTATTAACAGTTATAACCAAATGTTTAATAGATCTTTAAAGGTTTGTTGTCTTGATGCTTTAAAATAAAATAAAAATTTCAAAGCCATTTTAATTTCAAAGTATTGTAGGTTGTTGTTATTAAGTGCCCTTGAGTCGATGTTGATTCATGGTGGCTCTATGGATAGCTGTCCTGAAAAGGATCCAGTCTTCAGCAAGTCGACCAAGACATGACAAAGGGGCATCCATGGCTGTTGTGACCATGTTCATCCACCGCTTTGCAGGTTTTCCTCTTTTGCGTGGACTTTCCACTTTGCCAAGCATGATATCTTCTTCCAGTGACTGTTCTCTTCTCAGGATGTGTCCAAAATAAGACAGTCGAAGTCTGATCATTTAAGCTTCCAATGACAACTTTGGTTTGATTTGCCACAACACCCATGAATTTGTTTTACAGGCCACCCAGGGTACTGCAGAATTCTTCGCCGGCACCACAATTCAAAAGTGTCAGTTTTCTTGCTGTCCATCTTTTTCCCTGTCCAACTCTCACATCCGTATGTTGTGACTGGGAACACCATGGCTTGTATGAGTCAGGTCTTTGCATGCAAAGTTACATCCCTGCACTTGAGAATTTTGTCCAAGCTCTTCAAGGCTGTTCTGCCCTGAGCAATTCTTCGTCAGATTTCTTGGCTGCTTGTCACCTCATTATTGATCGTTGATCCAAGTAAGCTGAAGTGGTCTACTGTTTGTATTTCTCCTCCATCCAGTGTGAAGTTGTCCAATTTTCCTGTTGTCAGGAGCTTTGTCTTCTTCAAGTTAAGATGCAATCCCATTTCCAAATTATGTTCTTTGACCTTGATGAAAAGATATCTCAAGTCCTCTTCGCTTTCAGCTAGTATTGTTGTATCATCAGCGTAGTGAAGATTGTTGATGAGTCTTCCACCAACTTACCAACTTTCACGCCCTATTTTTCTTTATGTAGTCCTACTCCTCTGACGATTTTTTGGTGTATAAATTAAACAGATATGGAGACAGTATGCAGCTTTGTCTTACATTCCTGTAAATTTTGAACCATACCGTTTCCCCTTGTTCTACACGAACTGTTGCTTCTTGATTGTTATAGAGGTTGTACATTAGAACGATTAGGTGTTCTGATATCCCCATGCTTCGTAGTGTGATCCAGAGTTTCTTGTGATTCATGCAATTAAACGCTTTGCTGTAGTCGATGAAGCACACATAAATGTCTTTTTGATATTCTTCTGCTTTTTGAAGAATCCACCTCATGTCAGTGATGATGTCCCTTGTCCCTCTCCCCTTCCTGAATCCTGCTTGCTCTTTGGGAAGTTCTTGTGCCAGATTCCTCCATTGAAGGATCCTGAGTAGTATTCTGCTGGCATGAGGGATCAGAGCAATTGTGCGGTAACTCTTCCAGTTAGTTGGATCACCCTTCTTTAAGATTGGTATGAAGAAAGAGCTTTTCCAATCTGTTGACCACTGTGCTGTCCTCCAGATTTCTTGGCAGAGCTTTGTTAATACTGAAACAGCTCTGTCTGACTGCTGCAGTAATTCGATGGGAATGCCTTCAATCCCGCTTCTACTTCTTCCCTTAGTACTGAGGGTTCTGGTTTGTAAGGCATGAGTGAAAATGGGTGTTGATCTCTTTCATCTTCCCGGTACGGTGAAGCAGTGTATTGCTTCCATCTTTTCTTGATATCTTCAGCATCATTTAGCATGAGTCCTTGAGCATCTTTCAGCATTTCAATTCAAGGTTTGAAGTTCTTCCTTAACTTGCACAGTTTCGTGAAGCCTGATCTGGTCCTGCCCTTGATATTTTCCAATTCTGTTTCCTTGCAGATGTCATTGTTCTACTTTCCTTTGTCCTTTCTGGCAGTGCATTGAAAGCTCCGCTTGAGTTCAATGAATTCTCCTGTTTTTCCTTTGGCTTTAGTTTTCCTATGCTTCTGGGTGATAGTCAAGTTCTCGTCAGTCATCCAGGGATCTTTTACTTTCTTTGAGCATGATTGTCTTGTTGTCCTCCCATAGTTCTTCTGGTACTTTGTCATTTGTGTCCAATGTGGCAAAATGATTTTGCAGGCGATCTCTAAATTGTGCTGTTATTTTCCCAAGATCATGTTTTGCCATTTGCCTGATTGGCTGTTCTTTCTCAACTTTACCTTGAGTTTGCAGTCCAGTAGCTGATGATCTGTACCACAGTTGATATTACTGAACTTTTCCATCTTCTACTTATATAATCAATCTGATTCCTGTATAAACCATTGGGCGAGGTCCACGTGTACAGTCATCTATTGTATGCCTGGAAGAAAGTGTTTGAAATGAACAGATTGTTTGTCTTGCAGAATTCGATCAAACGTTCTCCCACTCCATTCCTGTTGCCGAGTCCACATTTCCCAACCCGCTGGTCTTCTACTTTGTCTCCAACCTCCTGTTGCCAATGACTATCAGTTTATCTTGTTTGCACGTTCTCTCAATCTCAGATTGCACTTGTGTCGTAGAACTGATCAAGTTCTTCCTCTTCTGCATTTGTTGTTGGTGCACATACTTGATTGATGTTCATATTGATGGGTATTCCTCGTAGAAAGATGGAGATCAAACGGTCACTGACTACCTTGTATTCCATTATAGCCTTTGCAAGCTCCTTCTTGATTATAAATCCAGCTCCATTTCTTCTTTGCTCGCCATGTCCAGCACAGTATACCATATATTCATTGGACTCTAAGTGTCCGATGCCAGTCCATTTTTATGTCATTGATTAATACATCGATCTAGAAATGTTTCATTTCATTTTTGACCACAACCAATTTTCCTTGGTTTATACTTCTCATATCCCACGTTCCAATGTTCAGAGCTTCTTTGTAGCTTCAGACTCTTATTTCAGGTATAGTAACATCAGCAGTTAGACTTCCCGAAGGCTTTCATCTAACCGTGTCGTACTTGGTAGTTTCACCATACCGCTGCTGCCCAGTATGAAGTGCAAGGTTCGCTGCTCTTTGTCTGACTGCTAAACCATTGGTCTTCCTGACAAGGTTGAACCCAAAGCAGTATTGCTCCAGTCAGTATAGCCCTCTAGGTCACGGCAGCGCATAAAGCCCACCCACCACAACAAGGTGACAGCTATTGATTGGGATTGTAGGTTATAACAGTAAAATGGGTTTCATGGACTATAAAGATACAAATGCCCAACAGAAGGATTCTTGAACTTTAATGCAACACCACTTTTTGCAGTGAAGTGAATGCTGATTTAAAGAGCTGTAGCATGAAGGCTGGGCAAGATGACTAACTGCTCATGTAACATGAGATTTGTGAGACCATATCTGGCACGCCAACAAAGTTTCATGAAAATAATTTTATGTTGTCATAGAGTTTTTGAGAGCCAGAAAAAGGTGCTAAAGACACAAGATCAAAAGCTTCCAGTTTGTAGAGAATTAGAGGCCTACTGTAGCTAGCAGCTGTTAGTCAAACTACTGGCTGCCTCAGCACTTTGACAAGCTGTCATGTAGTGTGGAAATATTGTATACGTACATATATATATATATATATGTGTACGTATACTATATATATATATATATATATATATATATATATAGTACACACACACACACACACACACACACACACACACACACACACACACACACAGAGCCTGTATAACCATAACCGAATGAACGGTAAATTACATGGCTTTATACTGGTATTTTTATACTCATTTACAAACGCTTAACCACCATAATCAATTCTGAGCTGTTGTGTATGCACATTCATTAAATATGCAGAAAACAATACAGATGGTCCCCGCCTTACGATGGGGTTACGTTTATTTCAGCAACGGTCTCTCCGCCACCGTCTTCAGACTGAGCATTGATTGGCTGACTGAATTGGTGTAGGAACCAATCGTGGACGGGATTTAGTTCCTACTCTGACTTCCTGTCAGCGCTCGGTTTCTGCTGCCCCTTGTGAATTCTCCTGCAATGACCATCTTGCTAAGACCTTGTATTTTGTTTATTTTGAATTGTGGCATGTTCCGTTTTTGTTTACTGCCAATCACTAATGTTTAGCACTAGCTCCCAGCAACACTTTGTTGGAAACTACTCAGTAAAGTGTTTAACGGAACTTAAGCTTATTACCATGGTGTCTTGTGATTACTTCCACCAACCCATGCCATAGCACCTAGCGTACATCATAGCCTAGCCTACTTTAAAAGGCATTATGGGCTTGCACATTAAACACAGACACAGATGGGAATTTTGTAGACATGATGGATGCACAAAACACAATGTAGATACAGGGGGGCATCCCAAAAAATGCTGACAACACACAACACTGTAGCATATTGGTTGCATACACTAGCGAACTGTGTGGCAAACTGGCAGATGCTGCCCAGCATAATGAGAGAATATTGTACTGCATATCACATGCCTGGGTAAAAATCAAAATTCGAAGTACGGTTTCTACTGAATGCGCATTGCTATTGCACCATCGTAAAGGCGAAAAACTTTAAGTCAGACCATCATAACTTGAAGACCATCTGTATACAGCATATATCTAATCGTGTAAGAAGTGATCAGTAGGACTCAAGTTCAATCTCTAGGTGACTTGGTTGGATTTACCGTTGCTGGTAGGATTACTAGAGAAGTTTAAATTTACGGTTGTTGGCTGAGTCTTAAAAGGACTTTGGGGGATTGCTAGAGATGTTAGCTGGATTTGTAATTTTTGTTTTGATCTCTAAAGGAATTGTTGGGTTTTGTGGCTGATTACTGGATCTACAGGGGACTTCATTGCATCACTGAAGTTTAAGCAGATCAGTGGCTGAAAGAACAGATGCTTTACCAGGAAGTCACCATGTGTTATACCTGGATGGTACTGTTTTGCTACATGTGTTTCTATACCTGAGATTCCAGTACTTAGTACACAGGGTGAGATATGTTGTTGTGTGACTTCCTAGACAGTGTGGCCATGAAACATGAGATAACTCCAAAACTCCTAAGGATATAATTTGACCGGCATGCTCTCTATACCTTGAAGGAATTGCTTCAAAATCTACAGTATATGTTGTCCAGATTTTATGCATTTATTTGGAGGCAATAGCACTTGCACTAAAGGAAAAAAAATAGAAGTTTGATCGTTTGGGTGACCCCAGAACAGGTTCTGTTTTTAAAAAGTACTGGTGACCTTAATTGATATGCCATCTAATGGTATTCATCCTTCGAGAAGACCTTGGCCATTGCTGGCAAAAGGACAGTTCGTAGAGTCGTAGAGCCCCACAGGCAAGTCCTAAACAACCTAAGCTGTACAGTCATGGGAATATGAACCTGAGATCAAGCAATTCATTTCTTCTTGGGTAAAGCATTTGTGCTGTGCCAAAACTGATTTAAGTGGGGAGAAAATTAAACTAAAGAAGCTGCCTGCTGTGTGGTATTGGATTATTGCTAATACTTAATCAATAAAAACAATGTTTTCCTGAAAATTTGTCATCTTAACCTCATATTCTTTGTCACACTGTGTGTTTATTCACTGGGTATTGATCACAGCACTAGTTTGCACATGGTGACAATTTCTTCAAGCACAGTGTTATCCTGGTGTCTTTGAAATGTGGGAACAAGCTTTTACAGCTCCAGGAACTCTCCCAGAGGCGCATATACAAAGTGGTATGTGAGAGCTCTGTCTCTGCCATGTGCCCCAAGCCTTTATCATGCTCAGTTCCCTTTAACATGTTCTGGGCAGGGAGCCAGCATCATTTTGTCTCCAAAGCCTGGGAAGAAATGCAATGTACTGCTGGTGACTGTCCTGAGTCTTGGGGTCACCTGTAGTTTCATTCATGCTCATACAAATTCAGTCATACGCGTATATATTTTTACAGATCTTTTATGAAGAGTTCAGGTGTTTCTGCTTTCCTGGCCTTGGGTCTTTTGTATAGTTGTCAGGAAAAACCCCACCAGGCTGTGGGGAATGTCACAGTGAAGGAAGGAAAGGGTATGCATTAGTGTGAGATCAACCAAAGGCCTGTATTCAATCTGGCAGCCAAACAGATATAGAATAATATGCTTAGACTCCAGATGAGCTTGTTCTTTATAATGTAATTCACCATAAGAACACTGCACTTACTTGTTTTGAGTCCAGAAAAAGATTAACATTTACACTAAGAAACCTGGAATGGGGGCCTCTTGCATAGCACAGGGTGCTCTTCCAAAATACATGCTGGGTTCCAGGCTAAGATTGTGGTGTGACACAACTCTTTGCTTTACTGGGTATCTCACAGCAGGTGAATTTATGTAGGGAAAGGTGCTAGGGGACTTTCCCCCATAAAGGCATGTGACTGGCACTGTGTGGTAAAGGATGGAAATTGGTAGGGACGCTCCTCCTCATTCACAGGTGTCTTTTGGAGACTGAAACTGGACTGATAGGGACCAAAGAACAATGGAGGTCCACACATTGCATCCACTTGGCCCTCAGTTGTAGCGCTGGATGGTATTTGACACAATTCTGAAACAGACATCCCATTGCAAAGCAGGACAAGAAACATCACTAATAGAATTATCTTATGTAAAATATAACAGGAGTCCTCTGATCACTGAGCTTACCCTGATGTGCGTTGCTGTGCCGCAGGCTGAGAAGAAGGCCAGACTGGCTTCCACGGTGGACGTAATGAACGAGCCCGAAGGACTTAAGATGCAAAAGGAGGAAGAGACTGTAATCCCCAGCAGCCCACCTCCTCAACAGCAGCAGCCCACAGACCCTGCTTCCCCCACTGTGGCTACAACCCCAGAGCCAATCCCGGGTGGAGGAGGAGACAAGTCCACGACCCAGTCAGCAGACACAGACCCAGAATACGAGGTATCCAGAAGCACCACCAATAAATGTGTAGCTATTTTGGAAGAAGCTTCTACTGAAACTTTACAGTATTCACTGGGTCCTTAAGTTTATAAAAACAATTGGGAGCCTGCCTCTCAAACTCTGTCCATAAATCAATTTGTCTGTAACTCAAAAGTTACTTTTACTATTACAGCATAATTGATAAAAGCTACACAATACAGAGATTCCTCTATTCATTTATAGGGTTAGAATCTATAAAATCCTGAGACAGCAATGCAGTAAGAAAAAAATTTGCAGCCTTCCCAACCATCAGTCCATATTTGTAAAGTCTTGCCCATGGATGGTTACTGCATTCCCAGACCTCTTCCAGAAGCACATGGCACGGTACTCACTGGATAAGACACAATTTAGCACTATTTAAGTTGTAATAACTTCAAATTGCAATAAAATTAAAACTTGCATAAAAATAAATAGAAAATAAAAATTCATCGTCTGTACAATGTCCTGCTTCCCCTAGACTGCTGACTGAATGTTCTGTTTTCTCTCTGTCTGGATGCTGGGTGCAGAAATGCAAGTTGCTTTCAGCCCACAACAGACAGAAAACTTTAGGAAATAGAAAAATGAATAAATGTAAATTAAAAATATCTTTATAAAAATTTTGTAACTCAAACATTCTTCTTACCTGAGGAGCCAATGCAATTAAAATTGAAAGATGCTGCTTATTTTGGCTTTTTTCAGGTACATTACTAATAGGTGGCCTGTTGTGATCTTGGCCTCTACAGATTTGGGTATGTGAAAAGGATCCAGTACCTTAGTTGTCAGTTCAGAACCTGTTGAGTTATATGTCATGCTGTGTTGTGTAATTAATGAGTTTTATGTTCAGATGGCTGCTAGGGCTTGGCAGTTCTAGTCTCCAGAAGCCAGATTCCTTAGCTGTTTTTTCACATAGAGACAGTTCACTATAGTTTGTCAATCAAACCCTAACATGAAGCTGAAAGAGAACAGGACTGTGCAGGCCCCAAGGCCAGTGCAGACCTGTTGGCTCTGGATTGCTGAATGAAGTTAAACTGAGGGTTTGTGCCATGTCTCTGGTGGGGGCTGCAGGACGGCCGTGGCTTTGGGATCGGGGAGCTGGTGTGGGGCAAGCTACGGGGCTTCTCCTGGTGGCCCGGCCGGATCGTGTCCTGGTGGATGACTGGCCGGAGCCGAGCAGCAGAAGGGACCCGATGGGTCATGTGGTTTGGTGATGGTAAATTCTCTGTGGTGAGTCTGAACCAAGAACCAAGAAAGGTCCGGTTGCTGAAAGTGATGCTCAAACTACATGGAGGCCATTCTCCTTTTATTTCATATTGAAGTCAACTGTGAAAAATTCAGCATACTTTCAGTTAATTTCCCACCTACTGGGACATGTTGAATGATGCCTGAAGAGCCGCACTTGTGCCTTACTTAGGGGTCTGTGTTAGTTGATCTGCTGACTCAGCTTGATGGACGTTATCTTGTTTACAACCCTAAACCTGAATCATACAATCCACCTTTCTGGGAAATTGTGACTGTCAGTCTTCTCTGTGTTTGTATAAAAGAATATCGCAGAATATGAATATTGAAGTAAAAAGGTTTAATGACAGACTTTAGTTTTTTTGCTTTTTGCTGAATGATTATGTTGTTGGTCACTCATAAAACCAAGAAACATTTAAAGATTATCTGCAGGAAGCTTGGATAAGGTTCATGGCAATATTATGCTTAAATGCTGAGGAATATGAGTCAGAATTTTGCAAGAAACAGGAAAGAAAAGGTAAAATACCTGTTCTGTTTCTCTTGGCAGGTGTGTGTGGAGAAACTGATGCCTTTAAGTTCCTTTTCCAATGCCTTTCACCAGCCAACCTATAACAAACAGCCCATGTACAAAAAAGCAATCTACGAGGTGCTTCAGGTAACCTGGTTTTGCATCTGGATCCTCATCTCCAGATAGCTGGATGTTAGAGCCAAGAGATTCCCATAATAATCCAGTCCAAGGCTGGTTATCTGACCCCAAGAACACAGATCATTCACTTCATGTCTGTGCATTTCAGCTTTAGTTTCTTCTGTCTGTCCATGGCAATTTGTGGCTCATACTCGAAATAATGAAGCTTGTCTTAGGCTTTAAGTGTAAACTTAAAGCCACATATACTGTAAATGTGTTTGGAGAGCAGACTTTGAAACAAGTTTTAAAACTGGAAGAAAAAAACTGTGTCAAAACTGATACAATTTTGTCCATTTCATGGGAAAGTCTTACTTTATTTTGTTGCCGACAAATGTTTTCAAAAGCTGCACCTTTGTAGCAGGTAAGGCACTGGTTACATGACTGACTTTTTACTTGCAAATTTAAATCCCACTCCCTGCTATGTGGTGCCCTTGAGCAAGGTATGTGCCCTGAATTACTCTGGTAAAAATTACCCATCTGTATGAATGGGTTAATATGGTAATTGTAAGTAGGTTAATATTATAAGTTAGGAGAAAAGTATCAGTGAAATAAATAAATGTATGTTTGTTGCCTAACTTTATTTACTTCAACTAAGGGTCTCACTAGTCTAAGATCTGGATAAATCTGTCTTTTGGCCAACAGGTAGCCAGCAGCAGAGCTGGCAAGATCTTCCGCACTTGTCCAGACCGCGACGACACAGACACTTCCAAATCGGTGGACATGCAGAACAAGCAGATGATCGAGTGGGCAATGGCTGGTTTCCAGCCCACTGGGCCCAAAGGCCTGGAGCCCCCTGAAGGTATAAGGTCTTCACATAAGGCAAACAATAGTCTTGCTCAATAGTTTGTTGTAGGAACTCATATACTGTTATTCCCTTTTTTGTTTCTACGGTAATGTAAACTCAGAGGAGCGAAACCCATACAAGGAGGTGTACCCTGAGGCATGGTTGGAGCCTGAGGCAGCGGCATACGCATCACCTCCACCTGTGAAAAAGCCCCGCAAGAGTGCGGGAGAAAAGCCAAGGTTTAAGGAGATAATTGATGAGAGGACTCGAGGTAGAGCCACACAACCACTAGTCCTCTGTGTGTTGTGTTTTTAAATGGTCATTTAAAAACACAACAATTTGTCGTGGCACTGTGTGTGTGCGTGTGTGTGTGGGTGTGTGTGTCTCAATGGTGTATACATATGTACCACAACAGTGCAGCACCGCACTGCTGTCCATGTACTGGCTATTGTCATTATAACTAGTGGCTCTAAAACAATAACAGAAATACTACAGGGCAGTAAAGTTGTATCATGGCTTTGGTTAGATGCCCTTATGGTATGACAGAAGTAACTCCATACAGTTTTGTTGACTGGTGAGTCAAATAGTTTCACTTTTGACTCACCAGTCAACAGAACATTCTACCAAAAGCGTTGGGGGTAATCAAGGTGTTTTTTGGCAAATGTTAGACGAGCCTTCATGTTCCTCTTGTTCAGCAATGGTTCTTGCCTTGCAACTCTTCTATGGACACCATTTTTGCCCAGTTTCTTTCTGATCGTGGAATCATGAACGCAGACATTAACTGACCTGAGAGAGGCCTGCAGTTCCATAGATGTTCGTCTGGAGTCTACTGTGACATCCCTCATGAGTTTTCTATGCACTCTTCTGCTGGGCAGGCCACTCTTGGGTAGATTTGCCACTGTTCCAAGTTTTTTTCCATTTGGAGATGATGCGTCTTATGGTGGTTCGCTGGAGTCCAAGGGTTTTAGAGAGTGCTTTGTACCCTTTTCCTGACTGATATATTTCAATAACTTACTTTCTGAGGTCTTCAGGAAGTTCTTTTGATCAAGGCATGGTGTGCTGCTTCTCGAGACCCCTTATCCAACTAAACATTGCTGGAATGGTTCTATTTAGGTGATTCAACAGGGCAGTAATCAAGCTTTGGTGTGTCTAGTTTAATTTAACCCATTATGATTTAGGTTTGGTTCATTGATTGATGCAGTGACTAAAGGGGCAGTTACTTTGTTGTATGGGTGTTGGTGAATTATTTTACTTCAATGAATCAAATGATCATTTAAAAACCGTGTTGTGTTTATTGAGGTTGTCCCTTGTTTTATGCTAAATTTGTTTTGAGATCAGACACAATTAAATGTTACAGCAAAAATAGAGGAAATTATGAAGGGGGCAAATAATTTGTCACATCACTGTATAGATGTGTATTCAGTTGTCCCTATACAGTACCACCGTGTCCATAAAACCCACGTTTCATAAAAGGAAAAGCATTGAAGTGTGTACAGACTGATGAGGTGGATATTCCCTTTGGATCCCACAGTGTTTGTTTTTGCTTGATGTTAACTTTTCTGTGTTTTATTTCACTTTTCATTAAGAGAGACTTGTTTATGACGTGAGACAAAAACGCAGGAACATAGAAGGTAGGTGGTGTTCTAGCAGTTTCCATCTTTTTGCAAATGATTTCTAAATTTTAAATCTTTAATCTACCTGCTGCTGAGCCTGGCAAGCTACTGAAAACACACAACTAGTCAAGTTGGTTGGTAAAAGCAAGAGATCAGCACCGACTGTGTCTCTGGTGTAAGTGCCAGAAGACGGTGTTGAGGACCATTTTATTCGAAGTTCTTATGAAAAACAGGCTCAAATACAGACATTCGGAAAGACTCATTAGAGATTCCCAGAGTGTTCCAGTTTGCAGCTCCATGTGGAATGAAATACTGATGGGCCTGTTGATTGAAGTGAGTTCACTGATCCCAGGTTCCTGTGTGCTAGCTTTCTCATTTCTCTGCTAAGATATCTGCATCTCCTGCGGAAGCCTCAACGTTTCCCTCGAGCACCCTCTTTTCACTGGAGGCATGTGCCAAAGCTGCAAGGTAGGAGGCACAGCAGCCAACACCTGTGGTTCTACGGTCAAGTGAAACTGCTGTGTCATACTCCGAATAGAAATTGTTTGCTTATATTATATACAGGTGGTCCCCGACTTAGGATAGGGTTATGTTCTGATAAACTGATTGTAAGTCGAAAATATTATAAGTTGAAAACGTATTTAATTCACCCAACCTACTGTTATGCCTGTGACCGCTTTATCAATGGAACGTAATTGGTTTCTCTGCCCCCGTTTTCAAAATGAGCACTGATTGGTTCCTACACCAATCAGTCGTTCAATCGTGGACGGGATTTAGTTTCTACCCAGACTTCCTGTCAGTGTTCAGTTTCCGCTGCCCCTTGTGAATTCTCCTGCAACCACTCTCTTGCTAAGACCTTATATTTTATTTATTTTGTTTATTTTGAATTGTGGCAATTGTGTTCTTTTTTGTTTGCTGCCAGTTGCTAATGTTTAGCTCTAGCTCTCAGCTGACAGTAACACTCCCAATCACTAATGTTTAGTGCCAACTCCCAGCTAACAGCAACGCTCCCAATTGCTAATGTTTGTCCCGGCTAATGATAACACTCTCAGAAACAACTCTGTAAAGAGTTTTATAGAACTTAAAATTATTATCGTGATGTCTCACAATTGCTTCCACCAACCCACCCCATAACACCTACCATAAGGCTAGGCTAGGCTATGATGTGCCTAGCCTAGCCTACCTTAAAAGTCATTATAGGCTTGCCACTTTCGTGCTGCTTTCAGGAGATACAGACACAGATGGGCATTTCGTAGACATGACAGATGCACAAAACACAACGTAGATGCAGGGAGGTACTCAAAAAAACGCTGACAACACAGAACACTGCACAGTATCAACTGTATACACTAGCCACCACATGGCAGTCTGAGAGATGCAGATTGCTCCCTCTGCCCAGCATCATGAGAGAGTATCATACCACTTATCACTTGCCCAGGAAAAAAATGAAAGCTCAAAATTTTAAGGAAGGTTTCTATTGAATGCATATCGCTATCACACCATCGTAAAATCGAAAAATCATTGGACCATTGTTAATCGACGACCGTCTGTATTGTAGTTAAAATACGAGCACTATCAATTTTTAAGATTATTACATTTTGCAGTGTAAATCATAGTTTTTTGCGCCATTTGCTGCTGCAGAACAGTTTCCTGGAATGTGCGTACCAGTATGACGACGACGGCTACCAGTCCTACTGCACCATTTGCTGTGGCGGACGTGAGGTGCTCATGTGTGGAAATAACAACTGCTGTCGGTGAGAACCATGCCCGTCTCAAACACACTTCAGGCTGTGTCACACATGCCATTCATCAAGCATTGACAGCAAGACATGTTGTTGCTTAAAATTCCAACAGGCACAAAGTATGTCAAATAAGGAGTTAATCCACTGAATTTCCATCTTCTGCAAATTTGGTGCATTAATTTCTGTGTAATAATTTGCTGTTGTTTCTTATTAACCTTTATTTGTCACTTTTTTCCAGTGCAAATTATAACCACAACTTGGAAAAAGTCAGGATGGTATGAAAAATACAAATAAAAAACAGTGATTTCAAAATTCACTTTGACTTGTAATCCATTGCAAACCATATAAAGACAAAATATTTAATGTTTAGTCTGGTCACCTTCATTTTTTGTAAATATACATCCATTCTTGCCATTGAGGGCCTGCAACACATTCTAAAAAAAGTTGGGACAGGAAAAAATTTACCGCTTTGTAACATCGCCTTTCCTTCTCACAACACTCAATAAATGTTTAGGTACTGAAGACACCAATTTATTGAGTGTTTTAGGTGTAGTTTGGTCCCATTCTTCTTGCAAATAGTCTTAAGCTGTGCAACAGTATGAGGTCTTAGTTGTTACGTTTGAAATCACTGCTTTCTGTTTTTATTTGCATTTTCCATACCGTCCCAACTTTTTCCGAGTCGGGGTTGTGCAATGCTAGGTTTAGATATTAGGGTGTCATTTCTCTTATAAATACTCGGCTAACTATGAACTTGAGAAATTGACAGTAAATACATTTCTCTTGGATACTATAATACGGCTCAAACCCAGGACCTTCCATTTGCAAGATGACTGCACCACCTAGTGCTGAGACAGTGCTCTGACATGTTAAGATCTGGATCTCCATTTTTAATGTTAGTTGTAAATCCAGATTGGTTCATTCCTGCAACACCTGCTTCATCCTTTCCTTCAGGTGCTTCTGTGTGGAATGTGTGGACCTCCTGGTGGGCCCAGGTGCAGCCCAGGCTGCCATCAAGGAGGATCCCTGGAACTGCTACATGTGTGGCCAGCAGGGTGTCTTTGGTCTCTTGGAACGTCGGGCTGACTGGCCCTGCCGCCTGCAGCACTTCTTCGCCAACAACCATGACCAGGATTTTGTGAGTGTCGGCTGCCAAAAAGGGCTTTCTATGGGCTTTGGAATAGCTTTGACAGTCTCTGAGTTGTATCTCCTTAGCCTGAATGCTACTGCATCTGGGTTTTCATCTCACCTAAACCCTTAAACACTATTAAAGAGGGATCACATTCCATGCTTGAAGTGGGTTGGTATTGAGAACCGGACACTTCTGCATTTTGTTCTTGAAGAACTCGATATATTCTTGCATACCAGCGCTTCATAAGCTTCTACTATTGTTTTCTACCCCAGAACAACCAGATTATCATTCCCAGCAATAGACTGCTGTAGGACATGGTCATTATTCATAAAAGCCCCCATAACTATATTTCATTAGCTTGGGTGCACTCAGTCACAATACATTTTTAAAGTTTATTTGAGTTTGTGTTCCCTTTATTAAAGATATATAGTGTATATTATGAATATCAGCAATATCTCCTAGTATCTTTTATGCACTAAATATAAACATGACTTGATATATAAAAATATATGTTTTTAAAATAAAAGTACACTACATGGCCAAAAGTTTGTGGACCGCCTTTCTAATGACTGAGCTGAGCTGTTTGTCCACACCCATGCAGCATACAAACACATTCTGGACAATTGTGTGCTTCCAGCTTTGTGGCCACAGTTTGGGGAAGAAGTTCCTTTCCTGATCCAGCATGACTGTGTCTCCATGTAAAAAGCGAGCTCCATAAACACATGGTTTGCCCAGGTTGGTGTGGAAGAGCTTGAGTGGGTGCACAAAGCCCTGACCTCAATCCCACCGAACACTTCTGAGATGAACTAGAATGCCGACTGTGAGACTGGCCTTCTCGTTCAACCTCACTGATGCTCTTATGGCTGAATGGGCACAAATTCCCAAATTGCGGTGTGCAGCCTTCCAAGAAGAATGGGGGCTGTTATAACAACAAGGGGGGGCAGCTCCATATGAATGCCCATGAGTTTGGAACGGGATTTTCAGCAAGCACACATTGGAGTGATATTCACGTTTCCACATACTTTTGGCCATGTAGTGTGCTAAATAGTTTGCTGACAGCGACCGATACACATGCCAAGATGCCAGTAAGGGGAATACCGGCACTTGTTTCTTCCACTTTAAGCTATGATCTTACCTGAAGGAAGCCATTTAGCTGCCTTTCTCAGCCAGGAGGAAGCTATGTATAAAATCACAGCTATAACAACACTCACAATGTGTTCTGCATCAACAGAGGATCTCAGTCCTGGTGCTTTAAGTTTTTATTTGAATTTATTTTTCTGAGGTTGTCAACATTGGCAGAAGTTGTAAAACTTGACTGAACCATGCATACAGCAAGCAGTATGAGAACCACCATTCTGTAGTTCAAACATCATTTTATTTTCATACTTTTTTGGATTCTGTGTTACAGGAGCCACCAAAGCTTTACCCACCTGTTCTTGCAGAGAAAAGGAAGCCTATACGTGTCCTGTCACTTTTTGATGGTATTGCTACAGGTGAGATTAGACTCCCCCCCATTTCCTACAATGTGTCACACAGATTATACTGGACAACAAATTTTTTCAAAAGTTTTGCTTCCTGAAAAGAAATTCAGATTATGATAGACAATGTCAAGCTGAAATTCGCCTTAAATTGTATTATGTTTAATCATGTAATGATGCTGACACATTGTGTTCGCTCAACTGAGTTTAAAATGTTTTACAGCCGATTTTAATTTGTACTCAGCATCTGCTGCCTCTCGTGTCCGAGTCCAACAATAGTTAGCCAGCATTGATGTATTCCAGTTGCCCTGATAATGCTTTTCCATGGTCGCAATGTCCTGGTGAAACTTTTCACCATGTTTGCCACTGACTGAACCAAGATCAGCAAGGAAGAAATCTGAATGCAGAAAATTAATTTTCAATGCCATGTTGCACTTTATGGTTTTGTATGCTGTAAGCATGTTGTCAATCAGCTCAATGTAGTTTGGTGCTCTGCAGTTGCAAGAAAATTCTCAGCAACATCCTTAAATGCCTTCCATGCCATTTTCTCTGCCCCCCACTAGCAGATCTTCGAACTCTTTAGCACGGCCATCCCATTCACAGAAGAAAAAAAAGTACTTTGTTTATTCGACCAGCATTCCTGGTAGCAGTGTCATCACATGTTCCAGTTGTAATTCTTGTACTGTATGTTTCAACAGCAGTTCCATGTTATCATAGGTTTCTTTCATGTCTACTACACAGCCAATGGGTAATGGTGTGTGGACATTGTCACTCTGTAACAGGACAGCTTTCAGGCTTAACTATCTATAAAAAGACGCCATTTTTTGGGGGTCATGCACATAACCCAAAGCCATGAACAATCCATCAATATCAGAGCAGAAACAAAGTTTGTCAACCTGTGTAAAGAAGTTTGTCAAATGTTCTTGATGGGTCTGAAAGATAGAAATTTTTGTACCCGGTGACAGCAAACCGTTTTTCACATCTGGTTCATGCGTTATAGTATCTTCACCTGTCTCATCTAGGCTCCATGTCTCTGGTGGCTTTGGCACTGGTCTCGTGGCTGAAGGTAGGTTGGGGTATTCAATAGCTTTCTGGTCAGACATTGGTCAGACACAGTTTGTCATGTGATCCTTCCGTTCTTGCCATATCACTGGGACCACAAATGACATTGACTGAAGGGATATCAGAAAAATAGGATATATCTCAAAAATGGTACCTTAATTTTAAGGTGATTTCCGTGCTCAGCAGCCCAAAATCCACAAAAAAACCCAAAAGTATTCAGGAAGCAAAATCTTCTTTGTCCAGTGTTATTTTTTTAAATACTAAGCAACTCTGGCTGTGCTACCTATTCTACACAACGCTTTGGCTGCACTGTACTGCTGCCTGACCTTTGAGCTCTGACCTTTTTTTTTCTTGCAGGCCTGCTGGTCCTGAAGGAGCTGGGGATCCAAGTAGAGTGCTACATTGCTTCGGAGGTGTGCGAGGACTCCATCACTGTGGGCATTGTGCGCCACCAGGGTCGCATCATGTACGTGGGGGATGTGCGGAACATCACACGCAAACATGTGAGTCTCCCTCCAGCTCTGTCACAGCCCCTCAGTGTTTGCAGTGGAAATTCAAACATGCCATTTGCTGTCAAATCTGTTTATTTACTTACAAAATTTTGGAGAATTTAATCATTTTAATTTTGCTAATTTTATTGGTAGATTATATAGCTCTTTAGTCAGAAAAATGTCCTTATTCTGTCAGTGTTTTTTCATGTCATACATTTAACTTCATTCTCTGTGCAGATCCTTGAGTGGGGTCCTTTTGACTTGGTCATCGGAGGAAGCCCTTGCAATGATCTCTCCATTGTAAACCCAGCGAGAAAGGGCCTTTATGGTATGACACTCAGTTTTACTTACCATTTACCCAGTAGATCTGCCAAGCTATATAGTGCACTTTTACAGTGTGATTGTATTAAAAAGTTCTTGTGGTCAGAAGTATTACCACAAATACTGTTAGCATTTTCGGTTTATTCTGGATAACCAGTAGTGCTTGATTTCATTAAATATAATGCAAATGTAATTCAATTAAAATGGCTGCAGTTTATTTCTGTGTAGACTCTTAAGACTGAGACAGGAATTAATATCCTGGACATGACTAGAATTCATGTCTGAGCCAAAAAAAGAATGAGGCCAGAGTTTCCTTTTGCTGGAAGCTTAGGAAGAATATGAAGAGTTCGAGTGACTGGAGTTGGTGTCCCCTGCTCTGTCCCCCAGAGGGGACGGGACGTCTGTTCTTCGAGTTCTACCGGCTCCTGCATGAGGCACGTCCCAAGGAGGGAGACGACCGCCCCTTCTTCTGGCTCTTTGAGAATGTTGTGGCCATGGGCATCAGTGATAAGAGGGACATCTCCCGCTTTCTGGAGGTGCTTGTCCTTTAAGGGGCTTCTTCTCTTCTGCTAGCCGGGAGCTGCAGGATGATGTTGTAATGCTACGCTTGCTGACATCTGCTGGTTTCAGGCAGTTCAGCATAATCTGTACAGTGACACTACTCTAGAATTGTAACAATTACATTAATCTTTGACTTAATGATATGTGTCTGCCTGCAGTTACCACGGCTGTCCCATTAAGGTTATATTATATTCTAGTCTTCATGTTTGGCTGTAAGGTCTAATGGTGGAAGCTCAAATTAATAATAATTACAATTTTTTTGCCAGATGTTTTTCTGGTGGAGCTCCTCACTCTGCTCTGTTCTTCTCCCTCCAGTGCAATCCTGTGATGATCGATGCCAAGGAGGTGTCGGCCGCCCACAGAGCACGCTACTTCTGGGGTAACCTTCCTGGGATGAACAGGTCTGTCGCTTTGAACATCCCCAACATTTCCTTTTTTTTGTGAAATTTTCACATTTTTATTTTAATTACACATTGTTTTAGATCCAATACAGGACATTTAATTTCATTACGTATACATGTACAGTTTAGCCTGTACAGTATAATTTTATGCTGAAATACTGCAATTTACTGTAATTCCAAGTCTCTAATTACTTTTTAATGTGATTTTTGGAATTTTGCTTTTCAAAATCTATATTCATTTTTATGTTATTCCTATTTTTAAATTTCATTATATTTCCAGTAATAATAAAAACAATAATTCCATTTTAATTTTACATTTGTAATTCCTGTTTAATTCCATGTTTCAAATTCGATTATTTTACCTAGTTTTTAATAGTCTTGTTTGAATTCCATACTAGAGACTTCAGTTTAATTTCTAAATTATAATAATTCCATTTTGAAACCTATCTGCAAAATGCATATGTGTTCCACTTTAGTGATTTCAATTTAATTGTAATAATTCAGTTTTAGATCCATGTGTGGAATTACATCTTAATCCCATGTTCACATTTCTGGCATTTTGTGTATGACCTATGGTTTACGAGAGGCAGTTGTCACCTGTGTCCTGTCCATTTCTCTGCAGACCGCTGACAGCAATGAGCACTGACAAGCTGGACCTTCAGGACTGCCTGGAGCATGGCAGGACAGCCAAGGTGATGTACCATCATGTACTTGTGTGTCTGAGGAAATAGATCTGATGTAAAGGCAGCCTATAGGGACAGGGCGTAACTGCATCTGGTTTTGTCTTTCAGTTTGGCAAAGTGAGGACCATCACCACCCGGTCAAATTCCATCAAGCAGGGCAAAGACCAGCACTTCCCTGTGTACATGAATGATAAGGAAGACATTCTGTGGTGCACTGAAATGGAGAGGTAGGACAACAGTGGAATGTAAATGTTTCATTTTGTGAATCTTAGTTACTTTATGCATAGGTATTTCATGTTTATTGCCTTTCATTACCGTGACTACAGTCAGACCTTGGCTGTTGAAAAAAGTCTGCATCTGACCTCCTGTACATGTGAATGGAACTACAGCAGCTCCACAGTATAACACAGCAAGGAAAGGAGCTATAACCATAATTTGTTTTGTTTGCATCAACAAAGTCAATGCACTATTGCCACTAAATCACTGACTTTAAAACCTTAATAATTGCCCCTCCCTAATAGTTGCATTCTTTGCTATCTGATAAAGCTACACTACATAATTTCACAATTTCATATTTTTATTTAATTGATGCAACATTAAAATTTATTTTTAAATAATTAAAAAATTATTGACATATGCTGTCACAAAAACCCATCACATAAACAACTGCAGCTTTTGCTTATGGATCAACAGTACTTACAAATACTAGAAATGAGGTGAAAACCCCATAAACCAGCAGAATTATAGGGTAGTGATTTCGTTCTCCAGAGCTCTGGTTCTGGGTGAATGTGCTTTACTGTCACCTACTGGCTAACCATGGAGACACAAGTCACATCCACTCGGCTTCAAGCAGAAATTTTTAGAATAAGTGAAGAGAAAGTATTTAAAAAGAATATACATGCTGAAGAATTTGAAACTAAATTGTTTTTAACACAATGAGATGACATTAATGTGCTCTGTCATGGTGTGCATGCCTCATAATACAGAGAACGGTCACCTGCTTGCATGACCGTTTCATTCGCCAAAGTGCCTACCATTTGCTAAGTCATACATCCTTTATCCGATCAAGGCTGGCTATCTTGTTTTGAGTTGCAAGGTCTATGGTGTGCAAAGAAAGAAACTGACTTGTCAGAAACTTCTTTTACTATTTTGTGTACTAGTTCAAACCTGTGTAATTCCTTATTTACTTGCCAGGCCCTGCTTGTGAACAAAGGCAGTGGAAAACTAACTGTGTTCCCTTGTGCAGGGTGTTTGGCTTCCCTGTCCATTACACAGACGTGTCCAACATGAGTCGGCTGGCCAGGCAGAGACTTCTGGGACGTTCGTGGAGCGTCCCTGTGATCCGCCACCTCTTTGCCCCTCTCAAAGATTACTTTGCCTGCATTTAGACCGCCATTTGGAGAACGCGGACAACAGGAGCTGAAAATCAACGAAACACAGAAAAATGTACTCCTTACATTTACAGTTTTAAATCCTAAATAGTTTTTTAAAAATAATTTTTCATATTTGAAATTCCATTCTTTTATATTATTTAATTTTATAACGCCATTTTACTTTTTAGCTTTCTTACCCAATATTATCAGTACTGATTTATGTGTGTAACCTGTATGTGAAGCAAGACTTTCTTTTTACTCCACTAATAGAAAGAAAAGTGTGAGATTATAAAACATCTTAAAATTAACATCCATCCATATCCTGTATGGTGCTCTTAGTGAATAGAGGTTTACATGGAAAAAACAGGAACTAATATGAAAATATTGAAAGGATCACGAGGTCCTGTTCCTGACAGTCATTTTACTTAAAAATCCTAAAATTTTGATGATGTCTTCCCAGAACCAAAGGAAACATTTTAAATATTGAATATAAACTGAATTTGATTTTTTTTTTAATTTAAGAAAAAGAGATCTAACTAAAGTCTAAATGAAACAGAATTAGCAAAGGTGTGCATGAAGGTAGCCTGTCTAACAAAATATGTGACAGACATCAGCTGCAAACTTAAAAAAAATGATTTGCTAACTTATGAACATATATTTGGCATATTCGGCTGCAGAGTCTGTGCAGTCTTGAAAAATAAGGACTAATCATGCTGTCCTGTAGCAGCTTTTGTAGTCATTAAGTACACGGCCTCTCACTTCACCACTACAGCTTCCTAAATGAGGATGAGCTGTAAATCGCTGTGAATAAAAGAAGCATCATAATAATAATAATAATAATAATAATAATAATAATAATAATAATAATAATAATAAATGGGGAAGGACAGTGTACAAGAGGCTGGGCAAAATACCAGAAAAGGAGCAGCTCAGTTTCATGAACTCATGAAAACATACTGGTGGTTGATAAGACCCTTTGTGCACTGGCTGTGTTTGCTTCCGTTATGGATTATTGTTGTTACTGACAGTTCTGCAATGAGACCATGTAGGACCATGCAGGGCATGAATGGAATTTGCATGTTTTATGCTCATCTGCAGTACTTGTGTATTAATTGGCCATGTGCTGTTGTAAACAGATCATAGCTACAGTGAGCTCCACTTCAAATTTTTTTTGCCCCTTTCAGTTAGCGTCAGAGAGCTAGAAAACCCAACCCCACGTCCATCCTGTACGGCGTCGGGATGCCTGCGTATTTAACAAATATGAAATAATACTTTACTTGCAGTATACCTCCCTGCTTGCAGGCCCACAGCTCGACAATACTGCTGTAAGTCGGTGACAATACTATGGTGCTTTGGGATGATGAAAAACATTCGCTCTCGTGGCCTTACAAACCTCTAACTGTCAGGGACGCGGAAGCAGAGGCCATGTGCTTTTGTTTCCTTTGTAGTCACTGCAGGCCGCGTGGTGTGACCTTCCCCCCCACACCGGTGCTTTTCGGTGCTTTGCACGGGTCAAAGGGCAGTCACGACAGGCAAGACGACATTCTGCATTTATAACTACCACAGCTTTTTTACAACAACTGGTGCTTTTCCTTGTACCCTCGGCCTCGCAACTCTCAGGCCCATTGCCTGCGGCAGCACAAACCAAATCTGAAGCCAGCCAAGTGGGCAGCGATGTTTTTTGTCATCCAAAAAAAAACCTTGAAATCAAAGATTGTTTGAGATAAAGAAAAGCTGATTTTCTAATTGTACTCTGATTACTGATTACATTTTACTGTACAAATACAAAAAGTTCAGGAGTTGTTGGGTGGTATTTTCATACCCTGGTAAACAGCCTCTTTACCAGACTCAGTTGCATGCTGTTCTCAGTTAAATGCAAATCTCTAACAAAATGGTGCAGCTTCACATCAGTCCTCTGACATGTTTATAACATATATTTTTTTTTATTTATTAGAAAATTCAGCTGATTTAAATATATGATTTTGTTAATTTCTCCATCTGGCCTTTGAATATCTTGCCCCAATCATGTGTGTTTGGTTTGACCATATTAGTACTTGATCATGTAGGGCTGTGCCAATAGATATGAGAAAAAAGATGAGTCTGTGTGCTTGAAGTAGTTCACCGGTCAAGGGAAGACATAGAATGTCCAACCCTGCGCAGCTTCCTCACACGACAGGAGGAGACAGACTCACCTTTTTCCATATTTTTGTCTGCTTTTTGGTAGCTTGTTACTATGTAACAGTTGCATGTCTGAGTGTTCCTAGAGAAAAAAGCCCCCCCCCCCCGGATCGCTCCAACAATTGACTTGGCCACCGTGTTTGAGTACTCCCTCTGTGCGAGAGACACTTGCGCTCCAACCACCCCTGTGGTTCCAAATGTTCTCCAGCACTGTCTGGAAATGTCCGCCTAAACCTACGGTCCTACTGTAAATATCCGGTATGGGGCTCCGCAACAATAGCTAGCAGATAAGAAGTATTTCTTGAGATTTACTGTACGTCATTCGGCTACGCCATCACTTTAAACAGGTGACCCACTTCAAAAAACCAGTAACAGAACACAGAAGACCACAGTCAGAAGCAGACTGATCACCTACATTGCACTGGATTTGTGTGAAAACCTTCGATTTAAATGTTAACCAGTGCCTCCCTTGTACTGCTATGAACAGTGATAACTTTTATACAGATACGAGTTTGCCTGCTGTTTATTATCAAGAGTTTTTAGTTATCTGTTTGAAATTAGATGTAACAATGATTATTTGCATATATATACACACACATATATTCCTATCAAACTTTGTGCAGAGTTTGATATGTATATATATTTGTGTTTGTATATATACACACACACGTGCGTGCACACATATATATGAAGTTGGTAGAGATTAGGTAAAGTATAACTATGACATGAATTTGTGTTATAAAACAATATGTATGGTAAGATGCTGAGAGCTAGAAAAACTCCCAGCTCATCTGTTGTATTTTACACATTGTTTGATGTCTGGCTGAACAGTGGATTGTCATGAATTTGTCAAGTAATCTAAACAATAACCAGTTGACAGCTGCGAGAAAGAACCATTTTGTTTGTTTTTTCTTCCCAGCCTGCACAGCCCTAGATGTGTCAGTTTGTTATGTGACTTTCATGAAACAAGATATATATGGAGGACTTGTTGGAGTTTCATAAGGTGCTAAACATTTTATCTAAAAAAACAAAATATATTAGGAAGATAACAATTTATCTTGATAATGACTGTTTTTAAGTTCTTGTAGTAATGGAAAAAAGCACTTTTATTTTACACTTATATGAAAATATATTAAAGGCATTTTAACTTTGTACTTGAAAGAGAAAAAACAAAAGACCTATTGATGTGTTTTAACCTAGACAAAGCTATAATCGGTGCATCTCTGTGGGAAGAACATGCATAAAAGTAGAAATTAAAAATACCACACTTGGAGAGGACGTACTGTTACAGTGGTACCTGCTTGGTTCCTTGATGGAAATGATTTTTACATTCCATGAAGCAAGAGTGTTGAATGTTTGTTCACGTTCCGCTTGATTGTCATCTCCGCTGTTGCTTTGGTATTTATTGATATAATACTGTACATTTCAGTCAGCTTTTCAGCAGGTGCACCCTCTTGGCATCTTGCGAGTGATACAGTGGTGACTTCCATGTGCCATTTCTCTATGTCATTGCTGTTAATGGACTGTGCTCCCCTAGGTCAGTGCGTACGCCCCTATGTAGCAGTCAGCCCGCACCACCTTCCTCCTGTTCTCATTTCAGTACCTGGAAGAAGAGAAAGGCTGTCTCATGTACTTGTGCTGGAGAACACTTGAATAAATGTACTGTTTTGTGCAAAAAAGAAAACCCTGAGCTTCTGGTGTTATTGTGTTACATCCATGGTGCATATTTTATATTTCTTATCTACAGAATAGATTGTTCATTCACTGTTATTACAGGTATAACTGACCAGTTTAGGATTATATTGTATGTGCAGGTTTCAAGCCCAATTTATGTAAATATATTATATTAACTTAATAATATTATATAAATAAACCTCTGCCATGGACTGACATCCCATCCAGGGTCAGTTTCCTAACACTGCCTCCAGGATGGGCTCCAGATCCTATGACCTTACTCAGGACAGCAGTAAATGAAAATGGAAAAATGGATGAATGTATGGATGAATACGTGTATAAAGGCAAACCTGGTATCCACAGTAGCCATCCCACTGTAAAGCAGAGCCATAACACAGTGCCAGAAATTCATCTGCAAGAAATTTCCAGCTGCTGTGTTGGGCCAGTAGCTTTTTCCTGTCCCACACTGCCTGATGATGTAATGCTATTCAGCATGGCAGTCGATAAGGCACATAATTTGTTAATCTCCTTCCAGTTTCATGCGTCCTGATGCCCTTGTTTCTGTGTTTGTAGACTGTCTACATTTTAGTGCAGTCAATAAAGAGGTGCAATCGCTCGTATGCATGCTGTGCTGTGTGATGCTACACTGGGTGATGTCGCACTGTGCTATAAGGTGTTTTACTGTGTTTTAGCAATATTTGGGAAAGCTGGTTTTAGGAGAATAATAACATGATTGTTTTTCCCACTCAAAAGAATGGAAAATAGCATGCTGGTATGTGCAGTTTCCATTTGGTATGTATAGCATTTTCAGAAACAATTTAAGTGCATAAATCAAGAGTTACTGCTATGTATACATACTGTACAGGGGGTATACAATACAAATGTATATGCATGAACATAAAAATATATGAATAAATATATAATATGAACAATTCCAGATTAACAGACAACACCCATTTTACGGAAATTAAATTGTGATTCTCTTTAATTTGCACAGCCTTTTGGCCCATTTTGATTAAGAGTTTGATTCTTATTGGTTTGGCTTGATTTCATGAAAGGAATGTGGCCAAGAAAGATTTCCCCCATAGAAACAGGCCTTGTTAACTGCTGGAAGGCCTCACTGGTGATGCTTGTTCTCTGTGGGGTGTCCCCAGCCTGTGTGAGCCAACTGATTTAATTGCTCTGCTGTCTCATCCAAGTACAGGAAAAAAAAAAAAAAAACTGTTATTGGGGAGCAATGAGGAAGAAGAATACATTCCACTCCACAAAAATCTTATCACTGTGCTCACACATCTGCAGCGGCTAACATCTGTTGCAGCAAGACCTGTGCAAGGGCACAGTCTAGGTTACGTTGTTTTCACCTGAAACATTGAGTTTAGAGTTCAGAGATTTCTCACCAGGGTCGTGGCTCCCCCTAGTGGCGGGACTCGCTGTCTACAGCGCGGCGACAGCTGCTCCGCTGGCCACGGCTCATAAACTGTAAGTTTGTGCTGTTTCTTTATCCCAAAAGTCTTCCAAAAGTATTCAAACCCTTGGCAAAGTTATCAACACTGCCTGGGTTACAAATTATATTTCCTAAACAGTATTTTCCTCGCACTCAGATGCTCCCGTACAAAAGTGTCAGAGACAAAATAATTTTTTTGTTTTCAGATATAGAAAATTAAAACAAAAATAAATAAATAAAGCATTTAGTTCCCATACATTAATATTTGGTAGCGCTACCTTTTGCTGTGAAACCATAATTAAGTCTTTTAGAGGTAAATATGTGCCAGCTTTACACAGCATTCAAGGTTTTTTTTCTCCATTCACCTACAGTTGGTTTTCATGGTGGCTGGATGATGCCTGTGCACTTCAGTTCCGAAATGGAACCACGGATTGAAGGTTCCTGGTTTGAATTCTTCCCCAGCTGTAGTACCTTTCATCAAGATACCTTCCCTGCATTATAGTTTGACTACCATATTCCAGAGAAATGGTATTTCAACCCAACTGTATACTGGCATATGAATGGTCTGACAGTAAACATCTCCTGGTCTTAGGAAAAAAAACAAAAAAAACATAATACTCAACAGTGTAAAAGGGTGGATTACTACAAGTTGCCTAATATACAAATTTAACATTGTGTGTCACTGTAGAGATTGAAGCTAAACAACTAATGATAGAGCACATTTTGACTGTATTCTATGGGCCAGGGATGTTAACTCATACTCCAAAAGTGTGATTTTCTAGCTGTGTAGGGACCATAAATGAACATTCTGCAAATGGGATTTAATCAGGATAGAAGGTCGAATCAGGTGGTTCAAAGCCCAGCTGGAACAAAGAGCTGCTTGTGTCGACTGCCAGGTCTTCACTCCAACAACCCAACTTTGGTCCACGAAAAGCCTCATAATACAGCCCCAAGATAAGATACAACTGTGGTCAAACATAAAAATGATCAGAATGGTTTTTTCCTGTTTCTCTTCATTTCATGGCATGTCATGATTGTAGAGTTCATAGCCTACTTGATTTTATTTTGTTTATTTTTTCATGTTTATTTATTCAACTGCTATTTTTTCAGTTGACTAAGTTTTATGTTGCTTACAAAAAAATTGACCATCTATACAGCAAAGTAATTTTTACCACGTCAGTCAAAGGTGAATACCTTGATCGATGGTACAGCAGAAGCAAGATATGAATTTGTGTAGCTTCAGTGGAAAGCAGCAACTAACCACTGTGCCATCTGCTGCCCCACTAGTAATGTACCATACATTTATTCTTGTAGTACCACGTACTGTACTGGTCCACCTCACTATCACAAGGGGCTGCATGTGAACACGTAAAAAAATGTAAAAATGCAATTCCCTTGGAAAGTTTTTCAGCATTCAAAATGGTGTTTAATGACAATTCTAGTGAGACCATACACTTTTAAATGTCAGTATCATTTTTTAAAGTAACTGTAGTGTTTCACCACAGTGCTGATTTACACTAGAACATGTGTGGTTGTTGCTGCTGTTGTCACAACAGGCCACCTCACAAAAAACTTACCACAAATTACCTGCTTGATACTGTAAAAACAGGTTATTCCACCTTTTACCGTGGACGGCATGGTGGCTCTAGTATCACACAACCACACAAGCGCTGGGCTGTGGACTCGAATCCAGCTGTGTGCGTGGGTGAGGCAATCGAACTGTTTGCGTGTATATTATTGTAAAGACCCTTAGTGTGCTGTCTCTGGCATTTTAAATCGACACACTAAGGGACACGTCAAATATGAGATGATAATAATAATAATAATAATAATACAATTAACCGTTTTAATCTTAATGGAAACATTCAAATCGATGTTCTCGACACAGAATCGCAGTACAAATAAATCAGCACGTTTTTAAGCAAAAGAAGTATCGGGCGATTCAATCATGTCTAAAGAAAATAAATAAAAAATAGATAAGCAAACAAGCTGTTAAAACAGTAAGGAAACAATTCGTTATTGGGCTAAAATAGACAACTGATGTAATAACGCCGTAATGCTCACGGAGAGCGCATGCGCACAACACAGCCACGGCGGCGCGGCGGGGGCGGCTCGGAACCGACCGCGGGAGCGCGCATGACCGCGCAAGAGCGCACCGTAGTGCGAGCGAGTACGAGCGGGATACTGCGGAGCTACGCAGACGGAATACTGGGGCGCTCTTTTTGGAAACACAGTGAGTAACACAGGAGACAAAAACTGCCAATTTCACCACGACACTCCGTATGCGGGTATGCGCCGCGCAGTGTTGACGCCTTTCGCCGCTGCGGGACTTCAAAGGGTCCTTTTAAGGGGTCTCCGGCTGGAGATATGTCAGTGCAGGGGGTGGAGGTGGTCCGTGTGGGAAACCGTTACGTAGTGTGTGTCAGCGCGTTGCGACGTGTGTGTCGCCTTCGCTCCGCTGTCTCTTCAAGCGAAACCTGCGTGAGCGACGTTGCTTTGACCGAGGCCTGCGGGGGCCGCGCCACTCTTCCCTCCTCGTTTCAATTCATAGCGGACTGGTCGCGTGCGCACGAGCTCACAGCCTCCCAGCTTCCCAACACACTCACGCACGCACGCGCACACGCACACACACTGTACTGTAAATACCAGTGACGGCGCGTGTGATTCGCCTGTTATTCAGTGTTGCAGCGCAACCGAATTGAAACGCGCGTCTGTTACACGAATATCGCGCCATTCTCGCTGTTATGAAGCCAAATCTTTGCTTAAATTTAATTTCTGTACGTTTGCTCGAACAATGGACGGCGCAGTTTCCCCCGTGTGCGAATGGTGCATTTACGCAGAAGTGTTTGTGAAAGTTGGAGAGGGCGATCCAGCGATCTGCCGCCATTTGGGGTTAACAAAACACAAGAAAAATAGCAATAAATGCGATTATTGGTGATTTTACTGTGATTTGGAGCAATATTAACAGGAGTAATATTAAAGGAGTAATATTAACAGGATGCCCTTCTAAGACTTTGTGATGTACTGAGTGCAATTCAGACAGGTTTCTTTAATATGTGTTCTATAGAGTCCTGCGTTATCAGGTGCTATTTTTGAGGCGCTGCAAATAACAGAAAACAAAAAAAAAACTGAAAAATTCGTGCCACTTTTTCCCATTATGCAGGGCTTCAATAGGGAGACTGAGTTCACACTCCCATGATGCAGACCTCAGTATCTGTGTCTGCACGTGAGCCACTCTGTCCCATGTGAGCACCGTCACATGATCAAATCCGGAGAGCAAATTTGGCACCTCAGCAGCTTCTTTGCCAAAAATAGTGGAAAAAAGAGTTATTTTGTGACATTCAAGGCTGTGAAGAAAAGGTTGGGTGTTTCTGGCCCTGTAATGCGGTAGCATTAAAGACAGCAGCCATGGGGCAAGTCTGCACCCAGTAAACCCCTGTGTGTGTATTTGACGTTTGGCTGGATGGTTGTTGTGTGACCTGTCACACTCCTGCCAGTGTTCGGTGTCTGCCAGCGATGCAGTGCTGCATATCTTCAGATGGCCTGCTGAGTACAGTGCATCTTTGCAAGCAGTTGTGCCACAAAAACATGCTGTATTGTGTGCAAATGCAATGGTTAATTTATTTGTATGCTGCCTGCATACCCTCCAACTTTCAAGGCACCTTTTAAACATACCGATCACCATTTACTGTATAATAACCTTTATTTTTGTTATGCTTATCCAAGCTGAATTACTGTATGTCATAATCGATTTCACAATATTTTACCAGCTCACATGGCATGGTATTGTCACTGGAGCATTTCAGGGTAAAACCCTTGGTCAAGGCAACTGCACTGGGAGGTGAATTTGAACCTAATACCTTAAGATTATGTGGCAACAGCTTTAACTCCCATGAAGCTCCTGTTTCCAAGTGTGCACTTTAGTTACACTGCAAAAAACTAACCTGTATTAATGTGTGCCAGATTTACCTAATCAAGTTCAAAAGATGAAAAATCTTCTCGCTGAAGAGTTATTTGTTCAGAGTTAGTCGCTGTCTGTGTCCATGGTGACTTGCAACAATACTGTACTGATCTACATACAGTTATTTCCCCCATTTATACAGCTGGGAAATTTTTACTGTACCTTGCTCACGGGCACGATAGCCGGAGTGGTGCTTTCAACCCAGGTCCTTTCGTAAGTGGGTATGTGGAAAGGCAGCTTAATAAGACTGTAGAGTCACTGTTAGACAAATTAGAGTACACTAGTAAAGAATAATAATAATAATAAAAAAAATATCAGACACCTAAGGAGAGATTTGTCTACATCAATTTACTTATGAGTTTGCCTCAAGTTGAATAAAGTGCATATTGTCTATTTAAATTGCAATGCATTTAATGAAAATCACTTTACCACACTGATGTGTTTACAGTATACTACATTAACGTTTAGAGAGATATACACGTAAGAATCAGTAACAAGCAGACATTTCCTAAACTGCTGTTCATTCTGCTTCTGTCAAGTTTATCCCTTGATAGAAGGTTTTTATAGTATTAGAAACTCAAAAAGCTGGGAGTTATAAAGCAACTAGCGAGTCAATTGTTTTACATTTATGGTGAATTTTATGCACATTAACTGAATTAATTTAAATTTAGATTACATAAATTTGGTTTTACGTTTATTTGTTTTTAAGTTTAAATTATCCCATGTTGATGTTAAAATGAAAATGTATTACTGGATTATACTCAGCCACAGTATGTGTGTGTATAACTGCAGGAAATAAAAGTTTTGCCAGGCTAGATTACCTGCAAGTGACACCTCAGACAGTCAAGAGTGGCACCTTTATCACTTTTTTGCATTTTGCTTGCTGCTCTCCAAATTAATTAATCATTCATATATTCTCTTGCTTTCCTTAATGTCTTTCACAGGGTTGTGGTTGGCTGGAGTCTATACCAAAATCACTATCACTAGGCCAGGAGGCAAATGCCAGTCTTATTGTGGGGTAGCCACACACACATTCACACACACTATAAGCAGTTCACAGTGACCAGTGCACCTGAGGCACATTTCTTTGGACTGTGTAAGGAAACCAATATAGACTGAGCCGGAGTCTGAACCCGAACAGCCCAGGTGCTGTGAGGTGGCAATGCTACCCACTGCACTGCTGTGCCATCCTTATTTTAATAAGGACAATTTCAAAAGAATTGAATATTTTCATAAATGTATTATTTGGTAACTGTCATATTAACACTTTGTATGGACCAGATTGTTGATCTTGCCTTAATTTCTTTTTCCTAGTTTGGGAGCCTGACAGTTTGACTACATGTTAGTAATGCAAATGGTCCAATAGGTAGCACAGTGGTCGGTGCATTGTTCTTAGTTTAAATCCCCCTTCCAATGTCGTGGCTTTAAGCATGGTTTTCACCCTTAATTGATATAGTAAGAATATCCTAATGTAAAAACACATAACATTGTATTTAACATTGCGAGTCAGCTGCATAAAAGTTAATGAATGATGTAATGAACAGATGTACTGTCAGCTTTTTAGCTGTTGGGTGAGAAGCATCTGCTAAGAAACAAAAATTAGTTACAAAAGATTGTGATTAAAAATGGACATGAAACACATGCAAAATGTCTTCCCTCAGAAACTTAAGACTTTTGACCTTCATGAGTGTCTTTATAATGAAATTGTGAGGTGAAGGTCTGTAGTTGCATTAGGCCAGTTAGGTGTAGAATACATATTCTGCAAACCAAATCTGAATTTAATAGCTGCTGTTACACAAACAGCCAACATTATTAGATGCTGATGGGTTGAAGAATAAAACGGCTTATTTGTGTCTTTAGATAAATCTGTTACCCTTTTTTTGTCTGTCCTCTACCAGTTTTCAAAGGGTGACCTTTCAAAATGCAGGTGCACATTAAGGTTTCCTGCTGATGGGTTTTCTAATTGTAGGTCTAAATGTGAAAGCTGTCAACAGCTGAAGCAGTTCTGCATTTAAGTATAAAAATTTGCTGCTTGGGTCAGCTGTTTCAACAATTTGCTCGTCTGAGTCACTTTGCAGGTGGCAGTGAGCCTATTGGCTGCAGGTGTTAAACGCTCATCTTCTCTGGTGGGTTTACTCATCTTTTGCCCGGCCTGCCTCTAGTTGACTTTGCCCATGCTGGTTTCCTCTCTTGTCGCACGTTATCCGCCCTTCCAGCCTTCAATACCGTAGTATCCAAATGCTCCTGGAACTTGAACCATTGATAACAGTTACTGGCTGATTTTGTGCAACCTTGTCTGTGCAGTGTTGCTGGAGGGTGTAATGTTTGCATCATGAAAGGGATGCTCTGATTGCTAAATTGTTTTTTCTGAATTATTTTTGCTTCCCTTTAATATTAAGGAATTAATGGATCCACTAACAAACAAGAATATGGTTGTTGACTGAGTGTGACTCAGCAATTTGTATGGAGGCTGCACAGTAATTCCACTGTAGTGAGGTATAAATATTGAGATTTTACTGGACCAGTACTATGTCAGTACAGCTTCTTTATTTGATTCCCCCCCCCCCATATTGTTTTATCTGTTTTACTCATGTTAGGGCACTGATGAGCATGGTGGTAGATGACCTGGACTTGTATAAAATAAAAAATAAAAAAAAAAAATCTTCCTCTCACCTTTCCCTAACTGGGGGAGGGTGGTATGTGTGTGTGTGCGCGCGCGCCTTCCTCACCTCGGGTCCTCTACCAGAGGCCTGGGAGTTTGAGGGTTCTGCGCAGTATCTTAGCTGTTCCTAGAACGGCACTCTTCTAGACAGAGACCTCAGTTGTTGTACCTGGAATCTGTTGGAGCCACTCTCCAAGTTTGGGAATCACAGCCCAGTGCTCCTACTACCTTGGGAACCACTTTGGCCTTCACCTTCCACATTTGTTCCAGTTGTTCCTTCAGGCCTTGATACTTCTCAACCTTCTCATGCTCCTTCTTCCTGATGTTGCTGTCAGCTGGGATTGTCACATCTACCACTACTGCTGTTTTTTGCTCCTTCTCAACCACCACTACGTCTGGTTGATTGGCCAGCAGCTGCCTGTCTGTCTGGAACTTGAAGCCCCACAGGATCTTAGCTCTGTTGTTCTCAACCACTTTCGGGGGTGCCTCCGATCGGGACTTGGGGACTTCTAGCTCATACTTGGGACAGAGGCCCTTTCAGTGTATATGCTGTACCAGCTTGTATTTTGCACCCAGCTACTATGTGTTGGACAGTCTCAGGAGCGTCTTTGCACAGCCTGCACCTTGGGTCCTGTCTAGTGTGGGAGATCTCAGCCTTTACAGATCTGGTGTTTAGGGTCTGTTCTTGTGCTGCCATGATCAGAGCCTCTGTGCTGTCCTTCAGGCCTGCTTTTTCTAACCACTGGTAGGATTTTTTTGATGTCAGCCACCTCTATCTGCCGGTGATTCCGTGGAGGGGCTTGGTCTTCCACGATGCCTTTTCTTCCTCCTCACCGTCCACTGTTTTCTGCTGCCTGAGGCACTCTTTCATCAGTTCATCCTGGGGGCCATCTTCTTCATGTATTCACGGATGTTCCTTGTTTCGTTCTGGATAGTGGCTCTGACACTCACTAATCCTCGCCCTCCTTCTATCCGTTGTTCGTAGAGTCTCAGGCTGCTGGACTTCGGATGGAACCCTCCATGCATCGTGAGGAGTTTTCGTGTTTTGACATCAATGGCATCTATTTCCTCCTGTGGCCAGTTCACTATTCCTGCTGGGTACCTGATGGTTGGTAGAGCGTACATGTTTATGGCTTGGATCTTGTTCCTACCATTGAACTGGCTTCTGAGTACTTCTCTGACCCTCTGGAGATATTTGGCTGTGGCTGATCTCCTTGTAATCTCATCCAGATTTAAATTGGCCTGTAGGATACCAAGGTACTTGTACCTGTCCTGTACATCTGCTATTCTGCCTTCTGGTAACTCCACTCCCTCGGTTCTGATCATCTTCCCTCTCTTGGCCACGATGCGTCCGCATTTATCTAGTCCGAACGTCATCCCCATGTCCTCGCTGTAGATTCTGGTGAGGTGGATCAGTGAGTCGATGTCTCGCTCACTCTTGGAATACAGCTTGATGTCATCCATATACAGGAGGTGGTTGATGATTACTTCGCTTCTGAACTTGTATACATATCCACTCTTTGTGATGTGGCTGAGGGGATTCAGTCCTATGCAGAACAGCAGCGGGGACAGTCACCTTCCTATATACCGCACTTTATGGTGACTTGTGCAATGGCCTTGGAATATATATATTTACAGAACTTTTTGCTTTTTATGTGCAATGGCTAGCAGGCAAAAAATCTGTTCTCTGTGCTGAGAAGAAAGAAATTAGATTCAGAAAGGAAAGTAAAAATAGTACAACAAAAGGTATAAACATGAGGTCTTAACATAATGTATAAATTTGGAAAAAAAAACATGGTGTATAACATAGCATTCATGCAAGTTGATTGTTAATGTGTTAGGGAATTTGGGATTTACAAGGTCGTTGGAACGGAATCCCTAAGATGAGCACCACCTGTAAATCTTTTGCTTAATTTTTTTTTCCTGTAATTGGACAGTAGTAAGGGCAGTGATTAAGTAATGTATTGCATTTTTGCAATGGGTGATGAATGTTTTTGTTTAACCTGTTGCTGAGGTCTCCTAAAATTTGATTTACTAGTGTGGATGCAGGGCTGCTCCACCAGCCACATCCTTCTCAATGGTAGTGCATCCTTCAAGCATCAGGTAGTGTTGTGCTTTGTTTGAATAAAACCTTCTGCCGAAACCCCCATGAGCAAAATATTTATCCTAAGTTGCTTCTGTACAAGTATAGCATAAAGGAGTAAATCATTGCAGCTAGCTTTTTGTGCACAAATGAACACTTTTTTGTGACCTTGTACGAAGGCATCAGCTGAAGGAATGGCTGATAGTAAAATATACGTCTTGGTAATATGCTTGACGTACCCCTACCTGTACTTTCCTAAATGATCCATATAGGCCAAGGTTTTTAGCTGTTAATGAATTTGATTGTAGTCTTTAAAAAGTCAACAGGACAATGTGTTCTGTTCTATTGTAGTGCATTATTGTGAAGTTTTGGTTTTTGCAAGGTGGTTATTCTTTCTGCTTATAATGAGAAAAAAATCAGTATAGCCTTAGATACTGACTGTAATCCTCTGAGTAAAAGCAGTTTTTTCAATTATTAATATAATATCCAGTAAATGACACATAGAGGGGAGAGGGTAGATGGGCTGAGCTGTCATTTCAAGACTTCCTCACTCCTGTGTTTGTATGCGTCCACTTGTGTTGGTTGACACTTTGAGATCTGAAATAATGAATCTGTATTTGATAAAATGTAATTTTTGTTGCTAAGTGTCAAATGCAAAAAAACGACAATTTACTTTTTCCTCTGTTAACCTGAGCAGTAAGTAATTTTACGTGTGCTGCGCAGCAGTTTTCCATGCTGTTCCATGAATGAAGCTAAGTCTACAGTTCAGAGTTGGTCTGATGTATCTGAAGTATGCAGAGCATGCAGAGCCAGTGATATGTGGGGGTGGGTGTAGTTGCTGGACAGATGGTCCATCAGGGAGAGGCCTGTTAATTTTTATCGACAAACTTGTTTACTGCATGCCAGTATATTATTATATGGGTAATATGTTATTATAAAAATACCTGATGCTGTGTATGAACTGTAAGTAGCAGGATCTGTTTGTAGCTAATCATGTGTATGTGTGTATACACACACATACACACGATTAGTATATATACGATTAGTGTATGTATGTATGTATGTGTATATATATATATATATATATATATATATATATAAAAACTGTCAAAGCTCAGAAACCACAGCTGGTACACCCATCTCTGGACTGTTGTTTCTGCAGGCTCTGAGCTGATGGTACTGCTTGACATCTTCTGAGCTTGGAGGGACATCAACTTGTGTTGTTCATCTGCCAAACGAAGTTTCCTTAGCCCACCGCTGTGTTTTTGGTCCTCACCATTGGCTGTTTTTTTGTGCTTCTCCAGAAGAGCTTGGATAGCACACCTGTCTGCCTGACCTTGCTGATGGCCACTCTTCCTAAGCAAACTGCTCCAGCTGTGTTGGGTTTGAAGAGTGCTTTCTCCAGACTGCATGTTTCAGTTTTTTCTATAGATGTTCAACGGGATTCAGATCAGGGCTCATAGAAGGCCACTTCAGAATAGTCAGATGTTTTGTTCTTATCCATTCTTGAGTGCTTTTAGCTGTGTGTTTTGGATCATCCTTTTGGAGGACCCATGACTGAGACAGAGCTTTCTGACACTGGGAAGTCCGTTTCGCTCCAAAATGCCTCAATAGTCTTGAGAGTTCATTGTGCCATGCGCAGACTCAAGTCACCCAGTGTAAGATATAGCAAAGAAGCCCCACCTTGACCTGAGTTGAGCTTATATCTCTTTGGAAGTTGTCCTTGGCTTTTTGTCTACCATTCGCACTCACCTTCTGTTCAACCTGGGGTTGATTTTCCTCTTGTGGTTGTTTCCAGGGAAACCTTAAACTTCTTAATATTTGCCTTTAACATGCATGTCTATAATTTTCTTTCTGGTGTCAACATGAGACAACTCTCTCATTTGCTTTCTCTGGTCCATGTTCAGTATGGTACACACAAGGATACTAAACAGCAGAGTCACTACTTTTCTCCATTTAAATAGGCTGAATAACTGATTACAAGATTGAAGACACGTGTGATAGTAATTAAAGAAAAATTACTTTGAAAAAACAATAGAATCCAAATATGTATGATCTTTTCTAGGGGTAACAACAAATCTGTCCAGGCCATTTTAGAATATCTTTGTAGCATAAGCAATAATTTATGTCTTTCCACACTTGTGTTGATTTACTCAATGACATATCAAAGGCATGCAGGTATACATGAGACAGTTGCTTTTAATTTAATCACTTTTCAGGAAGAATAAATACGTTTCAGTGAGCTGTAAGGGTAGCAACAAATTTTTCCATGTCTGTATGCCTACAAAAACAGGTTTAGAGGGCCTGGAATGTTTTATGTTAGTTTACCAATTTCTTTCTTAAACTTGGTGGCATATTTCATTATTTTCATAAGAAATGTTTGGAAATCTCAAATATGATATTTGTTATTGACACACTAATGGAGAAGATAGAAAAGAATAGTTTCAAAACAAATGTTTTGTGAAAAATCTAAAGTGTCTAAGACTTGCACGGTACTATAGATATAAATATATTTATATGTGTATAAATGTGCGCGCGCGCACATTCGCATGGATATATATGTGTGTGTGTATATATACACGCACACAGATATTCTCGAGATGAGGCTGATTTTTTTTTGCTTTTCACTATTTGTTTATGAGTAAGAAGAGCTGAGTGTGGGGTGAGTTTTCAAAGCCCCAGTATAATTAGCTGTCTACTGGACAAACTGTATATTGTGGGCCTGTGTGCAAGTGACAGTTTGAGGATGGGTGTTTGCAGTCTTGGAAGTTCAGGAAATATTCAGGAAATGCTTTTAAAACATGCTGTCCCACTCTGACCACTTTGTATTATTTGCTGTGAGTGACCCACAAGGACACAACAAACACATCAGCCACACTCATTTCGCTGATGGCACAACAGCCCGTTTTTGTTCGCAGTCACTGTCTCTGCACTTCTGTTTTGAATTGTGTTCTGTGGTTCTCATGTATCATGTTGTGATCTCAATTTATCTAGTGCATCTGTATCTTTGTTACATTGCTACATGTTTTTAAGGAAAGGACATCTGTTTTTTTAAATACCAAATTCTTATTACTTTTCTCTATTTTCAATTCAATTCAATTTTATTTTTATATAGCGCTCTTCTCACTGCAGTGACACAGAGCGCTGTACAGACCTGACAAGGGTTACATACATGTACAATTTGAATCTGGGCACGAAGGAGAGGAAAACAAAAAACTCCTTTCTACAAGAGGATAGGAGAAAAATAAACCTCTGGGGGTCCATGTGCCAATGGAAGCCCACCCCTCCTGGGCATTCTAAGCATATATAGCCAGTTCATGATAAGTTAATAAGGGTTGTGGTTTTTATCAATGTAGTATATGAGGTATGGTATAGTTAGAGTTCCAGTTCACAGTCAGGCGCGGCCTCCCACATCCACAGCGTCTGAATTGTTGTAATCGGCTTGATCCAATTGATTGGCTTTCCGCCTGTCCCCTTCATATGTTCTGGTCCAGTGTCCCGGCCGGTCTATTCACACTGCATTTTATTTGGTTTCTGGTGTTTCTTGATCACACGTGTATATGATTGTTTGGGTCCAGGAAGACTTACATTTTTTTCCTCTTGGAATTGATGATTAATTGCATATCAGAGTTATAAGATGCCACTTTATAAGCCAGATTCAAGGAGTGCATTACACTTACAAGTAGGGTGGTACCTGAAACATTGTTGGGATGTTTGAAGGATCAGAAAACACTGTTCCTTAAAGATGTTTGAACATCTAATAACCTAAAAAACAACCAATGCTGACATATGCTCTGCAGTTAATGGCAGTCCAGAATGAGCATGCAGGGCTTGGACAGACACATTCAAGTTTTGTAGCCCAGTTTACTTTTTGTTTCACTTGATCACAATCTTTTTCTCGGTTGCAGTTTTAGGTGCCATCTGTCCCTACCTGGAGAAAGCATTTTAAAGTGTTCGTTCCAAGACACCTTATTTAAAGGTAAGATATTCTTGATGTGTTTATGCTTAAGTGTAACACATCATTCTTTTCTAAATAAATTCAAGTTGTGTCAGTAACTCACTTGTATGATAGCATATCCCCTTTTCAGACCTCATTGTTTTCTGGTTCCATTCATAAGGTAGTAGTGAAATTTCTGTTTATGTATATTCTATTGTTTAATGTATGAAAATTTTGCATTCACTGCAGTAGAAGCTCACATATGAAGGACACATACTATGTACAGTGTTCAGTTGAAGTTTGTTGATTAATATATTTGATTATAGAAGAGATAACTTTTTAGATGTTTCTTGGCCCAACAGCAGTCATATTACTGATAATTGTTTGTTCCCCAAAGGCTTTCCTAGCAGTACTGTAGCATTAAAAACAAGTATCTGAACTGCACGTCCCAGATATTGAATATAACTGGGTAGCGATGGTGTCTGAGCAGGTTTTGTAGTGGGTTAAGTGTGGCCATGCTGGTCGACCTGCGTTACCTGACTGCATCCTTCACACCATTGAGAGTGCCGGCTGCACCGTGGCAGGGGGAGGTGCCTATCCTGTGACATCATCATCGCCTGTTACTGGGTCACCCATTTAGACCCTGCGATATAAGTGGCTCGTTGTCGTTGGCCATCCAGGAATATCGGGCTTGGCTTCGCTTTCCTGCAGCCTGGCTCTGAATGAGTCAGATTTGTGCTGAGTTCTGGTGACTGACCACAGTGCGGGATGCAGTTCCCTGCAGTTGAGCACACTGGGCCCTAGTGCAGAATTCATCTGGATACATACTGGCAGGTATAGGTAAGTGGAAGCCGGGAAGTAGTCTGGGAATTGTTTTGTGAGATTTTTGTTTGGTTCTTTGATCACAGTGCAATGAAAATCATGATTGTTACAGTTTTAAATGAATGATTCAGATTACAGTGTCTGTACGCAACAAACATATAGATATATTCCCTTGATAGTTTACCTGTTTTCCTTTTTGGTTGGGTTTAAAGGTTTAAAATTGCCTTGCAGTCAAGGGACCCAGATTTGAATCCTGCTTTTACTGTGGTACCCTTGGGCAAGGTATATACCCAGAACTGTTCTGGTAAAAATTAACCAGCTGTATAAATAGTTAAATTATGATAATGTATAAACCTAACATTGAAAGTTGCTGTTGACAACACTCAGCTAAATGAACGAATGAAATTTAAACCTGTCCTGGTTAATGTTCATTATTTTTATACAGCACATCTTGTTAGCTGTGAGTGCTCATCCGCCATCATCCTTCATTTGTCAGAGACAGCCAGTAGTTTATTGGTTATGGCTGTCAGCTTGCTATCTGAATGTTACTGGTGTGAATCCTTTGCTTTCGTTCCCTTGATCAAGTTACTTACCCTAAAATGGTATAGTAAGAATACCCTGCTGTATAACTGGAGATACTGTAAATCTGATTAACTTTATAATGTCAACTTGAACAAATCTGTCTTCTAAAAGAGCGGTTAATAATGTTAATTGTCAAAGAAGAAAAAGTAATAATTTAGTTACAATGTAGTAACATGTACAAATGTGCTTATTTTATATTTTATTCTGCCAAGGATAAACAAGCAATATGTTGACAGGCAATATTAATGTTCAGAGCCAAGCTGCAGGCAGGAGTCTTATTGCCAATATGCAAGGTGTAATTTGAAATAAACTAATCTGCATTGATCTAAGTCTTTTGGAGCCAATCTGTAAATGGGCCACTCTAAGTCATTAATTTTCCTGCAGATGCTGCTCATAAAATATTCTTTTAAACACTTTAGCACACATTTTGGCAATACCTTCTACCATCTACAAAACCAATGCAAGCATTCTTTGTCGTATTATACAACGTATTAATGGCACATAAATGAAATTTAGGTAAACATAAATTGAGTTTTTCTCAGTGTTCCCTCTGTGTTTTAACAACCTGCCAGTTTGTGTGTGTGTGTGTGTGTGTGTGTGTCCAGTTCTGTGCTGAGTAATGTGTAAAACATCTCCTCAGCTCACCTCAAGCAGTCGCACATTTGATTTAGCCTATTGGCTTTATTCATTTAGTGATTTATGGCTGTGGTGAAGGAGGACATGCAGGTGGTGGGTGTGACGAAGAAAGATGCAAGGAACAGGAAGAAGTGGAAACAATTGATCCGCTGTGGCGACCCCTAACGGGAGCAGCCGAAAAATGAAGAAGAAGAAGAAGCTTTATTCATTTAGCCTAGATTTGTTTATCGTTTGCTCGTGTCACTGTCCTAATTTCTAAGCCATGATCTGTTGGAATGCTTTAGGATGTTTAAAACCCCAAAACTTTAAAAATATTCCTTTGCCTTGTGGGAATTCAGCTACATAGTTGCAGCAGATTCAGTGCTTTGCCAAATGCATAGCCAGCCTGTGATAATTATATATTGGTGTTAAGTTCCTTTTAATAGAGCTGTGTTTGCAGCCCATTATTTATGTGGAGAGAAGTGTGCAGTGCCTTGTACTCCCCTCATCTTAGCTGAACAATAAAACTTGCATGCCTGATTCAATCATCATCATTCATCACATAGTTGTCAGAAAATTCTGGATTGTGGAAGCATTGATAGCCTGATGGAGAGGCAGAACCTTTATTGATCCTGAAGGAAATTGCAGTGATGTACACAACAGCAACAATTTTAATGAATTTTCCTCTTCAAAGCACAGTTTTAAATGCATCACACAACCGTCCACATGTAGTCCATTGATTTATATTCATGTGTCAGCCTTTGCTTATTCCAGAGACATTATGTGGGATTTATTAAAAACGGAAGGCTGTGATGTAAGGCGTGCCCTTACATAATCCCTCTGTATTCCATGCTGAGTCAGCTGAAGCAGCGAGGAATCACTTGTCGCCCTCAGGATAGATCCTGGTTTTCTCAACTCACTGCGATTCACACTGAGCACTGCGGATGAGGGTCTGACCCCTTTTGGAGAGGGTGCTTTGCCTAGCCCAGTTATATATTGCTGTTTTTTTTTTTGTTTTTTTTTTTTTTAATGCAGCCTTTGATCCAACAAGACTTCATTGTCCGTTTTGTTTCTGCTGCTTTCTAGACCTTAACCTCAGGAGGTTTTATCCAAATATTTTTATGATGTTTAGGTAGGGCTACTAGACCTCTAAATATTGCAAAGCGATCCCCAAATCAGATTTTGGACAGTTATGGTATTTGTTAGTTATTTCTTGTGAAATATATTCACAGTTTTCCATGTGCTTTATACTCTAGGCAGCATTTTTTTAATCCAGTGGTTTTAACAAAGTAGCATAAATAACCCACAGACTTGTTGTAATTACACCACCCCTGTAATTTGCCATCTGAAAGCATCACTTCATGCTGGTTGTTCCCACATTAGTTACAGATAGTTGGCTGCGTGTTTGGAAAATACAGTAATTTCGGACTGCAAGTGTGCGACGTGACCATTACTCTGGATTATTTAACGCAGTCAGTGGACATCCAAAGCAGCTCTATTGTCACTTTCCTCCTCTTGCATCTGAGCTCTTTCCGAAGGGAATTCCACACCAGTTACTCACCTGGAAGCACTTTATATCCCAAAATTAATATCTGGTGGTGAGGCAGGGAGAATTATTTAGTGAAAGTCTTTTCTCTTTCAGAAATGTGTCAGCTGACCTTATTCCCATCTTGGCCAGCATTCTGAAATTCGGCTTAAACTTAAAGTGGGTGCAAAAACCAAACCACCACTGGGTAGCATTCTAATGCTGTAGCAGGTTGTGAGGTAAAAGCAAGTGATTTAGCAAAACCAAACTGCTGTTTAATGCTTTGGTGCTGTAGTAGTACACAGGCTTGAAAGGAGGTGATGCAGCAGCATCAGATGGCATTAGCAACATTTCTAGGTATATTTGATGTACTGTATACAAAATTGAGATTTGGAAGGAAGGATGTGTGAACACTTCATAAAAGTCCTGGGCTTGGTGTATGCGGACAGCGTGCCAGTCGCTTCCTTGGCCGATGTGGCAGCAGCTGCAGCCAAGCAGCTGAGCTGATTTGTCATGGCCCAGAGTTAAAACTGTCAGAGGAGCCCACCTGTCTTTCCATTAAGCGCATGGGTACTGCGGACACCCGCCATTGAGGAGTTCTACCAGGAACGCTTTTTGCTTAAAGCAGTTCAGTTGAATTAAGTCACCTGCTTTAAGCCCACAAGCAGCAGCAGCAGCTGTTATTGGCAGTTTCATTTTGCAGTCACCTGCTTTGAATCCATGAGTTTTTGCTCCATGGAAGTCAGAATTGTTTGTCTTAGCAGTTCCTAAACAAGGAAACAGTCTTTAAAATTTGCTTTTACTCAACTGTGTGTATGTGTGGATTTTAAATATTTATTAATATTTATTTATTTTTAGTGAAGATTTAGTTTCTTTTAGAAAGTGTTAAGTAAATCTTGGTCTGGAGAACATTTCCAAAAGAGGTTTCTATGATTTTTAAAGCCCACTGTCACACTTCCATTTATGCATAGGAGATCATCAGTACTGAAGTTCTGTTGCCTTCATTGCTGATTTTTTTCTGTTAATCTACAGATTCAGTCACTGCCCACTGAGGTCTGATTTCCTCCCTGTAGTTTTATTTTTAACAGTGACAAGTGGTGGGGATGCGTTTTCACCACCCAACCTGTATTAATGTCTGAAGTGCACAACCTAAGTATGTACAAGACTGCTTCTGCCCTACAATGGACTGGACGTGGTGATTCCGGGATAAGCTGTGGACTCCCACAGCCTTGACCAAGATAAAGCAGTCAAAGATGATGAATGGATGGAATACTTCATCCTAATAACTTTTTAGCTTAAAACATCTTTGGTTTCCTCTGCATTGCTCTGGGAATGGTGCAGTCCTATTCATTTTTCATATTCAATTTCAAATTAAGTTGCAGTTTGAAGCAAGCTCTATTTTTGTTGGAAAAATTGGGATGGTTTTCAATTCATTGTGCTTGGAAAGGATCTGACCCCTTCTCTTGCTGTTGCAGTTGGGGGATGGCAGTGAATGTGTACTCTACATCTGTAACCATCGAGAATCTGAGCCGACATGATATGCTGGCATGGGTCAACGACTCCCTTCAGCTCAGTTACACCAAGATAGAACAGCTCTGTTCAGGTGAGATCCTTTATTATTGTATTTCTAAGCTCATTTCTTACCTGGTCACATGCATGTTACACTCTTTATACTGTAAAATGTTTTACTGGAGTAATTTGTGTTCAGTATCTCTTCAAAGGTGCAATAACGGGACTCACCAAGGACTGAAACGTCAACGTGCACAGTATTAAGCATAGCCAGTACATTATCAATATTTATTAACCCTGTCACATCCCACAAATTCTTCTTTTATTTCATCACAGGGAAAGGACTAAAATAAGCAGACATACCTTTTTTCCTCTCTTCCCAGGTGCAGCATATTGCCAGTTCATGGACATGCTGTTTCCTGGCTGCATTCTCCTAAAGAAGGTCAAATTCCAAGCCAAACTGGAACACGAGTACATCCATAACTTCAAAGTACTGCAAGCAGCCTTCAAGAGAATGAATGTTGACAAAGTGAGCTCCTCCATTTTTGGGTCACAAACCATCCAGGCTTCTGATACCATTCTGATGTTCTGGACACCCTTGGTTGTATTTGTGGTTATAGAGTTCCCTTTAGAAGATTGTCTTCATTAAAATCAGTTCATTTTGTATTTTATTATTATTATTTATTTTTTTAAAAGCCTTTTTTCACCAGTGCCAGTATCATTTTAACATATTATTCTGTGGCTTTTTAACCCTGCCCTCTGGTCATTTTAGATAATCCCTGTAGAAAAGCTAGTGAAAGGAAAGTTCCAGGACAACTTTGAATTCGTGCAGTGGTTTAAGAAGTTCTTTGACGCCAATTACGATGGAAAGGAGTACGACCCCCTGCTGGCTCGGCAGGGCCAAGATGTGGCTCCGCCCCCCAATCCAGGTGACTACATTTCCCACAAACCCAAGAAACCTTGTGGAGCTCAAGGTAACACACAGGTTCCACCTTTGCCGTATGCCTTGCCACGCTTTTTCAGAATGCCCTGAGCAGTGCTGTGGCTACTGATTTTGCGTGTGACCTGCAGAAGGCCTGCCAGATGACATCCGGCTCCAAAAGCCACCATCATGTTTCGTTTTGACTTTCAAGAATATGATAAGGTTACCCTGTACTCTGCTTGAAATGCTCATGAGCAGCTTTGTTTTAGCCATAAGCACATGCTCCAATAGCAAATACAAAACCCTCTCCCATCGTATCACACATGCTCCTTACCAGCTGAACTTGGTAATCACATTTTAATTTTATTTAAAAAGTTACGTGTTATAAAAAAAAAAAAAATAAAACCAGTGATTTAGATGGCTTACAACTTTATCCATTTGTACAGCTGAATTATATAATAAAGCAGTACACAAGAGAGAGAAAGAGGGCTCCCGCTAGGACTTCAGCCTACAACCCCTTGGTAGTACAATCACATTGCAACCAGCTGTAATGTATTTGGATGTGCACGTTCAGCAAGCCTGGTGCTGCAGCATTTTAACATCCTAGAAACCTTTTTTGGTAGCATGCAGTGAAGCTTGGCATATTAACATAAGAATTGTCATGTTTATTTGAAGAGGTGTTATAGCAATGAGTGGCTAATGACACATGGCCCTTTACCCTCCAGTGCCACAGAGGACATCCCCAACTGTTCCCAAGAATATGCCCACCCCACGCAACACCACCCCAGCCATGAGGAAGAACCCCCCCATTGCACGGAATGGGGGCAGCGACGCAGAGATCTTGGAGCTCAATCAACAGGTAGAGTCCCAGGGAGGGTAAGGAGACCTTACTCTGCATCAGAGAACTCACTGTAGCCCAAGGGGTCCCATCCTTGTTGTGTGTGCCACTCAGCAGTGCTATTGTAAAATCACTCCATTTCGGGTTTGGTATGATCTGTTTTCTGCACTAAGGGTTGGATTGTGCAAGCGGGCTTTGTCTTTTCTTCAGCTCATCGGACACGGTGTTTGCATTAATTCTCCTGTAATTAATCTAATGTAATTTATTTTCATTCAAGCAGGTTCTTAATGTAAAACTTTGGCTAAGAAAGCATGTTTGTGCATGTTGTATTAGAGAACGGCCGCAGTTTATGAGATACACATCCTCAGTACGTCTGCTGTTTACATCGTTATTGGAAAACATACCTTGTGAAGTGACCCAAACAATATAAAAAAGACGTCTAAATCAAATGTGTGATAAGTTAATTGTTTTCTGGATTATGTCAGGAATACGGCAGAATATTATGGTTTATATGCCTGTTATAAATAATAAAATTGTATCACGCTACTAGTTTTGTGTCCTTTGTCTCCCTGAAGTTAATGGAGTTGAAACTAACTGTGGACGGTCTGGAGAAAGAAAGGGACTTCTACTTCAGCAAGCTACGAGACATAGAGCTCATCTGCCAAGAGCATGAAAATGAGAACAACCCAATCATCACCAAGATTATCGACATTCTCTATGCTACAGAGGTACCTGGACAACAGCACTGGAGCACTAGCATTTCCTCATGTGATGGTTTTTTTTATTTTATTTTTTTTTAATATAAAGTATATTTTCTGAATATGGATTGTTAAAACATGAAATCACATCACAAATCATAAGTCGGTTCAAATAAGCTTGCAGATATAAGATCTTTACATTAAGCCACCAATTGCATGACAAAAGTTGTTTACTGAAGATGCTTTGAATGCGATAAAATAATATTCTTGCATGCACAATATGTTTTAGGCTATTTGTACTACACTATGCAAAATCTTAAGAAGACATCTGGGACCAGAAACCAGTTTGTATCACTTTGAAGAGTTGGGCTGTTGGGTTGGGTAATCAGTTCCTCTGTGACATTTAACTTTGTCTCCCAGGATGGGTTTGCAGCACCAGAAGATGAGGACATTGAAGAACAGCCACATTTGGACCCAGATGAATACTGAACATCTGCTCCTGATCGCTCCTCCAGCACTTCTGTCATGCCCATCTACTCCTGCTTCTCTCCTGTCATCCTTTGAATTTCTCTGTTGTCCTTTGCACGTACCTCCCTCCTGCCCTCAGAGTTTCTGCCAATCCCTATCCTTGTGTACTCCATACTCACTTTCTAGGTTCCATAGCTGTTCACAAATAAGCGGCAGTAACAAATTTAACACATTTTATCATGGTGTAGTTGAAGACATCTGGGTGAAGCGAATGAAATCAAGGCAGCAGGAAGAGGCGTAGACCATAGATGGAGCTGTAAATATGTTCAGTAAAAGAGGCCCATGTCCAGAGGTGTATTTTTGGCTCACTTTAGTTCTTCCAGCACTTGTGTATTTCTAACACAATACCCTTCTTTATTTGCATCAAGTCCCAGCTGGTCATTCCACCATGGAACTTTATAAAAACAGAACAATGAAATGCAAAAAAGCTAAATTCTATCTTTTTGCCAGTGTTCTTGTACTTCTGCATAGTGTGGCAAAGTAGTCCACTGACAAAAAACAACTGACTCAAAACAGTGATAGTGACTGCACGTTAATGTCAAGCAAATTGTTTTAATGGTTTATTTATGTTTGAAATGAAGCATGCAGCTATTTGTCTCCTGTTCATTTTATTTTACAGGGGAAAGAACATCTTAGGAAAAGATTAACAAAAAAGAAACAAGAACCTGCTAGCAGTTGCAAAGGCGTTAAGTTGCTAAAGATGAAAATCAACAGAATGGAAATTATTCATCTAGCCAATCTCAGTTACATATCTGTAAGCATGTGAATGTTGTATATGAGCAGTAAAGGGGCATTATGTCCTCTCCACTGTTTCATGAGGAGTTTTGATCCTCATTTAGAGGAAGATATTTAAATGACATTTTTGGTTTATTGCTAATGAGGAATGTGAAGTTCAAGATGGAGGATGGTGTTCTCAATTGATGCTTAATGTTTACTGTGCACTGAGTTAAGTACAACCTTCCAGTGTTACTGTGAAATATTTATTTTAAGGCCTGAACTGCTACTAATTCAGTTTTAGGAGGCCATAATGCTTGATTATTTTTAATCAACCTTTTTACAACGAATACCTGTAAATAGGTAACCGCTGACAATTTGGAGCTTGAAATTTTGCTGCTATTTTTGTGTCATTTTTAATTTCATTATAATATATTTTGATATTGTGCACCTTTACCAGAACAGTGTGAACCTGGAGAAATGTTGCAAATGGCCGATGGGATTCTGACCAGCTTGGGAATGGCACTAAGCAATTAACAGTTGAAAACGATCCCCCCACTGCTCATGCAGTCCAACCCTGTAGCCATTCGCTGGGCATCTCACTTACATTCATGCATTGACTGTCTGATTTAAATTCTGTGGCCATAGCAGTGGTGTGCAAACTTGCATCTGTTTTGAGTTTTATTAATTAAATAAACAAACTTGTGTGAAAAAATACCTTGTGGTCCTTCCTCTTTTATTCTGCCCGCTCTTTTCAGCACAAGTGAGAAACATACAAAATATTATAACGTTTTGGGAACATAACTTGTGGGCCAGCTAGTAATACAGAGGTTAATCGCAAGAACTTGAAACCTGAAGGCACCCAGTTCCAATTCCGTTGCTGCTGCAGTATCCTTACCTTGAATTGGTACAGTAAAGATTGGAACTTACTGAAAAACATGCTCAAACAAGTCTAAATGTGGAAAAAATGACCCATATGTAATTTACTTAAGATCATTGGTTTAGAAACAAAAAGGATTATTTGTCAAAAAATCCTAAAAAGTATCTTGTGGTGGTTCTGTAGGAGGTTGTATGGGGTGTTTGTCAGGTAAAGATGCTGATAAATTGATGTGAAGTATCTATCATTAAGGCAGATTACTTATTTATTAGTTTAAAACACAGAAATATCGCACCCTGTTTATCAAATTGATAGTAATAAATCATTGCAAGCTAGCATTTTTAAATACACTTGGATCCTTAAATGCAATACAAATCATACATACTACAAATCAAACCAGATCAAACAATATTAATAACTGCAAACTGCAAACATGTTTGTGATCATGGAGGGCTATACTGTCTTTTACTTCATAGTCTTTCGAAGATCTCAGAAATCATTCATCTGGGCAGATTAGCCAGACATTTTGTACCATTAAAAGGAAAAAGTGTTCCGATCGGATTGGGTCCATGTGTGTTGGCATACAGGTCACCAGCAAGCGTGTTTAGCTGATTATGGATTTCCTGAACTGAACACAAGATTCCTAAAAGCAGGAATTGGAGCTGCAGATTTTCACAGCTAATCTGGTTTACGCGCCACTGTGGAGAAACACATAAATGGGAGTTTGAGCTGCATCTGTATTAAAAAATGTCTTTTAAAGACAGAACTGGTCACCAGGTGTATAGTGTTCAATGTGTTTAGTGTATAAAGAACTGCTGCAGGAAACAGTTCTTAAGTTAAACTCAACATCCCTTCTATACCTTATAGTTCATTCATGCAATGTCCATACATAGAACAGGAAATTTATGGGCTTAGAAGGATAATATCACAGTGGTAGACAGTATTTAACTTTGCTGGTTGCCCTGCTGGCCTACGTAAACTCTCAGGCTAACAGGAAGCTTAGCCACTATAAACACCACTTTTACACAAAATGCACATACAGTATAATAAAAGGGTTAAACACACTTGGAATTTGTCTAGCTACAGACTTGCCATCATAATAAAATACTAATACTGGCAGCCCATTCTTTGTGTTATTATTATGTTTCCTGTATACAAACAAATAATTTCAAGTCTCTATTTTGGTGTAAAAAGAGAAATTGCATCAAAATAAAATCAAACCGTCTAATACCGTGCCTTTCAAACTGAAGGGAGACATTGCATTACAGTCGAAAAGGTTTCTCATTTAATTTAGACCCTGTCTGTTTTGCTAGCTTGATAAAAAAGTTATTTGCCTTAAACATTTGCATCATTAGGTTTCCTCATCCTCATGTGTATTTTTTTCTTTTTCAAGTGAAGCAATACCTCAGCTAGCTCTACTTCCTACAGTGCTATTCTGCAATAGCACTCTTTTATTTTAGCCTTTGTGTAAATCATATTTCAGCATATTTAAAATAAATAAATTAGTAAAAATATTTCAGCACAGTTTTTTTGGGAATGTTATATTTGTTAATCATAAAAGTTTTTTTTTTTTGTTTATTTGCCCTCATTAAAAGCATAACCAATTTATTTATAAGGAAACTACTGCAGTAATGCCCTCCCCTATTTCATCAAGCTCCATTCCTCAAGGCCACGTTTAGATCGCTGATCCAGGTGTTTCTGTATTTAGGTAGTTTGCCCAAAGTTCTGTCTGACTGGAATTCATCAGTGATCTTTTCTGCATGAGAAAAACCGGAAATGGTTATGTGAAATGAAGCGCTTATACACACAAACTTCTACAAACCAGCTAAGAAAGTGTGTGAAAAGTCCTGCCTAGTGCCATTTCAGAGAGGTATGGTCAACCAAAGGCAGTGGTGTGTGTTTGCCTTCACAAAACCAGACGGTCAGTTTGGGCGAGAGGGAGAAGGATGTGTAGTGCAGTGCTGCATTGCACAGCAAGGAGCTGCTAACAGCGTGAGCTCACCCCTCCATCTTCTGCCTCCACACTCTCCCTCTGAAATCCCACTCAAGCCCCTAGCAGCTTCTTCACCATGTAGCCGGGCATGCTGTAGAGGAAGAGGCCTAACATGGCCAGCAGGAGCAGAGCCAGCACAATCTTAACAATGAGCCACTTGTAGCGATTGCAGATGAGGTACCGGATGGCTTTGAGAGGGCTGATGAACCACAGGAAGGTGGTATCCGGTCGGCTAGGATGGGAGGATGACACAAGCTTCAGCGTTTAATGTGCAAACCTATCAAAAGCTAAATGTTTTACATATTTATGTTTTGGAGTGCATTATGTTTAACTTATCATCCAAATTCTTTCATTACTCCATTTAAGCTCAGAATCAATGACCCTCAAGGACCAGAAGTGGCAAAAATGGCTTTAAATTGCTGCCATCAAAATGAAGGAATTTTGAGGAATGAGTATTAATGTGGTGTGGTAGGGGTGTATCGTACGAGGAAGTGCATGTGGTGGCAGTCTATGCGATGCATGTACGTACTTGGGTTTCTCCAGTGGTTCAGGCTCATTGCGTCCCAGGCCAACTGGGTTCTTTTCTGCCTCTTCAGCTGTCAAGAGGTGTAGCTCTGCCTCCACTTTACCCTGTAAGTACACTGGGGTCACTGGATGAAATAAAACAATTCAACAACACAAGAGGGCCTTTCCTCAGCCATGTGCCTTAACCATCTTTGAGTTAAAGTACATTTAGAGGAGTGGCAGTAACTACGAGGGCCACCTGATCGAACCCAGCGCAAGTCTACAAGTACTAGAAAGAAACTGCAATCACCGTGAGTTCGATCTCATCGTTTTCATTGCGGGCGAGGAATGGCCACCATCCCTTGATCCTCCTCTGTTTGAAGATATTCACCATGGGCATCTCCTGCTCATTCAGAACCAGGTCCACAGAACACTGCTTAGCAGTCTTTGCCCCCCGTGGAAACCTGTTCAAGTCAAGCTCAATTGCGCCTGTGTGCAGGGAACAGTGGCAGGTCACACACAGACATACAGTAGCCTGATTGTTTGTGAAAAATGCAGTAAACAAGTTATCAAGGAAGTGGCAGGAGGGTCACAGAAAAAAGCCCATCGCACCCAAGAAGTCATCTGCGGAGAAATGGTCAGCATCCCACACTTGAAGGTTCAGCCGGGCAGGGATCTTATACTCGGTCTCGTCCCATGCAAACATGGACTCCTTCTTGGAAAGTACGATCTTCTCCTCAGCCTGGAGGTAGTCAAACGGGTAAACGAAGCGCCAGTTGAAGTTTCCCTCCCCTGTCAATGAGTGGTAGTGGACGTCCGTGTCCTGCTTGTCCTCCTGCTGTCCCTTCAGCCAGCTGGTGGAAATGGTCAGTTACTCCAGTGGAAAATAATTGTTGTACATTTGAAAAAAATCTTCTTAGTGGAAATAATTGGTCACTCCTTTATTCATTAACCTTGACACCCATTTGCCTGCACTTACCCTCGCACAAAGATATCACTTGACTTCTCCCCAGTGAAGATATCATCATCCTCCAGAACAACTTCATCTGTGTTCCAGATGATGACTCGCAGCTCGTATCTGTCAGAGTAGAAGGTTCAGCACCCCATAACCGAAGGTAAGTAGCAACTGCACTTAATGTCAATATCCTGACCCACTGAGATTGTAAAGGCTCATGGATTTACGTGATGTTTCCAAGCACAAGTGGGATGTGAGCAGACATTCTCAAATATTTACTTTCATGATTGTGATTTTAGGGTCAGCGCTGCAAGCAGACCGCTGTACTGTAGCTCTCTTGGTCATTCTGATCCAACTTTTTTCCTGTGAATACTTTTCAGCAGGCAGATTCCTGTGGAGTAGACTCACTTCTTTGGTTTCCTGGGTGAGATGTCAACAGCGGGTCCAGGTGCTGGCATATCCTTGGGAAACATATCCACCCACATTTCAATTCTGCCCTGCACCATAAAACAACCAAGTGAGGGGTTTAGATGCTTTACAGCCTTTTGCTCAGGTCCCCTGGGCTGAAGTTCCACGCCAAACTCCCTGTAAAAGTCCAGCAGAGGTTTGCTGTACCTGCTCAATGCCCGGCTTGTCAGGGTTCAGGAGCGGTCTGGTCTCCACGTGCTCAGGAACGAGTTTGCAACCCACCCTTGGGATGTCCTCCCAGTGGTTCAGGGCCAGCAAGGCTACATGTTCATCTGTTGGCTTCTTCAGACCTGGAAGAGCAGTCAGTGATGGACGATGTGCACAAAATATTGATGCATTCAGTAAAGCCCATTTATGTCTATTGCTCAATCTGTAGTCCCTACTATCTTTTAACATGTGTAATTCTTCAAATACTATCATTTTTATAAACTGGGTAAAACCAAGACATTGGGACACCAGTCAGCTGCCTTATTATTTTATGCAAAGAAATAAGTTGTTGCTTGGAAAAGTCTGCAATGAAACATTGCAGGGACAATATGGCATATTAATTAATATTAATAATCAATGACCCATTGGTGGGGTTTTACCATTTTCATCTTCAATTTCACTGGGCCCCATGAATACCCGGTTGGCCACCTTCACTCGCCCCCCAGGACCATAGGTGGGTGTGTCCAGCTTTTCATCCTTGCACAACTTGGCCAGGATGTGTGTTGGCTTCATGGGATCCCTCCACATGTTGTAACCATGACTACATACAGAAAAAGGCTCAATTTAACTGAATTTAAACTGAAATATTTGCTTCAAATAATTTTTCAGTTCAAAGCCAAACTTTCTTTTATACTGGTTTCATGAAGCGTGAAGATTCACTGCTATGTCTTGCACAATCCACATCAGCTTCAGCAAATATTTGTGAAGTAAAATCAGTGCTGTTTTGTATTCATCAAATTCAAAAGAATCAAACTGAAGATTCACTGTGCATTATTGTCCTCCATTTTAAAACGGTGTGCTTCTACTTCTTTTTAGTTATATTGCCCGCATCTCACATGCAATGGGATTTACAGGTAGCTCACATGGCGTAACTTGAGGAAATGCCACAAGTGGCCCTGTGCTTGCTGAAGTAGCGGTTTTCAAGGTCGATTTTGGTCTCGCCGATGAGGTCATCTGTGCCCACTAAATCCCAGTCGTAGATTGCAACTGTAAGCATCGATTCCATGGGGAATGTGGCCTCAATATCAAAAGATCTGTGAGGAAAACAAAACAGGAAGATGCATTTGAAAAGCTGCCATTCCTTTCTGAAAGTGTTTGACACTTTTTGGTGCACCCTGTATTTGGCACTGCTGAACTCACTTTCCGAACACTGGGTTGAGCTGCTTTGAGATGTAATTTTCTTTGTCCTTAATTTCAGACTTTCCCAGTTTAATGGCAATGTAGGGATCTGCCTTCCCGTTGATGTCGGCAGGATGCAGGTCAGTGGCCTGAATAAACAGAGCATTGTTAGTGGCGGCCAGCCTGTAGCACAGTTTCCAGTTTGCGAAATGTCACAAATATCACCAGGACTTAAATATAAAATGTGAAAAAACATACATACCCTGACAACATAGACACGCACGAGGACACTGACAGGATTGTTGTGAGGGATTCCCTGGAACATGCCTAGGTTAGGATCATAGCTCACCTCCCTGGATAGGTCTTCCGAGAGGGGAACTTTGTACATGCAAATGGAGCCCTGAACCAGAGAGATGCAGAGTCACCCAATGAAAGAGATGCAAGCATAGGTTTCTTTAAAAAACTTGTGTTGTTCTTGCAACAGCTACTGACATTTTCTTCAGATACAACAGCCTAATCCTGAAATCCTGAAATCCTGAAATCTATGTTTTTCGGGGCAGCTCTTGTGACTGAGGGGGCCGAACATGCTTTCAGTTCCCTTGAACAGCTGAAGCAAGTTTGCCAGGTCTGGGCTGGAACAAAAATGTACAGACCTGGAGGCCAACAGAAGTGGAAATGAGAAACATTTCTGGAGAGGAGGAAAATGATCAGTTCAGCAAAAATAGCCCCTTCTGATGGATGGAGGTTGCATAACAACTGGCATAACAGAACCTTCATATACAGTTAAACCCTAGTGTATACAGTTTTACTACAATGCATCTAAGGTTTTAACACCAGCTAACAATTTAGACAACAGAAGCCCCAGTGTAATGCAGAGTCATAACACAGCACCAGAAATTTATTTGCAAGAAATCAAGTGATTCAAAGTCCTCATTGTCATGCCAGAAGCTTGTTCCTGTGCCACACTGCTGTGTGACATATTGCTGTGGAGTAAGACAAGCTGTAAGGGACCGAATCTGCAAACATCCTTACAGGTCCACGCTCACTTTGTTTCTGTGCATTTGTGCAGTTTCTCCATTTAAGTAAAGTTGCACTCCAGGAAAATGCCCTGAGCGAGTGTGTGTTTGTCCTGTGCAGTCTGAATCCCTGACCGTTCTGTGTGATACACTTGCTACAAGGTGTTCTACAGTGTTTTATTCAAATTTGGGAAAGCTGATTTGGGTTTTTGCAGTTGACTAGAAGCACATTATAATTTTATATTTTTTAAATAGAATAAAAGAACATGCATGCAATTTATATTTGGGCAGCATTTTCAGAAACATTTTAACAGTAAAATGTACAGCCTGAAAGAAATAAACAGATTATATAAAGATTTTATATGGTTTAAATATGAAAAGTGAACCATTTTCCCACTTTCTTCATTAACTACAGATTTTTTTTTTATATATAAAATCAGAGAAATGAGAAATTCCAAAGGGATACACTTAAATAATTCATAAGCAACCTGCAAAATACATTTCACAGCACGGATGATGTGAATAGTCTTATTAATAGATTACCATTTTATAGTAGCAGAAATAAAAGGATGAAAATGTTGCAGCTGTATCTGCCTATACTAATGCCTGAAACTAAAAGAAACAGACATCATAAATAAAAATGGCCTCTAGAAAAAAGTGAAAAATTGAAAGGAGAAATACAGGAAACTGTTTGCCACATTAGAACGTGAATAGCTAAGTAATTTTAGTTAATAAGCTATGGTTTACACCCACCTAACCATTAGGACTAATTGCTTTATGCTGGTCAAGCTGGTAGTGGCCTCAGCCTATCCAGGAATCACTGACCTCCAGGCTATGAAACTAAACCACAGATGGGAAGCCAGTTCATCACAGGCTGCGTTATGATTTCTGCATGTTTTTGTAGTAGAAGAAGGATACCTCCTGATAAAATCACCCCCTCTCCCCTTACTTTGAACCTGCCAATGATCCGATCCTCATCTGTCATGTTCTGGTCTTCATCATCGCCACTCTTTCCTCGGTACAGGTTGAAAGTGTGAAGCCAGTCCTCAAAGTTTTCAAATTCATTCTCCAGCTCCTTGTTAAACACCTTTGAGGCCATAGTACAAAGAGTGTAAAAATTTCCTTTTGCAGTAGCACATAACATACAAGCTTAACACAGTATCTCAAGGCAGCAGTGACCTTCAGCTCATCAATTTTTTGTTTCTTCTTCTCCAGCATCTCTACTGGCGGTGCCTTTTTCTTATCCTTGGAGCTTTTACCCTTGCTCTTCTCTTTGCCTTTGCCCCCTTTTGCATTCATGTCATCTGGTCTGATGTCTGAGCAAAGGACAGGAAGCAAATTCATGTGAAATGTAGGCAAAGTGCACCCAAAATACGTGGAGTTGAAGATATTCACTTTTTAGTTAACAGTTTCGTGAACAAAATGGTACAGCACACATACATTCGTGGCCAAAAGTTTTGGCAGTGACACAAATGTTGTGTTTTGCAAACTTTGCTGCTTCAGCATTTTTAGATTTTTTTTTTTACATATTTCTATGGTATACTGAAGAACAATTATAACATTTCATAAGTTTCAAAGGCTTTCATTGGCAAATACATAAAATTTTTGAGAATTGACCACAGGTTCTCAATGGGATTAAGGGAGTTTCCTGGCCACAGGTCTAAAATTTCAATGCTATGATCTCTGAGCCACTTTATCACTTTTGCCTTGTGACATGGTGCTCCATCATGCTGGAAAATACACAGATTATCACCAAATTGCGCCTGGATTGTTGGGAGAAGTTGCTCTTGGAAGACGTTTTGATACCATTCTTTACTCATGGCAGTGTTCTTGGGCAGAATTGTGAGTGAGCCCACTCCCTTGGATGAGAAGCAACCCCACACATGGATTGTCTCAGGATGCTTCACTGTTGGCACGACACAGGACTCATGCTAGTATTCACCTTTTCTTCTCCGGACAATCAAGTTTCCAGATGTCCCAAACAGTTGGAAGGAAAATTCATCTGAGAAAATAACTTTGCACCAGTCTTCTGCTGCCCAATCCTTGTACTTCCTGCAGAATTTCAGTCTGTCCTTGATGTTTTTCTTGGAAAGAAGTGGCTTCTTTGCTGCCCTTCTTGACATAAGGTCGTTGTTCAAATGTCTTCGCCTCAATGTGCATGCAGATGCACTCACACCCACCTGCTGACAATACTGAGCAAGCTCTGCACTGGTGGCAACACAATTTTATAGCTGACTCCTCAGGAGGAGATGGTCCTGGTGCTTGCTAGACATTCTTGGATGTCCTGAAGCCTTCTTCACTGCAACTTAACCGCTTGCCTTGAAGTTCTTGATGATCCGGTAAATGGTTCTTTCAGGTGCAGTATGCATCTGATCACTCTGCACAATAATCTAAAAACAATGTGAATTGCCACCACAAAAACTGAAGCCGTAAAATTTGCAAAATACAACATTTGTGTCACTGCCAAAACTTTTGGTCATGACTGTAAAGCTTAATTCTGAATTCAAATGTGACATAATGCTAAACATCATGATATTTTAACAATATGGATTTCACAATTTGAGCAGTTTTAATAAAAGATCAGACTGCAGTTTTAGGTTAGTGGATTAATAGAAAAATTTAAATAAAGGAATCATGTTCAGCATTACCTCCGCCATCGGCTACATTATCCATGTCTTCTTTCTCCTCTGTTTCTGTCAAAGCCGCTTCCTGTGCCCTGATAATCTGAAAGAAGATCACAGATGAGAATTTCACCCCCACATGTCCAAGGAGCCCATTATTATGTTTATCTTTCCATCATACATGTGGACTCTACTTTCACTTCACTCCCTTATGACCTCACTGAAGTTTCAATTACGTGACTCACATAATGTCTGAAAGTACAGCGCATCTTTTGGGTGGGCAAATCCCTCTTTTACTTGGTCTATGTCTTTTTAGGTCTTTGATTTAGGCCGCACCTTATCAGCAACCCTCACCTCTTTCAGGGTTTCTATGGAGGCAAAGTACTTGGACCACCAGTCCAGCATGCTCTCATCCAGCTCTTCCTCCTCAACCTCCTCTGCTGCCTTCTTCCTCTTTTTCTTCTTGCCCTTCTCATCATCTTCTGTCTGAGATCAAGACCATACCGCAATGTATAATGTACAGGCCATGGCCAAAATGCTACAGTGGCAACCCAGTACATTGCAGAAATGCATAAACTTCTATCACAGTAGAGTTTTTGACCATGCGACATCTGTACCCAAAACTCACACAGCACAAAAAAGTGTTCCAACATCTGAAACTTACCACATCCACCTTTACCACTGCATCCGAAGTCTATCAGGAGAATCCCGCACAAAAAAATTAAAGTTGCTTATGATGAGAAAGCAGCCATGTGGACAAATAGAAATTTTCAACGCCAGTAACATTTATACACAGCCATAATACTATATAAAAGCCTGAATGTGAATGTCACTCTCTTTTTGCCATCTCTTGGTAAGAGACCTTTGTGGGTAGATGACTCAGGTGAAAATTTAATGTCCTCGAAACTGTAGTTAAATGAAGAGCTTACAGAATCCAGCTTGACCATAGTCTCCATTTTCTTGACAGGGGGCTCTGGCTCCATGGTGACTATGATTTCCTCTGAGGAACAAGATGAATGTCCATAAGCAGACCCCAGTGCTCAAAACTTGGAAGCTGCTGCTTAATAGTAGATATCCACAGTGTAATGATGTCCACGTCTGTAATAGCTATGGTGGCAGCAGGTGTCATTTCAGCTGACTAATTTGACTCAAAATCATCTCAATTTATTGATTCCATTTCTCAGGATCTAAAAATACCTAAGTAATGAAAAGTAGCAGCCAGGCTAATATTTGTTTCTGCTATGGAATGGGTACTGAAGTGGGATATCAAAAGATACAGATGGGGAAGCACTTTACCTGTGTTGGACCAATTGTTTGCAGTCTTGTCTGTGGGCCGGTAGATGAATTTGCGCAGTGTGGTGACCGCATGTGACCCCACGAGGGTGTAGCGCCCAAATGCACGGCAATCAACCACTCGTATGTTGAGGGGAGGGTGGAGGAGCTCATTTTCTGGCAGGTCCTTAGATAGGAAGAAATTGAGTAAATCAAGGCTCTGAATGATTTTATGGGAAAAACAACCATGAAAACATACATTTATGACTTTAAATGACTGCAAAATGTGTTTTGGATTGCGGTGAACACTCCGGTCAAACTGTGACGATACCCACAACTTCAAACCACTTGACCAAGGTACTGAAATTTGGGTTTTTCTTGTAGTTCTGTATGAGGGCAGACTGGACTCCCCTTCCAGCACACTCTATGTCCACACGGGGCCTGTCAACCTGGGCCAAGTTGACACGCTTAAGGTCCCTCAGGCCCCAGAACAGCACCTGAAGTGGGGGAAAAGGAAGTCAGCATGCATATGCTTCTGTTAAAAAAAATAAATAATAATTACCACATTATTTACCCTACCAGGGCTTTTATCCAGTGACTCAAATAGGTTACAGCATCTACAGTCTAACTCCTTTATGTGGCTCTGCAAAAATTTAGCTTAAGTACTTTTTTTACAGTACAGGAACTTTGAATGTTGGTAGTATGACTGGTAAAGGGAGAGGGCTTGCTGATATGATGGAGAGAAGGAAGGTTGATATATTGTGTGTGCAAGAGACCAAATGGAAGGGGAGTAAGGCTAGGTGCATCGGAGCGGGGTTTAAACTGTTTTACCATGGTGTGGATGGGAGGAGAAATGGGGTAGGGATTATCCTGAAGGAACAGTATGTAAAGAGTGTCTTGGAGGTGAAGCGAGTGTCTGACAGAGTGATGGTTATGAAACTGGAAATTGATGGTGTGATGCTGAATGTTGTTAGTGCATATGCCCCGCAAGTTGGGTGTGAGATGGATGTGAAAGAAGAATTCTGGAGTGATATGGATGAAGTGGCGAGGAGTGTACCTGAGGGAGAGAGAGTGGTGATTGGAGCGGATTTCAATGGACATGTTGGGGAAGGAAACAGAGGAGATGAGGAGGTGATGGGTAGATATGGTGTCAAGGAGAGGAATGCAGAAGGTCAGATGATAGTGGATTTTGCAAAAAGGATGGACATGGCTGTGGTAAACACGTATTTTAAGAAGAGGGAGGAACACAGGGTGACGTACAAGAGTGGAGGAAGATGCACACAGGTGGACTATATCTTATGCAGGAGGGCCAGACTGAAGGAGACTGTAGACTGTAAAGTGGTGGCAGGGGAAAGCGTAGTTAGGCAGCATAGGATGGTGGTTTGTAGGATGACATTGGAGATCAAAAAGAGAAGGAGAGTGAGGGCAGAACCAAGGATCAAATGGTGGAAGTTGGAAAAGGAAAACTATAAGGTGGAGTTCAGGGAGGAATTAAGACAGGCACTGGGTGGCAGTGAAAAGTTACCAGTGAGCTGGACATCTACAGCAGAAGTGGTAAGGGAGACAGCTAGAAAGGTGCTTGGTGTGGCATCAGGACAGAGGAAGGAGGACAAGGAAACCTGGTGGTGGAATGAAGAAGTACAGGAGAGTATACAGAGGAAGAGGCTGGCGAAGAAGAAGTGGGATAGACAGAGAGATGAAGAATGTAGACAGGAGTACAAGAAGATGAGGCGTAGGGCGAAGAGAGAGGTGGCAAAGGCTAAAGAGAAGGCTTATGGTGAATTGTATGAGAGGTTGGACACTAAGGAGGGAGAAAAGGACCTGTACCAATTGGCTAGGCAGAGGGACCAAGCTGGGAAAGATGTACAGCAGGTTAGGGTGATAAAGGATAGCGATGGAAACGTACTCACAAGCGAGGAGAGTGTGTTGAGCAGATGGAAAGAGTACTTTGAGGGGCTGATGAATGAAGAGAATGAGAGAGAGAGGAGGTTGGATGATGTAGGGATTATGAATAAGGGAATGCAATGGATTAGCAAGGAGGAAGTTAGGACAGCTATGAAGAGGATGAAGAATGAAAAGGCTGTTGGCCCAGATGACATACCTGTGGAAGCATGGAAGTGTTTAGGAGAGATGGCAGTGGAGTTTTTAACCAGATTGTTTAATGTAATCTTAGAAAGTGAGACGATGCCTGAGGAGTGGAGAAGAAGTGTATTGGCACCTATTTTTAAGAATAAGGGTGATGTGCAGAGCTGTAGTGACTACAGAGGGATAAAACTGATCAGCCATAGCATGACGTTATGGGAAAGAGTAGTGGAAGCTAGGTTAAGAAGGGAGGTGACAATTAGTGAGCAGCAGTATGGCTTCATGCCGAGAAGGAATACAGATGCGTTGTTTGCTCTGAGGGTGCTGATGGAGAAGTACCGAGAAGGTAAGAAGGAGTTGCATTGTGTCTTCGTGGACTTAGAGAAAGCATATGACAAGGTACCTAGAGAGGAGCTGTGGTATTGTATGAGGAAGTCAGGGGTGCCAGAAAAGTATGTAAGAGTGGTACAGGATATGTACAAGGACAGTGTGACAGTGGTGAGGTCTGCAGTAGGAGTGACGGATGCTTTCAGGGTGGGGGTAGGATTACATCAAGGATCAGCTTTGAGTACTTTCTTGTTTGCAATGGTAATGGACAGGTTGACAGATGAGATCAGACAGGAGTCACCGTGGACTATAATGTTTGCGGATGACATTGTGATCTGTAGTGAGAGTAGGGAGCAGGTTGAAGAGACCCTGGAGAGGTGGCGATATGCTCTGGAGAGAAGAGGAATGAAGGTCAGTAGGACTAAGACAGAATACATGTGCATAAATGAGAGGGAGGACAGAGGAATGGTGAGGATGCAGGGAATAGAGTTGGCGAAGGTGGGTGAATTTAAATACTTAGGATCAACAGTCCAGAGTAATGGGGAGTGTGGAAGAGAGGTGAAGAAGAGAGTGTAGGCAGGGTGGAGTGGGTGGAGAAGAGTGTCAGGAGTGATTTGTGATAGAAGGGTACCAGCAAGAGTGAAAGGGAAGGTCTATAAGATGGTAGTGAGACCAGCTATGCTTTATGGGTTGGAGACGGTGGCACTGACCAAAAGACAGGAGGCAGAGCT
>CM030901.1:11075565-11120764 GCA_018136845.1 Heterotis niloticus
GTCTCTTGCACACACAATATATCAACCTTCCTTCTCTCCATCATATCTGCAAGCTCTCTCCCTTTACCAGTCATACTACCAACATTCAAAGTTCCTACCCTCACATCCACTCTCTTAACCTTCCTCCTCTCCTCCTTCCTCCTGACATGCCTTCCTCCTCTCTTCCTCCTTTTTTGGCCGGCAGTAGCCCAATTTCCGCCAGCACCCTGTCGGCTAGCAGTGCTGGTGGCGGTCGTTGTTAACCCGGGCCTCGACCGATCCGGTTTGGAAATTTCTATTTTTGTCCGCATATTTAGTTTGGCAAAAATTTTTACGCCGGATGCCCTTCCTGACGCAACCCTCTCCATTTCCGGGCTTGGGACCGGCACAAAGACATGCACTAGTTTGTGCATCCCCTTGCGGCTGGATTATAAAATCCAGCCGCAAGGGGATGCACAATAAAAATTAATATTGATTTGTTATATTTGAGTTCACACAAGATTTCTAAATCAAAAGGAGCAAAAGGAGCAAACAGCCAGTTTATTGGTTATAATAATGATAATAAAATTATATAAAAGTAGAATAAGTAAAGGAATGAAATCAGCATCTTTGTTGCTTTGTGAAGTGTATTTTTTTTTAAATATGTGTATAAAAAGCCTGGTATTTTGTGTTTAACCTCTTATTGGAGACATTGGTTGTGACTGCTGTTACAGATGCCAGGGAGATTGTGTCAGGGTCCATTCTTCCTCCCAGGTGCATGACCCTGGTGTCCAGGTCCTCAGTCTCCAGAATAGCTGGCTCATCTTGGATCACAGACATAAGGTCAGTTGTAGTTACCATCAGCGGCCTGCAGACAGTGCTGTAAAGGGGCAATGCCCATCCATCCAGCAGAGCTCTTACCCCCTTTCCGCTGGTCATCCTTAGGACCCCGTGGCCTTCCAAGCTTCATGGCTGAAAAGTTTCCTTTCTCTGCTCTTGAAGTTGACAAAAGCACAGGGTGAAAACAGTCTGAAAATGTGTTCATTCTATCATTACCTCTCATTCAGCCAGTATGAACAACAATTGCTGACTGGATAATCATGATTTTCTGTCTAATTTCATCACTAAAAAAAATTGCAGTTCATCTGCTGCAGAGTGCTGAAATGTTGACAGAATGTAGAACAAAGTCTAACAGTAAAGAAGATTTTTAATAAAAGGTTTTTCAGTTAAAGCTCAACTGGGAGCTTAATGATGCTTACAGAGCCAACTCACACAGCAGAAAAGAAAAAGGAATTCCATGTGTTTTCATTTGCTGGTACTGACTAACAATGTCCTTGAATGAATCTTGTAGTTACACGGGGACGTGCTTGGGGGATCAAGCTGCAGGTTCAAAGACCGATATTTCCTCTGAACCCTTCCTGAATTCCAGTGTGTGTGTCTTTGTAAACAATGACCACAATCATAGGTTCCAAATCCAGAAAAGGTACATAAATTGGTAAGTAATTTGCCTCTAACTGAACAGAATTAAAATTCATCCCCAAACCCTGCTCCAGCACCTCAGCTGTTGCACTCCTACATTCAAATGTGTATACTGTATACATACATGTGACACATCATACACTGACACAATGGGCAATGTTTACCTCCATTACTATTCAGCCAGTAATCTGGGAGATTTAAACTCATGCAAAATAAGTTCATGATTTGTGCTGTATTTTTTTTAGAAAAACAGGAAGTTTTATATATTTCTCTAAATTACTGTATTCAGTGTGCAAACCTTGAATGAAATTAGCTCATTTTAATAACAGCAGTAATTTTTACGCAGGATACATTCTGCCTGTCAGTAAAATGTGCAGAGGGTACCAGATAATAAATGTGAACTTTGTTTAAAATGAAAAAAACAAAATCTACAAATATATTCATGCATCTGTGTATACCAAGGCGTAGAGTAAAAATACATGCCAGTGTATTTGTGGAAAGAAGTGATGCATAGATGCTTCTGCACTCTGTTCATAGTCCACATTTTTTATAGATTGAGTCAGGAGCTGTTCTGGCTGCAAGTACTGTTATCATCCTAAATTAACTATTTTGCAGCACTCAAAAACTAGAGAAACCTGTACACTCAAATGGCCTAACATGTTAAGCCCACTCTATAGAAAGCGATGACTGAATGAATGCTCACCATATAAAAAGGTGTCCTCCTCCTTCACGTCCTCACAAAAGGAAAAATCCCAGTGAAAAAGGACCCAGAAAGAAAACAGCACTAAAAACTCAAGTTTTTCTGACAAGTGGACTTCCTACATTCAGCATTTTTCACTTTCCATTGCAGAAATCCACAGCAGCTCACAAAAGTAAAGGAGCACAAAAAAGCAGAGGTGTCCTGCAAGACTGCAGGTGTGCGACAGAGATGTGATACACCTATGCATAGTGTATGAGGCCACAACCTGAGCCAGTTGGGCTCACTCACATCTTACCGAGCACAGGATGTCATGCAGCACTGACTCAGCTGAGCCAAGCACCTCAGTGCTCCATCAAACAATTCCTGCTGGGACCTCCAAAGTGGCCTCACAATTTGATAAAGTCTTACAATGCAATAAATCTTTTCAACAAAAGTCAACCGACAAAGTTGTGTTGAATAGGAAGATCAATGTAATACTTCCGCATTTAAAGCACATGGACAAGTTAATGGGCAAAACTTTGAGCCACAGAGGAAGTTCTTGAAAGTTGTCAAATAAGGTCTCAAACATTGCTTAGATTTTCCTGAAATGTGAACCTTCTAGCACTAACAATGTCAGTTCCCTACTGTATATACTGTATTTAATTTATTACTTTGTGTTATTAAAGGGAGAAGAATGTGTCAGGAAGGGCATGTTGTTACCCCATGTTTTATTACAAGAACTCAAAAGAACTTCTAGAATGTCAGCAGTTGACACCAAGGTGTGCAGCCAAAGTGGGGTCAGAAATGTCCACAGCTGGATGGAAATGCAACATTTCAGTGGGCAGATGCTGCTGCTGTGTAGCAAGGGACACAACTTGTTGCTTCTGGAATGAGCGATAGTTCATGTGGAGGCCTGAAAGAATGCAGAGTAAATAAATTGATTAAATCAATAAATGAAGAAGATTAAGGCCGCTCAATAATTCATAGGAAAATGCCTCTTTCTTCTTAGAGCTGCAATGAAGGGAGTTAAGGTTTCAGCAGCCTGGGAGTATTAGGTGGTCTCCATTGCAGCTGCTATTATCAGCTGGTGATCAGAGCTGTCCAATAATGCTGATGACATAGAGACACACATTATTCATGTGAATCTGCACATTTTAGGAATTGAAGCTTGCAGAATATTTCGACTTAAAAAGATACGGAACTTCCAGCTCATATTTAATCCAAATGATTTATTTTGTGAGAGCTTGGCAAATTGCATTGTGCCAACCTTGGGCTGCTTGCACGGTGGAGGATGACCACCTGTGGTGTGGTGTTACGGGAAGCCTGTCTCTGTGTCGGAAGGAGAGGAACCTGATTACGGGCTTCGTGCCGGTGCATAGAAAGCCAGGTTGTCTCAGGTTGAATCCTGTATTTTTTTTAACTATTTATTGAAAGGCTGCTCCATATAGGCCATATAGTGCACACGTGCACCTGTACCTTCTGTGCCTGCTGTAGCTTTTACACTTGTGCCCGCCAGGGCTCTGTAAAGGACTTGCATGTGTCCTGCATCTGCTTATTACTGGCCCAGTGGATGTGCAGAAACTTGGTCATGACTCCTCACCACACACTTGAATGGGACTTGAGAAATCTGGCGTTTGCTAAGATGACAAATTGCCCTTCCTCAGGAAAAGAATCCAACTACCTAACAAAGTATAAATGACTCTGTGAATCACATAACAGAAGATCGGAGCTTCTTTGTGCCATCATCTCTTTCTGTTGTTGTAATTTTTGCCAGTAAAGGCAGTAAAAAGCTGCTCAGCAACAGACTACATCCCCTTTCTGTGTCCAACCCAAAGGTACACAGTTTGCAGAAGTGTTTCCACAAATATAACACAGAGACTCCTGCTGCCTTCTAGTTTATTAGGTAGCTGGGCCACACATCTCTGGACAAAGTTGTTTATTTCTATTATGGAGCCAATAAAAAAGTGCAGCAAATAGGGAGAGCATAGCGCTGCTGCCTCACAACACCTGGGCTGTTCAGGTGTGGGTGTGAATCCAAATTAGACTGAGTGGAATGTGCATGTTCTCCCTCTGTCTCTGTGGGTTTCTTCTGGGTGCTCTGGTTTCCTCCCATAGTCCAAAGATTTGTGTTTGAGATTAATAGGTCCATGTAAATCACCCACAGTGTGTGCTTGTTTGTGTGTGACAGTTTGTGGTCACCCTGCAATGGACTGGCACCCCGTTCTGGATGTTCCTTCATAGCCTAATGCACAGTGATGCTAGAATATGTTCTGGACTGCCATGACCCCAACCAGGATAAAAGCATTAATTCGGCTCAATGATGAATAAAAAATGATGCATGAAAAATAAACACATTTTCAGAGAGAGGTGAATAAGATTCAATGTTGCAGAAACACAAGAATCTTCATTTTAAGCACACATAAGAGAATAAGCTAAGCTTTGTGGGGGAGAAGGCTGCAGTGCGTGATCTTGTTACACTTGACGTGAGAGACTGCCACCACAGTACAGCGTCTCCCAGCGGCTGTGTAAGTTAATTAATGACAGAGTCTCTCAACCCGGTCAACACGTTGCTGTCCTCGTCTGTCAGGGTACAAGGACACCTCCAAGAGAGCCTGTGCTGCTCCTGCAGTGAAAAGGTGAAGGGCCCTCTCAGCATGGTGGGAATGAGGTTAAAAGAGATGGGAGTCATGATGCTGCCATCTGTGGATTAGCAATAGCTTTTATGCCTAAATGAACACTGGGACTTAATTTGATTTTTCCACGTACAGCTCAGCTCATGCTGTTGGTATGGGTTGGATCCTATCACTTCCCAGTTCACTCTGCTCAGCTCAGAACTACTTGCTGTGCTGTTATGATCATTCTGTTAATACAGAGCCTTGCAAAAATATTCAAACCCCTTGAAATTTACTAGCATTACCTGGATTTCAGATTATACTTACACATACAGTATTTTTATTGTGAACTTGTGCACTGTAGCACTAAAAGCTAAAATAAGTTATTGTTTTTCAGGTGCTTTAAAGAAAATGAAAAGCCAAAATACGATGCTGCACACCCCAAACATTAATGTTTCTTAGAGGCACCTTTTGCTGCAGTAACAGATTTACATCTGCTGCGGTAAGTTTGTACTACGTTTGTACACTGTTTAGGAACCACTTCTTCCCATTCACCTTGGTGCATCCACAGCAGGTTGCTCAGGGTGGTTGGATGATGCCTGTCCACCCCAAATTTAAAATGGAGCCACAGATTCTAACTGGGAAGGACTTTTTCCCTTACAGGATTTAACCAATTGAAATATCATATTTTAAAGGAACTAGTTCAGATCAAGTACCTTGTTGTAGGATTACTGCAGCAATTGCACGAGTGGGACTTTAGCCATCATCCATCAGATTACAAGGCTATACGCTGTATACAGATACCATAACTCCTGCTTCCCCTGTATAGTCATCCCTCCCTGTGATGTCATATATTTCTTGAATACATAACAATGGATTTTGCTTCATAAAGACCATCACTCAGTTGAATGGCACAACATGAGTACAGTTATCAGTACAGTACAGTGCATTCCAGGACTATGTTTTATTTGCACAATCCTATTTTTCATATATTCATTTGTCTGCTTTTTTCCTGCAGATCAATCAAGTGTGCAGGTAGCAAAATATTTGTCAAAGAAAATTTCAGTCTGCCAATTTTAATAACAAAGCTGGTTTCATATCACCATCATGGGCCAGCAAGGTTCCCCACTGCCAAAACCCAACAGCATGTTATCTACTGAACTCATCTCCTGGTGATGGAACAGATAGCTTTGTATAAGGAAGGTGACACATGCAACACTGTCTGCAGAACTTAATTATTTAGCACCTTGTTTCACCCGATACCATCAGCATCATTATATTACGGTGTACTGTTTGCAAGCCATATGTGTAATTGATGAGTTACTGTGCTTCACATATTTGAGCTTTCAATTATCCTTCAACACAGGGAATTAAAATGAGCTGTTTTTAAGGTTTCCTCCCTTTTCACCATCTTTCAAAAAAAATCAAGAATGCAACACAGAAGTAAGGAAATGCCATTTAATAAAACTTTCAGATTGTCAAAGACAATTAGTACATTCTGAAAAAATGACTTGGAAGCAAATTGTTAAAACTGTCAGACTACACAAATCAAATCTCATCTACAACTATGCTACAGAAACAGACTGCAAGGTTTTTACAGCAATTTTCTCTAGATATGCTATACTGAAAGATGCTTAAATGCAAAATAGGCCTGTAGTTCCTAAGCAATAAATAACTTCACGTTCCACAGTTTATTAACAGGGAAAAATTAAAATGACAACTAAACCAAGTAAACCAGTAAGAGCAATCAACTGTTTTTATGCAATGAAACCAGGATGAATGCCAGACATTAATCTAATATTTCAGTGGGGACATTTAATATAGGGTTAGGGTTATGGGACTGTAGGACTGAAGGTGACTTTAGAGTGCAAATCCTATTCTAAATGTACAATTTGAAAATGGTTGACTCTAATGTTTAATAAATACATGTACAAATGTACATTTCTCTGAGAAATAAAATATATTTTCTGCATTATAACAACACGGTATTGGAAGAATGTTAACTTTTCAGGCTATGCAGTGTACACAGGGATAGAAAACCTAGAACCTGAAGTATGTAGACTGTGTAGCTGTGCTGAATATGCATGACGCAGCAAAGGACTCTTGTCACAGGGGGGCAACGAATGACGTGTGTCACTACTGCTGCTGTAACCCTATCCACAGTCTGTCTGCAGCTGTTCCCTTCCTGCAGCTCCATTACCGTGGTCCATGTTGCCTTTGCAGGTGTCTCACCTGGCACTTGCACGCACACACACACACACACACACACACACACACACACACACACACACACTTTACCTCAGAACTTCCATTTGACCCAGTAACCTGCTGCAAATTTCCTATCAAAGCAATAATCAGATACAATCCAGGCAACAAATCCATAGCAGATACTTGTTTATCTCATTTTAAGTAAATAAGTTGTAAATCTTATAAAAAATGACTTAGTCTTTCTGAGGTTATATTTGTAAATCATATATTCTTTGCTGGTTAATATAGTGCAGTTTGCTATATGTTGTCTCAAGTATTTTAGGACTTCTTTTGCCAACTACTTAAGAAAAAAATCTTTATGAACGTTACGTTGCTGTCGTTATCTATGCTCATAATTAAGAATATATTCATTTTAGTAAAATTATTTAAACCTCAGTAATGATATTGACATAAAAGAAGTCCTACGGAAGGACACATTGTGAAGGCACCCAAAGCACAGTCAGACTTAAGGGAAGTACAATGTGTGTTGAGTGTACGGCCCGATTAGACAGCAACCTTTGCGCTGACGGCAGAAACTGCGTCGGGGATTCCTTATGTGCACGAAGCTTTTTTCGTGACGACGCTTAGACTGCACTGTTCCGCCCCCTATTGGTGGAGATAACTCACCGCATGCATAGCGACAGAGGTTATAACTATGACAAAATTCCTCAGTCTCTAATCAGTTTTAGCAGCACCACTTCAAACAGCACAGCGAATACAGAACATAAAATATAAAAAACAGCGAAAACAGAACATAAAATATAAAAATCCTAACGTTCAACCTTAAATCAGGCGTCCAGTGATCTTCGACCTTTCAACTTTACCCTCAAAGGAGATGATCCAATGGTATTGGCGAAGCTGTACCACGTGCCCTTACGTCAAATCCGCGGGAAGCTTTCTCTCAGGACTTTGTCAGAACTGGAAAAAGTTACATTGTATAGTGTGTGAAATAAATAGATGAATATACTCTTTTACCGTTTGTGTACAAATGACGACCTCGTCAGTGTCGAAGGTAAGATGTCTTCAGAAATGTTAGTAAGAAGCAATTTTCTTGTTTAATGGAGGAATGAAGCGGACCACGGGTCGTTTTATTGACGTCCGTCTGTAGATCAGGTGTTTACAGTAACTCCTTCTCATCATATGTGTTCAAATGTGGATTTACGGTTTGTTTTTCAGGGCTGTTTTGTTTTTAAGCCCGGTGTGAAGAAGAGGAGGAGGATTTTAGGTGCGGGTGAGTAAACAGTTGTTAGCTTTCGTTAAACGTCATCGAAAAGGTGTAGCCTCGCCCACGTTTTATTTCCTAAACGTCTACAGTGTTTATGACGTGGAGTGGTGCTGCAGTGTGACACTTGGGTACATATGCATACATATTTATTAAATTAAAACTTTGACTCATTCCTGTTTGATGAAACAAGGGGTGTTTTTCCTCTGGTCCTTACCCTCCTCAGCATTTGTTTGGTGATCATTCTGATGGATTCTCTCTTTTTGCTCTCTGTCATCTCAGGGGACTGTTTTGTGGATGGAAGCAATGATTTGGAAAATGGAAAACTGCGATTCCAGCTGTATCAGTCACTGTGGCAGAAAATGAAGGGAGAAATCGAGGTGAGACGGTCAGGTACACACCATGAGAGCCAGAGACATTTTTGCTTATATTTTGCTGGTGTCACAGCAGCTGGATATGCCTATTGTAGAAGGTATGGTGGCTGTTAGCTGCTAAATTTACAAGGACAGCTGTGACTTAATTTATTTGTAAATTCAAATCCAAAGTTTTTGTCAAAGTCAGTAAAGCTTAATATTATACAGATATCCCTTGATTTGCTGAAACCAGGTGGCACAGGGGCACACTGAGTTAGTACTGTGCCTGGGCTGCTCGGGTGTGGGTTTGAAATCAGCTCAGACTTTGTGGATTTTGCATGTTCTCCCCATGTCTTCATGGGTTTCTTCCCACAATCTATCCCATCCAGGATGTAGTTTTGTATCCTGTTTCCCAGATAGGCTCTGGACCACCACCCTGCCCAGCAGAAAATGGTTAAAGATAATGGATGGATTGCTGGTTGTGTAGAAACCTCAGAAAAAGCAGTGATGAATAAAAATGCTGTTAGGCTATTTTAGATATTTTTATTTGCTTCAAACAACATTAAAATTAATGCTAATTTAAATTGCATATTGAAAAGGTTTTACACATGGGATTAAAAGTCACCAACTTTCATTTCTACCCTTTACCCTTGTGAGAACCACTTGTCTAAATGCTGTTTTGTACCTTCATCAGCACATGCAAGAGGATTTCAATAAGAAGATACTGGATGGCCTCCTGGAGTTCATAAGGAAGTCGGCTGCCAGCTTCTGGTCCAGAGGTGACAGCTGGACATCTCAGATGAGGGCCAATGAGATCCCAACCGCTGCTTTGGTTCTGGGTGAGTACACTGATGAAGAGGTGTGGTGTGGACAGGCTAATGGGAATGACTCTCACATCTCTCCTCCTCTTCCAGGGGTCAATATGCCAGATCATAGTATAACATTTGAGAGCCTGACTGAACAGCTGGAAGACTTCCTGACACCTTTTGTAGTGTCCGTCCAGGCCAAAGAGTGTGGAGGTACTGAGAGCATGGCCCAATTAAATCTGTTTAGTGCAGCAGGTAGTGCAGTTGTTATGGTCATGTGCTTGTAATCTGAATGTTATTGGTTTCAGTGCTTCTTCACAATGACTTACTTATTGTTACAGGTGGTTAATTTTTACTGAAGCAATTATGGGAAAGTACCTTTGCTTGAGGGTATTACAGTAGGGTCTAACCAGCACACCCCCAATCGCCAACTGTACTGTTGAAGGTGGTGGCGTTGCAGTTTGCTTTGGCTTGTGCACTGAGTCTCATCTCCGCAGCTCTAAAACAACTGATGCAGAAAGTGCTGCAAAGGCTGATGGGAACAAACATCACAGTGGACGAGGATGAGGCAGAGGCAGAGCTTGGTGTTTGTAACAAGGAGCTTCCCCAAAAGAGAGTGAACTGCTCCCTCGGTGCACTCTGTGACTGGTACAAGACTGCAAATATGGTATGAAACCAGTTACAGGTCAGATTATTTTAATATTTAATCATGAAACTGCAAGATGCCAAAGTAGATGTTGAGGATGAAACCCTTAGGAGGTTAGTGTGATTTAGCACACTGCTTTCCTCAGTTTGGGTGCTGTTCCACAGCTTTGGATGTTATTTACAGTATCAGTAAAGTTTTCTTAGATTTTTTTTTTTACCCTCCTATGCTTTGATTTGCTTCATACTTCACCCATAAAAAAAATAAAATGTACTTGGCTTTAATGTCTGAATGAAATATTTTTCCCCCCCGTCTGCTTTGTATTTGTGTGTTCCTTATAGAAATCCTGCAGAAAATCTCCAAAGAAAAGGCTCAGCGGCTCACGGAGTGAATTCCAACAGGGCCCCCCACTGGTGGTGATCTTCAGGGACCTGGAGGCCTTCAGCCCCAAAGTGTTGCAGGACTTCATCCTCATCTGCAGGTATCCAGCTTTCTATTGTACAAAAGGTAGCTGTTTGATTACAGTTCCAGTGAAAGGTTACAAGCTTCCTTCCTGCCAGTGAGGTGTTTTGTGGGCCAGTTTGATGAGGAAATGAAGCACCATGACTTCCCAGCTTTTCTGTAGCCTTTTTCCAGAGATGGAGGACACTTTTGGGTTGCTTTGCTTTCATAGTAACCCAGGTCAAAAATTTTCAGCTGGTGCTCTGTATCTGAAATCTTATAAATCTTGTGCTGAGGTTTGTGGGGAATAATCTCATTCCTTCATATTCCCATATTTTCACTCATGCATGAGCTGGATATCTTGGTTCTTACATGTTTCATGATGTGTGTGTTGCCCTGCTGTCTCTGAAACAGCCAGTACATCCACCAGCTCCCTTTGGTGTTTGTCTTTGGGATTGCCACGTCCCCCAGCACTGTTCAGTGCATGCTGCCCCACTCGGTGTCATCCCTGCTGTGCATTGAGCTCTTCCAGTCGCTGTCCTGTACCCAGCACCTGGCTACCATCATCGACAAGGTAGTGGGAATGTGCAATGTGAAGAACCAAACAAGGTGTTTTTCCATCTTAGTGTCTAGCTAACTCTGTTAGCTAGCTTTGCCTCTTTTAGTTACTGATTATGGAACTAGGTTGTATTAGGTTTACGATCACCTCTGTGCTCTGATAGGAGGATGGAATTAATTTGAATTCTTCATTGTGGTTTATTCCTCTTGTTTTTAATCATCACTTTGCAGTTGGTCCTGACCTCCAAGTTTCCCTTCAAGATCAGTGCCAAGGTGCTGCAGGTGCTGGTGGGAATTTTTCTTTGCCACGACTTCTCTGTGTGCAACTTTCTCAAAGGCCTTCAGGTAAGGCTGTAATACACCCTGCACTGGATCTGGCTCCTTCATTTTCGTAAGTGTGTTGCCTGGCCTCACGCTTGTCAGGAGGTGAACCAGTGTCGATATGGTGACTTCTGCAGCTATCCCTGCTGGACCACTTCCACAGCCAGCCTCTCAGCGTACTCTGCTGCCAGAAAAAAGACGCCCTGCTCCACGTCCAGCAGCTCAGTCACCACGACATGGAGGGGCTCCGACAGCTTCCTTCTTTCATGAGGTGGTCTGAACTTTGGCATGGAGAGGCATAACTAAATGCTGTTACTTAGTTAAATCTATTCCTGATGACCCTGTTTTCTCTACTTTCCCAGGTATGTGGAAAAACAGGAACCTGAGGATCAGGTGCAACTGCTGATCAGCGATGAACGTGTAAAGGTAAGTGTCTGTTAAAGTGTGTGCTTTGTTTTTATGGTTCCTGTGATGAAACCTCGCTCTTCCACCATCCACAGGAGGTCTGTCAGAAGATGCTGAAGGACCTACGCAGCTACCACAAGAACTTCTACCCTATTCTCAGATGCTTGCATGTCCTAACATCCATTCTGCCCAAGTATCCATTAGGAAAGCAGGTGAGCTTTGAAAGCAGTTGAATTTGAACTTGAACCTGAAATAAATGGATAAAATATATTGGAAAAAACCTGACTACCATCTTGGAGGCATGACTGAATTGAGTGGGATCACATGTTTTAGAGGTTCGCTTAAAGCTGTCCCATGGCAGGGTTTACTTTTCACATTCAAACCTGAACTGAATACCTTAGATGTGCTAAAATATAGCGTGTTTAACTTGGTAACAAAATTGGCAGAGGAAAGTATTTTACAGCTTGTTTTTTTTTTTTTTTTTTGTAAATCCTGTCACAATTGGACAAGGTTTGGGACAATCCTTGGTTTATTTGTCTGTTAGCTTCTGTAAAAATCTCATTTGTAGCTGCAATAAATAATTCTCTGAAGACTTATTTTGCCAAGTTCAGGTTACATTGAAGTTAGCATATAAAAAGTGAGCATAAAATGACTGTTAAAAGCAGATTACTGACCACTTCATCCCATAAGCATGTGCCTACCACTATTTTTATTTCATCTTCCTTACACTCGCCAACATAAGACTCTAATTGTAAACACAACAGAACTGAGTTGAATTAATAATCCCAGATTTTTATTTTTCTTTACTGACACCTATGGGCTCAGAAGTGCAGGTGATATTTGCTTTGCTACCATCTGCTTAAGTGAAGAAAATGCAAATTTAAAAAACCGAGTTTTTTTTTTTTTTTTTTATGTTAATCAACAGTGTAGTGTAAGTGACTGGGAAGATACTGTGGCCTAAGGGCTAATTTATCCATAGCTCAGAGAAGCTGGGATGTGTGCTAAATAACCTGTAATAATGACCTGTAACAGAAGCTTGTAATATTATTTCTACTCTTGTGAGAATTGTTTTATATGCTTTAAAAAAGTTTTTTCTCTGTCCAGATTCGAGAGCTTTATGTGCTGTGTATGGAGAGGAATGTCTGGGAAACTGAAGCGTATGAATCCGCAATGCAGCTCATCAGGTACGAGAATTATTTAATCGTCACTTTGGACAAAGACAACTTAGTTTTAGGAGATGCTGCACTCAGCTGGTAGAAGTTTGTCCTCTTGGTAGAAATTTTATTTTATAGCTGACATGAGAGCCATCCATTTACTACAATGTGGCAAATGTAGTCATGTAGCACAACAAAAAAGGTGTTCAGCTCTGTGGGCAGGACAGAATGAATCTCATTTCTTAGCCCTGATGATGCTTCTGCAAAGTCAGATGTATGTGAGGTACATTTTCATATTGGGCATCATGTGCTCTCCCAGGATGCTTGCAAAGGATGAGCTTGTCATCGCTTTGGAAAAGTGTGTGGAAATCCTGAAATGCTGCAATTCCAAGATGCTGAAGGAAAAATGGCAGCAGCTTGAGGAGTTCACTGTCACATTTCACAAGCTGGACAGTAAGATAATTCCTGTTGATTCTAGATGTGGATGCACAGTTAAGTGTGTTTCATGTGCTGTGATAACACACAACTTCAACTGTTATTGCTAAGTGGTATTAAGCCTGGGCAAAATGGAGGGTTGTGTCAGGAAGGGCATCCGGTGTAAAAATCTGCCACACCCGAAAGTCGGTATGGTATGGTATTGGTCAACTGAAAGTTATGTAAAATATTTTTTTTTTTTTTTTGCAATCCTGTCTTTTTTTTGAGTGTGTCTAGCGCAACATCAGTTATTTTTTCCTTGGTGTCAAAGAAAGTGCTGGTCTATAGAACTTAATTTCTGATGCTGCCAGATTAAATCTTAAATTGTGTAGAGTGCACAGCATTGGTCCTCTGGAGATCCCATCCTAAACCTTTTAAACAATCCATTCTTAATTAGGTTTGTTTCAGCCCCTGAAATACCAGACAGGGTGACATGAGTCGTAACTTTCTGGACTTCTATAGAGCTGAAATTGAGAAAAACCAGCATTCTGTCATCAAGGACCAGAGCTGAGCACTCTTGAGCTCTAGTCACAAGTTCTGCTGAGTGAAGGGTGTTTTCTCCAGAACTCTCTGATGAAGGTAGTCTTGATGAGGGAGATGACAACTCCGCAGGGAAAGGCCTTCAGAAAACAGACCTGTTCAACCTTCAGAAGGTAACAAATGGGAGTCTAATCACAGTTTTGCATCAGTTTATCTATGTGTACCACACTGGAGAAGCGCATAATGAATAATTTTGATTTTCAGACTTTGCTGGAGATGAAAGAGTGTCGTAGGACCAGGAGGAAAACGCCGTATGAAATTCTCAGGAACCATGTTGTAGATTATATTGATAATTTGGTGAAGTAAGCATCATCTAGACCCCTAAAGTTTTACTGTGGTCTTCAAGGTTAATACACTGAGTGTGATTTGTTTTTTGCACTTAATTTCCTAGAACATACCTGTATCCACCAGAGTCTCTGCCCCTGCATGAAGTGTGGTATTATAGCTCGTCTGGAACCATACGATGGAATCTGAATGCCACACCTCGAACTTCCATCCAGACTGCCCTCAGTCATCCTTACTGCTACCTCCAGGTAATGAATGTTTGTACTTGCATCCCAGAATTCACAGCAACAGTCAATAATGCAATGCTAATGGTGGCTCATGTATGGACAGAATGAAGCTCTGAAGAATGAGTCAGGTGCCATCTCCAGTGTGGCTCCAGACATCTGCATCATCTACAAGCTGCACCTGGAGTGTGGGCGGCTCATTAACCTCTACGATTGGCTAGAGGTGAGAATGCAGGCAGATCTGCAGCAGTCTTTATGAAAGCTGTACCAGGCTAACTGCTCGTGTAACAAACAAATGTAAGGAAAGCAAGATCATCCATCTTATCGGCAACTGTTTTTTCAGCACTGGGTTACAGATGCTGAGCCAATGCTGCAAATGTGGTGAGGTAGTGGGATGCCAGTACATTGTGCATGCGTGCACACACACACACAGATCTGAATCTACAAGCCAAGAGCTGCAAGGCCCTGATGCTACCTACTGTGCTTCCCTCTGCACTGAAATCCCTCCCTTCTCCCACTGAAATCAGTGATCTTTAATATTTACTTTCTTTACAGGCTTACGTCACTGTTGCCACGGCTGCTGAAGGCCAGGATCCAAGTGCCATTGAAGGAGGAAAAGTGGATGAGCTGAAACAGTATCCTTTCCAGTGGAGCCTTTCATGATGCTTTGAGGCCCTGCTGCACAAACTGAAGAAACAAAAAGTAATGTCTCTTCCTTGTGAAACTTAAAGCCAAGTGCTTCTTAATATCAGGATGTTTACAACATGTTTTGTGTTACTGGTTGAGCAAGTATCAAGATTAAACCTTACCTGTTTTAGCGAGGTAACCTATACAAAATTGCTGATGGAGAAGTGTGTTTCTATAGTTGGGATTCTGCCATCTCTTAATACATATACAGTTTGTGAGCGTTTGCTAATTACAGTGCATGGACAAAGCATTTCCCTTGACACGCCAGTGCTCGTTTTATCCGGACTGTGTCTGAGCTGGAGTTCCTGGGCTTTGTAAAATCTACAAAACAGAAGACTGACCACGTGGCACGCCTGACATGGGGAGGCTGTTGAGTGAACTGTTGACCATCAGCTGGTTATCCATCCCCCAAACCAGTTTCCTATAAATCAATATTAAAATAATACACATTGCTGCGGATGTGAGATCTTTATCTGTGACACTTCCTCTTACAGAAGCTACATCCAGGGCATTAATGACATAACTTTATAGGAAAAAAGTGAACTCAAAGGTACCAGGTTATCCATCAGTTTTATTCCATTTAAAGTTGCTTAAATGTACAATCGGAAAAAAAAGCTCAAAATAAATAAGGTGGGGGAGGAGGTGAGGAACGATCAATGACCTGATATGCAGGATTGCCTTCAACCTTGGGCCAAGCAAACCAGGAATGGCTGCTAAGATGCCTTCTACCCAAACTGACCTGTAAGGGGGAGGGGGGGGGTACAATATTCTACACAAAATTAAATCACAAGTAACAGTCTGGAATGCTGATGTCTTTAAAAAAAAAATTTAAAAAAAAGTCTGAAGGAGTTAAGATTAAAGCAGATGAAACAGAGGCCACTGGTAGTTATTAGGTAGCAATGTCCACGTGTAGCACTTACACCCGGAAGCACCCCTGTGCTCAGGAGAAATTACCACCACTGACAAAAAGCTGGAAACCGCCCGAGTCCACAGGGCAGGTATGGCACTGCTACAGATCCCGACTAGATCAAGCGTCTTTGTAAATGTTTGTTGCAATTCAGCGTAATAGATTACCAGGATTGCCGGGCATCCCAGCAGATGCCAGGTTTTACTCAGGAAACATCTACAAAAATGGGACAACAGAGAAGCCATCAGGCAATGAAATGAGTTATTTTTCCAAGTAAAAATTATATGGAAAAATTTCAGCAGAGGCATATCAAAAACAACTTATTTGACAAATTTCTCAGTTAAATTTTTTTTTTTTTTTTTTAAACCTGTTTATGCACTGCAGGATTAACATGAACAGCATAACCACCTACATCAAACTTTTAATAGCTATCAGTTTCACTTTAAGCAGTTATACACAATAAATGAAACTTACAACTAGAAGGTTGCTCTCCAAATCGTCGCATTAGCTGGTCATGTGTGAACTTCACAAAAGCGTCGTATTGTTCTGTGGTGAGGAAAACTTATTGAACATTGCTTTTTCAGACTGTAAAGCTGTTTAACCAGGACAGTAATGAGCTATTTTACCACTGCACATGCCAGCTAGTATGTAGAGACGCACCTGCCAGCTTTGAGGTCAGTATCTCCTCATATTCCTCCCGAACCTTGTCTTCTCGTTCATTCAGCAAACGTTCGCAGATCATACCCACTTGTCGTAATGTGAACAAAGGCTGCTCTTTTCTCATGGGAGAAGATGCTCCACAGGATGTACCTTGCAAAGTGATGCAAATTTTATCCAATTAGTATTTCTTCTGTCATGGGAATGCAGTATTTTTGGCATGAGGGGAGGTCTTCCAGGAAATGTGATGGTTAAGAATGTATTTCACAGTCACACAAGGCAACAGACTTGTTTTACTTCTGTAAAATGTTTTTGTCCATTAAAACCACACAATTGTGAAATTACATTAGAAAGAAAAGTTTCCTGCCTTGCCATGTTTACCTGGGAGGTGGGGTCCGCTCAGGATGGAGGGATCAGGTGGAGAGTCCGGGGGACAGCAACCATCAGTTGGCTGGAAGCTGCTCTCCAGGTGCCTCCTCTTCTGCATGCGCTTGTACTCCTGTTTGATGTTGTGTAGGATTTGTTCTGGAGGAGAGGAGGAGGTAATGAAAACCTGAGCTTAAGTTTAGCTCATATTATGAGCACAGAGTGCCATGGAAAAGACACCAAGCATAATAAAAAAGTAGTTTTACAGTCTGAAAGCAAGCTACAAAACAAAAAGTATCTACCACACCCTTCCACAGTACCAAAGATCCCATAACATACATAAATATCCTTGTGAAGATCAGTGGTCATCTACATGTTCACCAAAAGCTGAGCCACGCCTGGAGACCTACAGGCACCCAGCTGACTTCACAACTATAAACCAATTACTAGATGAGTCAAACTAACTGGATATTTTTCTACACAAGTTACCAATGTTATGTACAGCTGGGCACTACTCAGACAAAAAAAAAAAAAAAATGGTGCAGAAAGTGAGTCACACTGCTGTTTAAGCCCCCCACCCAACCCTGCCACACACACACCTGGAGAAAGCTGTTACTTTGTAATGAGAATAGGCCACTTCCTAAGTAAAACTTATATGGATAAGAAACACTGGCACACAGAAATAAATATTTTTGACAGTTACCACCTTTTAACTAATACGGAGGTCCTTCCTGTTTTATATTAAATCTATTTAAGAGTTACAACTTACACCACTCCACTTGGAAATGCATCAAATCATCATCCAAAACATCATTTGATGCTTTTAACTAAAATCAAATTAACAAAAATGCCCTCTGACCCATTTATACACCAGGGTATTTTTTACTAGAGTAACTCAGGGTTAGTAACCCAACTAAGGGTACTACAACAGTAGGGAGTGGGACTGGTACCAGCAACCATCTGTGTTTCAAAATTCTATGTCTCCTGCTACCCTCCTCTGACTAAATTACAGAACGTGAGCTTAACTGCCAAGGGTTACCCATCTTTTACCCCACTTACCTGCTGGGTGCTGATAAGTGGCAGTCAAACATGAGGCCAATTACATCACAAACGCATGCAGTTCCTCCAACACTGCAGTCACATGACTGCTCTACATTACTGTGGGCAACAGTATTCACTTAAACAATAGTATTAATAAATGCAATCACACTACTCAATATAGTGTTTTAAAAATCAAACAGAGAAAACAGGTGGGCTGAGGAAATGGAGATGGTTAGAGTCAGGCAACAGTGTTCACATTCCCCACACCGGCCAGGCATTTGAGGGCACAGACCTGTGACCTGCAGGCTGTGGGTTTGAACCCCTGCTCCTGCTGTAGTAGCCTTGAGCACCATAACATTACGTGGACAACAGGTTACGAGTAAACAAAGCACCTCTGCAACTGGAAAGTTGTGAGTTCAGGTCTCATTTCTTGCTCCTGTTGCCATGCCTTTGACTAAAGGTATTTACCCTGTATTGGTCCCCAGTTCTATAACGGGGCAAATCAATTAGACAGTTACGTCAGCCTTACAATAACTACAGTGATGATGATAGTAATAACAATAGCAATAAAATATAACAGTTTAGGCTGCAAGTGAAATGACTGCCCGGATAACGGTCGGTTATCTGCTCTTTACTGAAGCTGCAAGTGCGGACACCATGTTTTAAACAACAACATATTAGGCAAACACTACAAATATGCGGTAAACTCATGTAAGGAAACTGCTTAGAAACGTTAGTGTTGTTACAGCGGTACTAGTTGGTGGGGTTAACCAGGTTTAACACGCACTGGCTAACTGCACCAAGTCTGACGCGTTAACCAGCTCCTCGGTAGCTGTCCGGTGTTTCGCCGGAAGCGGCGCCGACCTGTGGACAGTCTGCTCGCCACGTCCCCGAATGGCGACGGCTCCATTCGCAGGTACTTCTGGGGCGACGGGGACATCGGGGCGCAGCGCCTCCGCTTGGGCGACGCCGGGCTCAGCAGCGGCTCGAATTCCAGAGTCCTCTTTAAGGTGGCTCCGCACGCCATGGTTTCGACTAGAAATTAAAGCGATTTTAACAAACAAAGAGAGAACAGGAGTCCGTCTTGTGTTTCCAAACAAAAATGGAGATACAGAGATCCGTCCAGCGGCTTTTCTTCCAACTTAAGAGGAGCCTTTCTGAAGAAGCGGGGTCCTTTCACCTTCCACAGTTCTTTTCTTTTCAACTATTCGGAGCCTCTTAATGCGGATAGTCGTATTTGCTGCAGGGTCCCTCTCCTGTGTGACTACATGCATATCATGGCCAGATGAGAATGGATGTTGTTCGCAACCACCAGACCACTGTCAATATTCCCCTTATTCCTCCTCAAACTGCCAACATGGCGTCAACAAAACGTCAAATTTGAAGTCTTCGTGAATAAGCATGCGCGAATGACGCCAGTAAATGTGGGATTTGTAGTGTTTTAGAAGAGCCTTTGGTTCATGCTCCGTGGTATTTGGACTACACTTCCCAGGATAAGTAAAACGCCTTGCCAATGTTTGATTTAAATGCCATCATTGGTTCGGTTTATGAAGGGTATGTATAGCTTTCCAAAGAAATAACGACTAACCCATTTGTTTTGGAAAAATATATATATTTCACATTTTCGTAATTAAAAAGGTTACATTTTACAATATCATTATCATAAGTTGTCAAACAATCGGATGGAGAAGATACACTTAACTGCATTAAGGTGCTGAATATTAACCCTGCTGTTTTAGAACTACAAAAGATTATCATTTCACTGTTTCAAAATACTCTTTGTCTCTCTCTATACTGAATCCAATAGCAGATATACTTGTACAGTTTATGATTTCAATGTACTGTCCCATTTTGGATCTTCGTATGGTTTTGAAAAATTACTCTGGGGGACTGGGGTTTAAAGATAATATTTGTGTATAATTTTTACATCTGTGCAGGTTTGTTTAGGATCTATCTATCTATCTATCTATCTATCTATCTATCTATCTATCTGCTTGCCTGCCTCCCTGTCTGCTTGCCAATAAGCAGAACTTCATAAGTACTGCAAGTAGAACGCGCGTTTTCATGTATGGCAGTTGTAAAAAAGAAAAACTTGCCTGGAGCTTTCAAGTGTAAGAAACTGTTACATCCATCTTTATAATAGTCTCTTTTTATTTTAGCTTATACGCCAGTTTGTGTATAACTCCTTGCTGATGTTGGTAAAAATTACCAGTAGATACGGGTTCCTGTTTCATATTTTACACAAAAATACACTTGAATTACAGACTGTGTTACATTCTGACGCCAGGGGTCGCAAAAGCTCTAAAAATGTCCTAACTTCCTCACAACGGTGCACATTCTCCGTTTTACTCTCTGGGACAATTAAGATGCACAGAAGGTTTCCACGTTGAACAGCTTTGACTTTATTTAAAGCCTTGGGACAGAATACACTATAATGTGATCAAACACTTGAAGGGGGATCAATCCCAAATGTAGTCACTGCTCATGCAGCCATAGCAAAGACATCAGGAAGGAGTGGACATCCAGCATTCAGCAGCCAAAGTTCCTGAAGCTGTGCAGCATCACTGTCTTCATGGTGGACTCAGCCATTGTTTTTTCAGTTGCAACATCCATGGATCAACAGAGCAAACAGAACATTTTTAAACCCCCATGCCTGGTCTCATATAATGGTAAAAATATCGTTAGTCAATGGTTGTGAAAAGACTTGTTGCACTGGAATGTCCCAAATGTATTTTAGCAGTTTTGTCAAAATCAGCCACTGCTTTTGGCAGTAAATACTGAAGTTCTGCACGTGATGAGAAGTTTGACCTCAATCAGTGCAATTGCAAAACTTAAGAACCAGGGAAGGCTGCCTCAATTTCACACTGTACCTCACACACAGTAAGAAAATAATATGTAAACAAAGTAGAAAGTTACACATTTTCATTATTAAATTGAATAATTACATAAACACTTCTTAAAAATAGTGATAATAATAATTATAATAATAAATACAATCACAATACAGATGAGGTGAATTATCCTTACTGGGGTTTTAAGGGTTCAGGCGAGTGTGACCAGCACACCTTCACATCAGCATATTGTCACCAAGAGACATGACACACTGATCACACCAACTGCACATAAACAGGTGTTACGAGGTATAAAACATCTATTTTCACTTGTCAGACTTACGTTATATTTACGACACAAACTATTAAAAAAACAGTGCAGATGTCACCTTTGTGCTGTCGTGTAGTTGTGAAACGCACCAGGGGGAAGTTGTGAAAGAGCATGGGTTGCCTCCTGGAAGAATTTTCAACCAGTTGAGCAAGTGCTGGCATCTGCGTGATGCTGATACAGCGAGATTATGTGGTGTTTCGCGTTATATCCAGCAATACTACTAATGTTATTTTCAACTGGACTCTTACATTTGCAAGACTTATTTCTACATTTCTCACTGGCTGCAAGTAAGACAGCATTAACTAAGTTGGCTGACTGGAAAGTGCTGGAAAACCGTGCTGCACTCAAATCCCTTCAGTAAAAAAAAATCCCTCTTTATAAATACTGTAGGCAACAATGACAGCTGTGTGGTGAGTAAAAGGGACAGCAGGTGGCATTGTGGTTAGAGTTGCTGCCTTGGACTTGAATGATCCAGGATTGAATCCCACCTTCAGCTGTAGTGCCTTTGATCAGGGTGTAGTCCTTACCCTGAGCTGGTGCAGTAAAATTACCTGGCTGTATAAATGGGTAAATATTTGTCTTAGTATACATACTGTATAAATTGCTCCTCAGAAAAGCATCTAGTAAATGAATAAATACAGCAATAATTGTAGGCAAAACAAGAGTACTGATACCAAAGTGTCTGTTGCTTTATGGGTTTGGTCTGATTTCTATGCATTCTGGCCCTCAGTTTGTCTTTAATTAAAATAAGAATCAGATGAACGGAAGCTGTTTGTGGCAGTGGGCAGTTCCTGCCACTGTGAACACAGAATAACCGCTGAGGCCTTCAGCAAGTTTGGCATCTGCTCTTCTGATTTTTAAATTCTTTATTCATTCAGTCACTTAGTTGAAACTTTTCTCAAAACCAGTTTTCAGTTTTAGCTTTGTTTACAAAGCTACCTATAATCATTCATCTATTTTACTGCTGGATAATTATTTTACTGCGTTATTTCAGGGCGTGAAGGGAGTGAGTACCTTGATCAGTGGGATGCAAGACTTGTGGGACTTCTGAGTGATCTAAACCACTACACTACCTGCTTTCCTGCTGCATAGTTCATAATTTATCTCAGCAAGGTTGAAATGATTAGAAAAGGAATGATTTCAACAAAAATTGTGATCTGCACTTCTCACACTACCAAGTAAATATTTACAACAGAGAAAATCAAGCCATACATCTTTTTAGGAGATTCACCTTGCCTCTGTCCAATTCTTCCCCTGATGCTCATTGCTGACTTTCCATACCAACTGTGCCAAAGTGAGTCATCCAGAGCTAAAGATTATGCAATTCCTTTCATAACAGAGTGTGCACACGCTTAATTATACACGGTGAGACACAGTCTAATTGACCATCTCAGCAGATCCTTTTAACAAGTGCAAAGAGTCTTTACATCTTTAACAATGTAATTTCACAGTAAAAATACAGTTACCCCTAATAAAATCACAAAGGTTACATCTTAGACAACCTAAATACTAATGAAGTTCACAACACCACACCGTCTCAGTGCTAATAAGGATAATAGCAGAATGTTCTTCCAACTCCCCATTCGATTCCTCCTTTTGGCACTTCAGACAGGAACTGACACACCACACAAATAAATTTCCCATTTCATCAGTGTCTTCCTTTTTCCAGTTCCACCACGTTTTCTGCCCCATGTTCAAAATTCCCCACTGAAGCCATGGTTTCATTTCATCACAGAAACATTCAGAGTAGTGGTGATGAACTGTGGGCTTATATGTCTCAGGTTTGCCCAGACTTGTATCAAGAAGGCACCTCACACAGCTTCTGCAGATGTCTCTGCAGACATGGACATGGTCACTTTGGCTATTTTCATCGTGGTCTTCACACAACTCTCACCCGCCTTGGCATTCCTGCTTGGGTAATCTGACTCCAAGCTGTTATCCAGTGGCTGGGATGTTCCTCTGCATGCCTGGAAGATGCTCAAGAAGGCGCATCGCAGATCCTTGCTCCTAAGGGCATAGATGATTGGATTAACGGTGGAGTTGAACAGGCAGAGCATGCTGCAGAAGGCAAAGACTGTCTTGGTGAAGTTGTTCATCTTCCAGAAGAGGTCGTAAACCATGATGGCCAGCACGGGACCCCAGCAGATGATCAGCACCACAAGGATGAGCACCAGTGTCTTGGCAAGACGGATGTCCATTCGAGTCTGGTCAGGACGTGTGGTCTGCACCTTGGCGCCCTCTGACGTGTACACGATGGTACTCTTCTGGGAGCTGCGGCTCAGCATGCGCACAGCGTGGTGGTGTGCTTTCCAGAGGATGAACACATACGCATAGATGATGAAGAGCAAGAGAATGCTGGTCACTCCAATCCAGAACATCAAATAGTTCTCATCGATGAGGGGAAAAATGTCTGAGCACACAGAGTTGAGGCGCTTACAGTTCCAGCCCAACAAGGGAAGCACTGCAATGATGATAGAAATGGCCCACATCAAACAGAAGGCCACGATGGCCTTGGTCTTGGTGACAATGCGCTTGTAGGCCAGTGGCTTGTGGATGGAGATGTAGCGGTCAATGGCAGTCAGGAAGAGACTGCCCACCGAGGCAGTGAATGAGGCTGTGACCCCACCCAGCTTGAACAGGAACACATTTGGCGTGTCCTTCCTATGCAGCACATGGAAGTCTAGGAAGCTGTACACAAATATGACGCTTCCCAGCAGGTCGGCCACAGCCAGGCTGCCGATGAAGTGGTAGGAGGGTCGACCGCGTAACATGTGGGACTGCAGGATCACGCATAGTATCAGCAGGTTCTCCAGCACAGTGAAGGTTCCCAGTGTGAGCGCCATCACGGCCACAGCCAGCTGCTGGCTGGGGGTTAGGATCATGAAGCACTCCATGTCCATGAAGTTCTCCCCACACTGGATATTACCCCCTTCGGCCACATCACCACTTCTGTTGCTAAAAAGCTCAGTGATGTTAGTGGGGTAAAAGGGAACACCTTTGACGATGAGCTCCTCACCTGCCGGCACTTTTCCCTGGAAGGCATTGCTGCGGAACGCCGACAGGGGCTTGCTGAAAGGGTATCCACCTTTGGTGAAGTCGGCGTTGATGGTGGCATCATCGTAGGTGGCGTCATTGGAGCTCAGGTACTGCAGACCTGTGGTTATTGTTCTGAAGGTTGTGTCAGCTATACCGTCCAGCACTGATTTCATAGTTAGTCCTCGCCGAGATAAAAAATGTAGCCTAAAAATGTTCCCAGACAACCTACAAAAGAGAAAGGATAATATTTGCGATGATACCTATCATGGACAAGCCATCATATTAGGGATGACAGTGCATCTAATAGCAATACATTACAATATTTTTCTTAATAAGAGAAAATGCTAATAAGAACATATACTGTAATACGATTAAAAAATAAATACTGGTTCAAATGCTGCTATTAAGCTGTGATTTGTCCAAATAAAAATACTTACCAGTTTATATCGTATTATTAACATATTATTACCAGCATGTGTACAAAGCAAGTACACCAGCAAGCACAAAACCCACGAATCGCTCATTACCACAGGTAGTGCCTTGTGTACAGAATAATAACGAACAAATGTAGGTGGCGTTTGTCTGCTGCGTCCCCAGTGGGCTCATTCTCCCCATTAATAATTTCATAGTCGGTATCCGTGATGACAATGGACGGAATGATTTTATTTCGAGCGTCTTATTTTATTCGTGTAGAACTTTGAAAGCTATTAAGTCGCGTACAAGCCAGTGGGTTTAGGGAAACTGATATTCACACTTGAGGCAAATAACTCTCTTTTCTATATGCCGGGAGAAGGCATTATGTTAATGTAAACCAACAAGTGCGCCAAAGCACAAAAGGATAAGCAATGTTCATCCGCCCCCCAGGCGCGGTCGCCCACCCTTCAGCCGCCCCCTCCGGACGCTCTTGCGAGGCTCCTCATCTCCGCCAGCGCTCATGCAGTCGACGCGCAAAAACTGAGCAGAACGCAGCACAGCAACAAAGCCCAACACCGAAAAATTGCGGCTCCGGTACACCGGCACTTCGTCTCGAGGGAACCCATATGTGTCCAAATGATCGCAGAACCACGGCGCCCCTCTATTATCCCCATTCTAGCCGCCATTCATATTTTGTATTCTCTTTATTTACGCATTTTTCTTTACTTTTTTTTAGGTTAGTTTAGCAGAGCCAGACCTGGAGATAAACAATAGAGCATCCCATTTGCTAAAGGAAGCACTTATAGACTTCGGCTTTAGTTTAAATCATTGATAATAAAACATTGGGACTTTTCGTCATTCAGATAATCTAAGAAACTACTTAATAGAATAAGATACCCAACATTCAACTGTAATTATACAGATTTGCTGTTAGTTATACAGTTATGTAAGTCAAAGTAAACGCATTGTATGTGGAAATACATATTGCGGCAACAAAAGAATAATGTTTATTACCTTTACACAGCTCGTCTGAGTCCTAGCGAGACAGGAGTGTCCTTCAGATGCATAACTTAACATTTATTTGCTGGCATAAAAAAAAATAACAAGAATAAATATCTAAAAAAATCTAAAGAAAGAAATCTGTAGCGGTTTTCCTGTTGCCCCTCGATGGCTTGATCGATCCTGCGCCGTGCGCGCGCCTGCCCACCCCCCCACGCGCCCGTGCGACTGCGGCTCGCGCTGTCCGGGCTCCGCACGTCCTTGCGCGCGTGTTTATGAAGCGTCGCCCCGGAGCGCTGCGTCACGTGCTGCGCGGCGCCGCTGCTGCTGCTGCTGCTACGGCGGCGGCGGCGACCCGAGCTGCGCTCGAATTGCGAACGCAAGGGACACGAGATCACGCTCATTCTCTCTAAATATAAAACTCCGAAGTACAGAAAAAAAAAAAAAAAACTCCCACGGACGCCGCGTTTTGGACTAACTGTCACAACTCGTGCTCACATTCCATTTTCACGCAGCAGCCAACTGTTTCAGCCGTTACTCAATGCAAAAGTTTCGCAAGACTGCTGTTTCACCTTCTTTATGAACATAATAATAAATACTGTACTTGCACCATTCTAAGCCCACATCAATAAAGTGGGTCTCCGAGCAACCAAGTGTAATAATAATTGCATAATAACTTATCTGGGCTGCAAGATTTCTCCCTTGTATATTATTATTATTATTATTATTATTATTATTATTATTATTATTATTATTATTATTATTATTGCAAATTTGATATTGGTTGACACTAATCCCAGATCCCACTATTGTTTTATTGCAATACATGCTAATTACCATTTATCCTTAAAGATTTTGGTCTTCATTCCACAGCTGAACCATACTGCAGTTTTGAAATCTGTTGTTAATATAATTTCTGATTGAAGACATAGGCTCCATATTTTAGGAGTACATACATTTACATATAAAAACCTGTTTATAGAATATGTATCTGCATATAGACCTCAGGTTTGGGTGAAAAGTGTTGTTTTTGATAATATTGTACTCAGCAGAGGGAGTTCCTTTCTGTCGGTGTCTTGTGGAGCACAGAATCCTTGCTGGAACTTTTCTTGGGCTATAGAAACTCCTGTACTGTTGCAGAGCAGCCACACTATCCAGGCCTCCAAAATAAAAGGGAATACTGGCATTGCGATCTCCTGTGTCACCTGAGTGTTTTGTGAGGCAGCTGTCTTTGGCAGCTGGCAAACTCCTTACTCAATCCATTGTGTCTGATAGAGTAAAATCATTGTGAGTTCCTTACAAGCGATATTCCATAATTAATATGCAGCATCCATCAGACTGTGACATCCTGGCACTCCACCCAGCTAGAGATCAGAACTGCAAGTCCATTATGGACATGTGCTGGGTCCGACGGCTGCAGACTGCAGGACCTCAGCACTTTTTTAGTCAAGCTGGCTGTGGGTTCTCTGCCTCTTGGTGTCTCTTCTGCAAAGCTGTCTGCTTTGTAAGTCATAAGGAAATAACCTGGCACAGCACATCCATGGGGACAAGCTGCCTTTTGAAAAACAAGCCTGATTTATCTCTGCCTTAATGATCTCCTCAACTAAGCTGGGGATTTACGAGTGTGCTGATGTCTAAGTGACAAAAGGGGAGTTATTAGTGATCTAACAGACAAAGATACCATATACTGGACTACAAGAAGCTAGGGTGGGTGAGCAGCTTGTAAGCTAACTATCAGCACCAAGCCATTTCTGTCTGTGACTTGCCTAGCATCACAGTGGCAAGCAACATGTTAAATGTAAAACTCAAAAAGGGGAAACAACTGATTTCATACAAGAGATATAAGGGAAGGGATTACGATAACATTAATGGTAAGGCAGCTACTAGACAAATAGCTACATGATGTTTATAACATGCCCACAAAACAGCAATAGTTGATCAAATTTAAAGCAGTATCTTATAACAAACTATGACTTAGTGAACAATTTATAAGCTAGCATTTAGACAGCATGCAACCATACATGTTTAAGGCTTTGCTAGCTACCTTGTAGTGTAGACCCCTAAATGGAAAAAGTGGAAACCAAAAAGGAGTAATAACGAATCTAATATACAGTAACATAATACAAAGAGATATATTATCTCTATATCTATAAAGCTGAATTCTTTGTCTCTTTGTTTGTCTGTTTGTTTGCTAGTTCTTTATGCATACATTTATTTCTCAAGCCAGAGGCTTTAAATTTGCCACAGTGCTACTGTTAACCCAAAGTGAGATTTTTGCACGTTCAGTTTCATTGAACTCCAGAAATATTACTTACTATTTTGAAAATTTAAAAATCAGTTTTTGATGAATCTTGGATAAGAGTAGGAACATGTATTTGCATAGTGTATGTAATGCTGATTGATTTTCTCTCCACTCGCACGCACACACACTAATTTACTTTCTCATTCAAGCACACACAAAGTGAAAAGTAATAAAGTCTGATGATATATGACAATTTATTATTTATGTGCACGTCACTATGGTTTGCGTCTGTGTTGCTGTCCATGCTATCCATGTGACTGATCACAGAAACCAGCTGTTTATATGTGAGCAAATGAAATTGTAAAAATGAATAAGAAATTATATGACACACAGATGACTCTGCACACATGAAAGGTACAGTATTAAAATATAATGATTTATATACAGTACAGTATACACCGAACAGCCACAACCTTAAAACCATCTAATATTGTGTAGGTCCCCTTCATGTTGCCAAACAACTCTGACCCATCAAGGCATGGACTCCACAAGATCTTTGAAGGTGTCCTGTGGTTTCTGGTACCATGACATCAACAGCAGATCCTTCAAATTCTGGGGCCTCCATGGATCAGACTTGTTCTTCCATGGGTACTCTGACCGGTTGGATGGTAGCAATGCAGCCCCATATGCAGCCACCTGCGATCCACCGTGTGTTCTGATCCCTTTCTATCATGGCCAGCATTAAGGTTTTCGGCAGTCTGTGCTACAGTTGCTTTTCTATGGGATTGGACCAGACGGGCATCCATGAGCCTTGGGCACCCATGACCAGGTTCCTGGTTCCTTGGACCACTTTTGGTACTGTAGGTACTGACTACTGCATACTGGGAACCCCACCCCACAAGACCTTCCATGTGGGAGATGCTCTGACCCAGTCATCCACCCATCACAATTTGGACCTTGTTGAAGTGGCTCAGATCCTTACACTTGCCCATTTCTCCTGCTTCTAACACATCAACTTCAACAACTGACTATTCACTTGCTGCCTAATGCACCCGCCACCCCTTGACAGGTGCCACTGTAATGAGATAATCAATGTTATTTGCTTCCACTTTCAGTTATTTTAATGTTGTGGCTGATCAGTGTTTATAATGTGTTATAAAGTGTAAAAATTAAAAAGAAACCGTAACTGATTCATTATAACAAGGTATATAATATAAGAAGCTTTGGGAAAATTACTTCTGTCTATGCAACGTAGCTTCCTAACTACATCTCTAAGTGGAAGGTTTGAAAACTAAAGCTGAAAGCAAGAACTAATCTATAATAAAGTGGTACAATGGGCCTTTCCTTAGTATCCTTCACAATAAAGTCAGATGTACCATATAACAGATGTTGACTGACCTCTTGACAACTTAAGGAAACATGTTTGTATGACTTGTTAACTAATTAACAAGTTTTTAACTTTGCTTCTTTATGCTGACATGTTATGCATGTGGATAAGTCAATAAAACAAAGAAACACAGCCATGCACAAACTACTGCACGTAATTTGTGAAAAGGCACCACTTAAACAGTTAGCTGTGACATGAGTCCATTTTGGCCTTTTTTGTGTTGAGTGTCAAGGATGTTTACAGCTTTTATTGAGTGCCTAATGTGATAAAAATGATGAAAGACTGACTCAGCTGTATACCCTGGAAGTAACTGAAGATACTTTTTGAATAATGAGCCTTTCTTGAATCAAAGATCTAATTCATCAGTGGCCACAGTAATAATATGACTGCAGTCTTTATGGCCTAGTGTGGAGAAAAGGTGCCAGTCACGTTTCGTTGTTAAATTATCTAGGATACACAGGAGTCATTTCAGAAATAATATATTGGTGTTTATCAGCTTTGCTGCAATCTGCATTGTTTCTCCTCAGATTTAATCCAAGCCAAGTCTTCTGCGAGAGTGCCATCAGAAAGACACCGAATTGTGTGCAAATTCAATGACAGCTCATTGATGGGCTGGCCTTATACAACAACAGATATTTGGTTTTAAATATTTGACAGCGCCTGGCGCCCAGTGCCAGGTTAGGCATCCCATCAATTGCAGATGTAACTCTGGTTGCTCACATCCATGAACAGTCTGGATTAGCTTAACCCAAACTTTTGCTTCTCTTCCAGGATAATCACATTGGCCCCACCCCCACCGTACGAGTCGGACAGAGACAGGGGTGTAATCGCAAGAAAGACGGTTGCCATGCCTCCACAGATGTATTAGTATGTTTCATGTAATGCAATTATGCAGAGCCATTGATTCGTCCCTGGTGTTTCCTTTTACTTTCTCCGTAGAGGAAAAAAGACTAAAGAGAAAAAACAGCTTCATTCAACTGTGTTCATTTGAATTTGAATGAAAATAAAAATAAAATTAGAACATTTTCTTGCTGTTTCCCCTTTTTTCACATGAAATAATACAGCCAACAGCTCTTTTTTATTTATCATTTTGACTCAGCTGCAAGACAAGGTAATGCATTTTTTTCATGAACTGATTTGTGCCACAACACTGCGCCCCTTATATCTTCGAACTATTCACCATTTTTTATAACAGTAACATTCAGATCTTCTTCTCTTTCATAAAAAAGTGTCCTTTCTGGATGTAAAATCACCAACCCTCAGGTTACAAGGTTAAGTATATTGCCTTCATCCCACCTGCTCCATCTACCACTTCAACTTTCCATGCACCAAACAACCCTGCACCATCCTTCTACATCACTTTCTTCTGGTAACCTTGCTTGATGCCAGGTGGAAATGGCCTGGAATAGCACTACATAGCCTTGCAGTTGAAAGCATAAATGGATATGTGGGTATATCTTCATAACATAGGGCTCAAATGGTACTCCTGGTCCATATTTCTATGTCAACACAAAGGGCCACAACCAAACTAATCCAACACAGCAAAACTTATAACACTTGGCAAGACCTCTGTGAGCCCTCCAAATTACAAAAGCCTGTCGTTTGCAGCTTGGCTGTCATGGCAACTAATGGCATGTGAGTGCCAATTTGGATGCTCTCTTTTGTACCAAACCTGATGGAAACCAATGCTTTCGAGATAGAGTAAAAGAGTAGGTGTCCCCTTAGTGCTTTCACACATTCCTGTAAGTTACCTTGTGCTTAGTGGTGGGTGGGATAATTTTTGTGTGGATCAGCACTGATTTAAGACCATCAGATGGGTCACATGCAACCGCTAAGCTCATCTTCAGGGCTTTGACTGCGGGTGGAACAGGTGATATGAGCTTCGCCTTCAGAGTGATTGATGAGTCATGGCTAACGCTGTGAAAAAGACAGATGGTCGGATGTTCCTGGATGTACGTTGCAAGTGCTTAACAACATAGCGGGTACGTTGGGTCCACAGCTTACAGTCTGGGGTCAAGGGGCCCTTTCAGCTCTGGATCCTTTCCGTTCACTTGCAATTTCAACGAGAAACTCACACTTTTCTTGCTGGTGCACTGAGCTCTTTCTCTGTATTCTCCATCACGGACTTTACTTCTGTCATGTGCACAAAAAACCTGGATACTTTTACAGGATCCAAGGAATTCTCCACAGAGTAATTCCACTTTCTGATTCTTTCGGCCAGTCAGTTTATCTGAATATTCCTCTTCCTCAGCTTTCCCCAGTCACATTCATTCTACTGTGCTAAAGAGGATTGCTCTCTTGCTGGAAGGTATTAAAAAGCATGCCAAGTGTGTTTGCTTGAGTAGCAGATAAGGGGGCATCTGGCTGTCTATTGATTCTGTTTCCGTAGAAGCGGCTGCATATTCAGATTGACCCCAATGCATTTTATCTGTTGTAGAAATAATACAGACTGAAGATAGGAAGCCAGAATGGTGTGGGTTTCAGGAAGATTATTAAATGCCCAGAACAGCAAAAAACAGGTAATTTAGTTTGTGAGCTCATATTACAATATCTGTGTATTTACATGGGCCAGATGCTTTTTCTGGGTTGCCTCAGGCTTGACACAGAGGCATTTTATATACTATGGATTGTTGAAAATACCAATTTCAACTGAGCGACTGAATATTTACTGAGTCACAGCCACAGTCTTGTCACTAACTTGGCTGGCTATCTGTTGACACCCACTGGATTCATACACAACATAGCCAAAAGAATCTGGACATCTCTGAACATCATCTCCATTTGTGCCTGTTGAATATCCCATTCCAAACCCATGGGCATTAATATGGAGTCCCCCCACATCTTTGCTGCTTTAACAGCTCCCATTCTTCTGGAAAAGCTTTCCACCAGATTTTTGAGGGCGTCTATGGGTATTTGTGTCCGTTTGGCCACAAGAGCATCAGTGAGGTTGGACGAGAAGGGCAGACTCACAGTCAACATTCTAGTTCATCCCAAAGGTGTTCGGTGGGGTTGAGGTCAGGGCTCTGTGCAGGCTGTTCAATTTCTTCCACACCAACCTGGGCAAACCATGTGTTTATGAAGCGTGCTTTGTGCTTGGGGGGGGCACAGTCACGCTGAAGCAGGAAAGGAATTTCTTCCCCAAACTGTGGCCAAAAACTGAAAGCACACAGTTGTCTAGAAGGTGTTGTGTAGGCTGTCTGGGTGTGGACAAACAGCTCAACTCAGTCATTAGAAGGGGGTTCACATATTTTTAACCATTTACTGTATATATGGACTCAGTTGTATCCATATGTTTAAGCAGTAGGATTTTTTAGCTTGCTGTAAATTATTCTGAAGCACATGAATTCTTTAAAAAGTTATTATTGGAAGCATTGATCAATTAAAAGAATAAATAATAATGATGTTACAACTTATTTTTGCAGTTTTCTTTCCTCCAAAATAGTAGGATTGCATTTAAAGGGAGAGTGGGGTCTCACAGTTTTATTACATTTTATCTTTTAACCATTTTTATTTAAGAAACCTTACTGCTGGAATTTCCCCTTCCGTATAGTGTGTTTGCCTCTTTTTGGCAGTAATATGAATTATGGGGCTCATTTCAGCAGTACAGCTGGCTGTAAACATTTCTCTTGGTGTGTTTTATGTACAAGGCACTCTCATATTTATCACTGGCATCATTTTTCAGTAAGTTTTTTTTTGCCTTGTAGTTTGGAGTACTTTTAATGCAGGTGTGATGTAAATACTGATCACTCAACCCTTTATCTCTAGCTGCTCCATCTCCTTCACCCTTTCAAGAGCACTTTGTGGCTCCCTGCACTGTGAGCAACACACACTGAAAGTAGCAGCTTCCGTCTCCTCACGGTGGGGATCCTCAGACCAGGAACGCAGCTTTTTCTCCCATCTCTCAGAGATACAAAAGCCTTTTCGTTCCAGCTACAGCATCACAGTGGCGCGCTGAAAGTTCCTGAATCACCCATCAGACATGTTGATGCGCAAAGGGATTCTGTTGCGGGGATGTCACGGGGCTGCCGGTCATGGTGTTCAGATGGCCACTGTCTTGAAAAGCAGCAGTTGGAGGACCTGCCACCAGCATCTGCTGCAAGTCAGCAGCTGAAGCACTGGAGAAACCAAACAAGCAAGCATTCACAACATCTGAAAACAGGATCTAAGATGAAAAAGGCAAACGTCATAGCGGCAATTAACATCTTCCAACTAGAATATCAACCAGGAGGTAAAATACTTATTTTTCTTTCCCGGGGCATTAAAAGAAATGAACATCAGATGATCAAGAAGAAGAAACTCTCAGTTGTATGCAATAAGAAATAAAGGGCTTTGTGTTTAAAATGCTTTCACTACAAGAACATTTATTATTCTGTGTTTTGTAAGGGTAATACTGACAAGTACATTCAGTCATGTAGAAAAAGTTTATCTGGGCAAAGCAATGAAAAAGGCTAACCCTTTTTTTTTTAAAAAAAGGCTACTCAAAGTATGACTCAGTACCGGAATGACACAACGAGTAGGCTCGATAAGTCGCTGGACCTCTTCCCGGTGATCTTTGCAGCAATTCATCATCCTCAGCAGATGGTTCTGCTCAGTGCCAGGCCCGGCCCGGCAGGTCTGAGTAGGACCGCCCTTGCACTCCATCTGGATGGGCCGGAGGGAGGGATGCGCGGCTGCCAGCACAATACTGCGGATGCCGGCATTGCCATGCCGATAAATTAAAAGCCACCCCTTGTGTAGATGGGAAGGCGGTCTCTGGGGCGGGAATGAGCGGGGCTGGAGGCGGGTCGGTTCAGCCTCTCCACCCCACTGGGAGAACGGGGGCACATCGTCTCCCCTTTTCGCATGGGGCGCCATGTCGTAGCATATGGCACTCTGGAGAGGCTGTGAACACACCGCGGGCGGGAGGTGCAATTGCTGTGGAGTGAAGCCAGCCAGGCCGATGGTGTGGAGCTCCAAAGGTAAGATCCATTCTAACAGTAATGGAAGCAATCCTGATAAGAAGGAGGCATTCAGGCTGATAAGATGGTGCAGCACAACCCACAACCCATGAAGATATGCAACTGTGGGCAGCAGATAGCATTATGGGTTAAAGAAATGGACCTGGAGATTTCTTCTTCTTCTTCTTCTTCTTCTTCTTCTTCTTCTTCTTCTTCTTCTTCTTCTTCTTAATTTTATACTTCACATCTTTGTCCGAGGCAGCTTCAGATGTAAGACTTGTACAAGACAAGTGCTTATGCGAGTGCAGGACAGAACAGCCATATGATGGTAGTCTAGATGATATTTTAGAAAGCAGTACCGTCCTGCAGGAAACAAACCAGAACAAAATACAGCTGTGAGGATTAAACAAAATCAGAACATTATAAATCACTGTATCATCCCTATAAATACTATTTTATGTGAATTGTTCAATTACAATTTTTTGCAGTACAAACAAATTGTCATATACAGAAGAACAATAACAGAGGAGGTGTATAATCATCAAAATCAAAGCCATGACAGCTAGTCATTTCCAAAGCCAGTTATCTGAAACAGCTTTTACTGCAGACGGGGCTGAATTAACTGGAGCTTATAGTCAGCTTAGGCCCAATGTTCTGCAAGAAGAACACAGCATTTTCTTTTGAATTTCCTCCCAAGCACAGCAGACATTTTTGTGAGCTGATCAGAGTACCAGTTTGTGAGAGGATCACTCTGGGGTTTCTGCTTTGTGTTGCTGAAAGCATTAATGCAATAAGTCCTCCATTACCCTTGGTGAACTGAACTACAGGGGGAGAAATGGACCAAAATGCAGATCAGTTTACAGACCAAAACATGGATAACTTCTGCTTTATAACTGCCACTATCTTTTGTAAGTAGATTTCTTTGTTGCATTACATTCACAATTATTATTTCCAACTGTTCAGGAGAACTTAATAGCAGTTATTTTAAATCTGAAGGTATGCACTTTCTTATATTAATATATACTTTCAGACCATTAGTCTTGTGGTGGACAGGTAAGTTTTGCTTGGCAGATGATGCAAGAGTTTTGGAATGTGGAAAATTGAGAAATTTGACCTTTTTTCCAGAGAACATATGTAAATGGATCTGATTTACAATCCAAATAGCTCCTACTTATGTGTCTCTATAATTTAAAAAATATCTGAGCGCAATAAGTATTTAAGGAAAGTGGTTAAAATGTAGTTCAGATGTGCAGGAGTGAGGTTTTAGTTTCTATCTTCACTTTTGATTAATTATTCCTTGAGCCCTTCCTCTCTTGGTTCCTCAGCCGTGCCAGATCGTGGCCCTCCCAGACCTTCAGAAGACCTCTGTCATGGGCGAGTATGACCATACTGCTGTGCCACTTCTGATGTACCTGCTTGCTGTGTGGACCACACCAGCTAGAGCAGACAATTTTGTCAAAACCTGTAGGGTATGAACTGTATAGAAGTGTGAAAGCAAAATACACAAATGTCTCACATCTCCCACATTTTGCTTTGAACCTACATGAGATCTCCTACATCATTAACCACAATCTAGTTGTGATGCAGTCCTACTGCCAGCAAACTCCAGCCCATCTGTGTTTCATACATGGTCAACATGTTATTTTCACCCACCCTTTCACTGTGTTGGAGAGAAGTTCACTGGGAAAATGAAACATCTGATCTTTTACTCCATCTTCTTAATGAACCTTTAACAGACACTTACTCAATTATTTAACTTTTTTCTTTTGGCTTCGGCTTCTCCAGTGCTATAATCAGGCCTTGCATAGAAGAATACCCTTTTATTTTTCAAGCCTGTTTTTGGTGTTTTTAGGAGATAAGCCAGTGGTGACTTGGATCGAGTCTATGTAAATAATCACTGTAGCAGTAAGCTGTGCTGTGCTGTGAACTAAACAACCAAACATGGAACAGCTAGCAGGGTCATGACTAATGAAAGCACATACAAAAAATAATTACCAAAGCTTGAAAACACCAAAATAAAAAAGAATAGATTAGTAAAGAAACTGGGACTTTGTTCATTTTTAGATACCAAGCAGTTGCCAATTCCCACTTTCAGGCACTACACAAGTAATTTTGCAAGGTCAACAGTGTTATCAAGGTGTACCCAAATTTAACCACAGAAATGCCGATGGTGAATAGGAGGGCTTTTGCGGCTATTGTGTGTATATATTCTATATATTCTTAGATATGACAATACCAGTCAGCCAGCACTGTCTTGGGTTCCGCAGCATGGCTTAGGGTAAGCGATGTGGTCTGTCCCAAAACAGCCAGATTGCAGAAACTGAAATGTTTTAGTTATAATGACAACCACAGCTCACAAACCCCCCATTCACCTGAAGAACTTGTTGAGCTTAGGGGGTACACCAAGGCCTGTAGTGCGACGATTCACCAAGGACAAACTGAATCAAACACCGAGAAAAGGGGCCCCTGGGGCAGAGTGGAAGAAACATGGATGACTCACTGGAAATCTCCAGTTCCTCCATCAACAGAATCCGATATACAGATTCTGGATGCAGAGGTCCTGTCTAACTTTTAAACCTTGATGGTAAAGCTTCTGACTATGTAGGAAAAAACATGAAGCATCACTATTTCTTCTATAGGAACAGTATTATGAATAATGCATGTTGTGTATTTGCCAGCATGTCGGTTACAATAATGGGTTATAGTCTCAGTAGGCCAGAGTGCCTTGGATGGGTTTGATTGCTATATTATCCTCTGGGTTTCATTTCAGGTGCATAATTTACCAAGATTGTGACACATCTTGTTCCACCGTGTTCAGTGTTTTTGGCTGTTTGAAAATAGGAGAAATTGTGAAGCCCTCGACAGATTTGTCTGCCTTTCACTACCTTTGGAGAGCTGCATTGAACCCAGACAAATTGGTTGAGGAGCACAGACAATAAGTGTCTTCCAACAATTTCAGAATATAAATCTTGATGCTTATAAACAAAATTCCCAGGACAGGGAAGGCCATTTTCAATCCTCCAGTACAATATGGTTCATAGAGAAGTTGCTTCAGCAGTGTTACAGAGGGTGGCAGTCCTATAATCTTGCAATGTGGGCACATTTGTGTTAATATATTAGTTTATTTCTCTTGATTTACTTTGAATAAATCTGCATATTCGGGCATAGTCTGTTCTTGTTTGGGTTTTGGTCCTCAAAGGACTGACATTTGCGTACATGAGATTAGGGGGATGCGTGTCAATGGATGGCATTAAGTGGTTTATACACCATAGAGGAAGGGGATTTCCTTTAGTTTGAGAGGAAACCTGGACCCCGGAGCAATCATATGTTAAACCTGTTTTAACTGGTGGGCAAGTGACTATAAACTGTACAAGGTTCAAGGGTTTTATTTGTCATGAGTGCACTAACAACAGCATAGCAGTATTGTGACCATGAAATGTGTTGCTTCCAGACATCCTCAGCAAAAAAAAAAAAAATATATATATATATATTTTTTTTTTTTCCTCTATTATTTATTTTTCTTATATCATATACTTAGACCCCCATTTGCCCTATGGGTGTCTAAGTATATGATATAAGAAAAATAAATAATGAAATTAAGAAAAATAAATAAGGAAAAATAAGTAATAATTATACACAGAAGTTAAATATGTTAGATAAACAACCAAACCAACAAACAAACAAACCGATAAAGGCATACAGAGCATACAGACAGACTCTGATCAACAGTGTGTCACTGTCCAAGGGAGGGGTCAGTGGTTCAAAGTACAACCCGCTCTTAAGTCACTTTGTAAGGACTCCAGTGACTACATTAGTAAGATCTGAGATAGTTTTGTTTTTGTGCACCTCATGTACATTTTCATTGTGAAAATAAAATGAATAATGATTCAACAAATAGTTTGTGCATGAAAACTGTAATTATTTGCCCTATGGGTGTCTAATCATTAGTATTTGCTGTTAATTTGATTTTGTTTAATATTAAATTCACTTTAGTCAAGCTTGGTTACACTTCATAGTGAGAATATGAATGTATAATAAGGTGAGCAGTAAAACTACTGTATTTGTGAGTGCTGACCACTTTAATGACCTAAACAGAATTTGCTTGAAGCTTCCATTGTGACCGCATTTCGAACATGGAAGGAAAGTGCTAAAAATGTATTGTCCTATACCATGAAGTTATTCACTGTGGATGCAAGTGCATTGTACATTTATGTATGGATTGTTATGTTTATGTACATTTGTAGGATGCTTTTGTGCATCCAAAATGTACCGTGAAATAAAAAAGATCAAATCGTTCGTATAAAGCATGTACATTTAAGTTTGTGACCAGAGACTGCATTTGCAAATTAAATAAACAGTTTCAGAGGAAACCTGGAGTCAAGTGATGTCATTTTTTTATCTCACCTTTTAAACCTTTTTTTTACAGAATAACAGCTGTTACCATCCACAGAGGCCTGTAATGCTAGGAATGCATTTTACTCAACAAAGTGAGCCAGATCTATTTTGTTTATTTAAAGTGTCTAAAAAAAGAAAAATAAAACAAAAACACATTGTGTTCATGTGGTGACAGTGGGATACAGTCAATGGTATTCTGCTTCATGGCTGCATAATGAGCATGTAGCACATGCTGCCAAATGAAGGGTTCGGCCCATTTCTTGAAGCCATTGAACCCCGCATGGTGCTGACAGACAAACAGCTGGTGGCACTGGGCCCAATTGAGGAAGAGATGCTCCTTGGTGCTATGTTTAGTCTCATAAAAACCATCTTTATCCCCCAAGCAGCTCTGGTGCAAGCCTGAGCAGTCATTACATGGGAACTTTCCATTTTTTCAGCTCCCACCACTTCCTCAAAAACAAAGAGCTCTGACAGGAACACCATGGTATAATAATAGTTCTGCATTCATAAAATTAACTTTAGAACAATATGACTTCATGCCCAAACAATAACTTTAGCCTTATCATTTAAAACAGTGCATTAACACGCCTTTTCTAGGTAATGAAAGGTGAGGGACAGCTGCATTTCTATGCTCCACTACAGAACACAGTTAAACTTTGTCATGTTAGTCATGATCTCTCAGTTCATTCAAGTTTAGTGAAGAGAATAATAAAAAATAAAGTACAAACATACAATAAATAATAAAATCAAGGCAAATTGACACATTTTGGTAAATAAAAATGAAAATATATATTTATATACATTTATCCAATTTATTCATATTTAATGACAGAGTAAACCTAAAAAATTCTACTGACAAACCTCTAGTCACTACTGTTCAGATATTATGTAGAGACCATGTCCAGTCTGGGCAAAAAAATATGACATTATGAAAAACTTTTATGATATCTGAAATTAAATGTACTAATATTTCTTACTGTAGACAGGCAGCTAGGAAAGTTAATAAAGAAGATGGAAGGGTATTTGCATATTAGGGTGTTTTGGAAACTGACGGCAGAGGTGCCACGATGACCTGAGAGGGGAACATTTGAGAAGGGTGACAGTGATTGAGTGAAGGACAGGTCCCACAGGTCCTCCTCCCCCAATACACTGGAGGCTTTGCCTCGCCACGTGCTGAAGCAGACAGCCCTTTAGCAGACCCTCTCACGTCTACTCTCAGATTGGCTGTGCAACAGGGTTATGACCTATCAGCTGATCCAGACAGCAGTCACACGTGGTGGACATACTGAAAGGTTACCATTGGATGTTTCAGGTCTACTGAGATTTTGGCAGCAAGGGCGATACATGGTGGAGTGGTTAAAGACACGGGTTGGTGAATGAAAAAATTGCCAGGAGATGCTTTTCCCTTGCACTCTGCCTTGAACAGTGTATACGGCATTGAAGTCTGAATGTGCAGCTTTTAAAATACATATGTAGGCTGTAATGCATCTTCTAAAAAATCCACCGAGTAAAAATTTTTTGCAATTTCTGTCCGCTAAAAATCAATGCACATTTAAACTGAACTCCCTCCAAGTTAAATTAGCGCTGACAATTTTCCAGTGTAGCACAGAAAAAAATGCAGCTGCGAGCATTGAATTTCTCAAGGTGTTCATTTTTCGTGGAAAGAAATTAACTACAGCGAGCAATCCTGACAGAACCTCAGAACAGGTTGAATCAGGACAAGAATATGTATTTTAACAACAACAACATTTTTATTTGTATAGCACCTTTCATACAGTGGTCTTTAGCTCAAAGTGTTCTACAAGGTTAATGAGACAACAATGAAAATGAAACAGTATGCAAGAAAAAAGGGACAATGGTGAATAGGAGTAATGAAAGATGTCAGACTGCAATGGAGGTTATACAGATGAGATAAGGTTGTACAGATGAGTAAATAGGGTCTAAAGGTCGGAAGGACAGAAAAAACAAATAAAACACTCCAGGTAGACTGGAGAAAAAAAAACAAAATCTGCAGGGGTTCCAAAGCCAAAAGACCACCCAGCCCCCACTGGGCATTCTATCTAACAATGGGGTTTCTAGAACAGTCTTTATTGGTCATTCTGCTGCACACGTTGATGAGGGTGCCATGGAGATCTGGGACATCTGCCTTCCTACCGGCGATTGAGGGGGCTTCTTGTTGCTTAGTTTTAGGTGGTGGGGGCGTAGTACTTTTAGCATGGATCCTTGAACAAGAGTAACAGGAACAAGTCCATGCAATGTATTAAGGGAAAGCATTATAATAAGGAAAGCATTTATGACAGAGGTAGAGCAAAGGCCATATTAAAGAAATGGGTTTTTAACAGTTTCTTAAAGTGTGCCAGCATACTAGCCTGTTGGATCTCAATGGGTAGATTATTCCATGGTTTAGGCGCATAACAGCAAAAAGCTGCCTCCCCACTTCTTTTGAGCCTAGCTTTTGGAATTTTCAGCAGACTACCATTTGAGGATCTTAAGTTACGACAGGGATTGTAAGGAGATAGGCAGTCCACTATATATGATGGGGCAAGATTGTTTAAGGCCTTGTAACATTTTTGAGGAATAAACAAATTATATTAACATGCCAAGAGCAAGCAAAAGCCAAACAGATAAAACAGATGGACAACATTTGTTCCATTCACTTTAAATGTGAGACAACAAAAATGAGAACAGCGACGGCCTCCTTTGTGCTGGCTGCTGCCTAACATCATTTGACAATGGCAGGATGAGCGAGAGCTGTTAAAAAGGTTAGACAGGAAATAACCTTTTGTTTACATTCCGCCACACTTGGCTTTTTCACAATCAATTCCCTGTCTGGTCTGTCCAGCTGTATAACAATAATAAAAAAATTAAATCACTAAAAAACATAAATTTTTTTATGTCTTTGTTAATAGTGGGATCTCAGTGCTGCTTCCATGTGATGGAAAGTGCTCTTCCAGCAGCTCCTATAGCTTGCAAGACTTTCTTTTGATTTGTGTTTGTCATTTTATCTCATAGACCTGAGCAGAGTCACCAGTAAGAAAGAGAGAGGAGCCCTCAGAGATCTGTCCCCTAACGGGGGTTGCAGACCACCACCCCCCTTTGTCCACGGTGGTCCAGAGGCTGTTATTACATGAATGGGTGGTAAATGCACCCAGGAAACAGTAGACATGGCAACATAAATAGTGAGAATTGACAATAGCTTTTACAGAAAAGCTTTCATTTTTCTCAACAGCTTTCTCTCTCCCTGTGTTTGCATCACTATCACAAATCTGATATCGAACATTTAGAAAGTGGTTTGACCCTGTGCAGAATAGAACCCCATGTTAGGCTCATAGAACAATAGTAATAAAACCAAAGATCAGAAACATGATGTGAAGGGTTGGCTGGTTGGAGACTGTAGGTTTGAATCCCACCTCTTGTGGTAACCCCTCCCTTGATCAAGGTACTTAATTTGAATGAATACAGTAAATAAGATGGTAGTGAGACCAGCTATGCTTTATGGGTTGGAGACGGTGGCACTGACCAAAAGACAGGAGGCAGAGCTGGAGGTGGCAGAGTTAAAGATGTTAAGGTTTGCATTGGGTGTGACGAGGATGGACAGGATTAGAAATGAGTATATTAGAGGGACAGCACAGGTTTGACGGTTTGGAGACAAAGTCAGAGAGGCGAGATTGCATTGGTTTAGACATGTACAGAGGAGAGATTCGGGATATATCGGGAGAAGGATGCTAGGGATGGAGGAAGAGGAAGAGAGGCAAGAGGAAGAGAGGAAGGCCTAAGAGGAGATTTATGGATGTGGTGAAGGACGACATGCAAGTGGTGGGGGTGACGGAGAGAGATGCAGAGGACAGGAGGAAGTGGAAGCTTTTGATCCGCTGTGGCGACCCCTAACGGGAGCAGCCGAAAGAAGAAGAAGACAGTAAAATTTACCCAGTTGTAAGAACATGGCAGGTAAATCATTGCAGATAGCTTAATGCTCTAAGTTCCATTGGTGGGGGAAGTGTTGCCAAAATGAATAAATGTAAGGAAACAATGAACTTGACTTTGGTCACAAACTTAAGGATCTGGAATGTCCCTCAACATTGTATCTTTTCCCCTTGTGAGTTCAGACCAGGCTGGTCTCCCTTTCTACCTGCTTCAGAGGTTTGGTGACTTGGAAGGGTGTGTGCGTGCGTGCGGGAGGTTCATACTGTCAGTGTATTTTGTGGGCAGTGAAGAGTCCAGAGGGCAGACAGAGGAATGAGCGAGTGCCTCATTAAGGAGCCACAGTGTCAGAGGCCAAGCTCAAGCCTGGATGCAGGCTGTCATTAGGGGTTCAGGCTGGGGGTCGCTGTAATGGAACAGCTGCTGTGGCTACAGCAACAGGCGGGAGAGCTTGATAAAATAAATCAGCCAAGCTGTATGATTGTGAGCGGTGGGGCAGCACTGCAGGTCAGCACTTGGCGAAGGGAAGATGAAGCAAACACGGCCAATCAAAGGACCCCTTCTTTCAACTGAGAGGCCTCTCCGTGTAGATGGCAATGGTACCCCTAGACACATGCGTCTGCCCTACTGCAGAAATGGCCAGAGCTGATTTATTTAATACAGGCTCAGGGCAAGAATACTGTAGAACAGGGTTCAGTCGAGGTGCGACTCTGTCAATAATGGGAAAGATATTCGGTCCATGCAGATGAGTGCACCTGGCACCTATATGAGTGCTTTCAGGCCCTAAACCCATTTTCAGTTTTCAAGTTTTGGTAGTGTTTTGCAGTCTGTTATGGCATTGCGTAAGATGAAGATGAAGAATTACTGTGCCTGGATTTCAAATAATAATTTGTAAGATCATAGCAACCAGGCCAAGCACGTCTTTTTTTTAAAAATATTTTTCCCTCCAGCGGTGACTCACCTCCACTCCGCCCACTCTGGCAATCTCGATCCCAAGGTCTGTGAGGTAGTGGGCCACGTGGTTCCACTTGGGAGTGCAGCTGCAGCAGTTTAGTATGTTTCACTTCTTATTTTTCTTTTCTTTTTTTTTTTTACTTGAAAAACAACATAAGTCTCACCAGTGGAAGTCACTGAACTTCTGGCATCTATGAAGAAGCCTTAGGGACCTCCATACTGATTATGAATGCATCTATAGATCAGGCCAGCATGAGCTGAAGAGCATGGACCAGGGCCCATTCTAACCATACCTCAGAAGCCTCGGAATCTCTAAAAACCACAGTGTCAGGCTTATAACACGTTATTCACCTTACAGTTCATATTTATTTGTTTTAAGCGACAATTTCTTCCAAAGCAGTGTTATGTGTGTATACAGTACTAAGGTATTTACAGTTATGTGTCCATTTATACAGCAATTTAAGGGTAATTTTTACTCTGAGAAATGGGGCTGCAACAGGAGATGGAATTACAGCCCAGGTCCTCTGATTTCAAGGTAGTAGCTCTAACTACTGTGCTAGCTGCTTCCTGAACCAATATTTCTTTATGCAAGGTGTCAGAAAAGCTTTTGTAACAATCAGTTTTGATTTTAGACTCTGCTCATTCCTCAAACTGGAGGCGTTTGCAAACACTTGGTGTTCACTTTTTCACAGGCCCTTTCTCCTCTAGTACATTTTACTGAGGCGTCAGTGTGTTCTTTATGATTGTCAGCCTTGATTGTGGATTACATTGATTCTGGAAAGTGGAGGCGTTGGCAAACACTCAAGCCTTGGCTACATATGCCTGAGAATGACAACCCAACCCCTCCCTTCACAACAATTTTTCATCTAAAAGGCTTCTGAAAGGTAATGTTAAACACAGATTTAGAGACAGGCAGGCTATCATTTGCATGACAACAGCAGATACAGAACTTTGCTTTTATAAGGGATATGTGGGCAGAATTATAAAGGTGATTATGAAAAGTGTCTGTCAGTTCCTTTAAAGTGGTCACACAATGTGCACATAAAACACCTTTGAAACAGATGTCTTTTTACACAGCTTTAGCTTGGTCCTTGAATGGAAAGTTTTGGAAATGGAGAGCAGTCTAAACAGACACTAGGGTCTTACAAAAAATAGCAGAAAGTTTAAAAAACTCAGGAATCAAGTTTAAGATCATGCTGTATCTTCTAGGGTAAAAGATACTGACAGTTCTGTTTTTGACTTCAGGGTTGGTTGACTGCTGTGCTTTGAGTATTTCGTATCCTGTAATTAAGCATCAGATATGATTGGAGGCAGCACGCAAGAACAAAAGAAAAAGAAATACATTAGTTTTTGCACACTCACAAGTTCTGCCCCTAGAATCTCTAAAACCTGTTTATTACGGGAACTTTACTTGTTCTTTATTGTCATTCATTTGTCATTCCTCCTTTTTCATTCTTTGGTAGCATCCTCTCGTTCATGCAGGGCTGCAGTGGCCAGTGCGGTGGCCAGACTACTGTGCACAAGGCCTGGGTACGGTACACCTTCGACAGGAAACCTGTCCATCTTAGGACTGTTTCTACATCTGTAATGAAAATTGTGTGTATCCTTCCTGAAATACTGCGGCAAGGGAAAGAATGCAACAATACATATGCAAGTAAGTGATCAGTAAAGCATTAAGACAAGCAGCCTGAAA
>CM030901.1:11121264-11136505 GCA_018136845.1 Heterotis niloticus
TTAAAATTAATTTGTTAAAATACAACCATGTTTTGTCAATCGGTGTGTTGGACAAGGGGAAGTCAGAGATGCTGATTTCCCTCTGAGACTCAAGGAAAACTGGTAGGCATTTGGCCAAGACAGGAGCTACAGCTGCTTTTCCTTCTTCCTTTTAGGCGTCAGACTGCATAGATCATCCCTGTTGTACTGTCGGGCACCTGATTTAATCAATGAAACCTCCCTGATGCTCAATTTTGAAATCCTCAAGAGGATTTCTCTCATGCTAATTCTACCCTCCGGCTGAGAACAGCAACGTGAAAGCATCGCAGGCAGTTTGCCCTTCACCTTCACCCTGAGTGCTGGCTGGCTGTGACAGATCCCCTCTACCCCCACCCCCCTGAAAAAAACCCAAGCACACGGCTAGAGAAAAGAACAAAGCAGACATGCAGTGGCTTGGAATCTGCTAACAGCAATGTTTTTAAACCAGCGTTCCTCAGCTCACAACACATATAGTTAACTGCACATGCTGATCATAGAGATCTTCTCATACAGCAAACTACTGCATCTCATTGCTGAACACACTCAATGTGTGAACGATGCTTTAGTCCTTCAGCAAGATATTTGGCTCCGATATTTACCTAACATCCATGTGTCCTAGAATCTATAGATTCTGCAGTATTCTTTCTAGGACTGAGGTGCTTTACCCTTTTTAACCCTAAAAGCCCCTTAAAGAATCTGAAAAAAAGGTTCATAAATAAATTTGGAGAAAATACTGACCAGTAGTAACCTTGACCAAATGAAACAGAATGCAACTGTGAACTGTGAATGATAACACAGTAATGTTTATTTTTTACATTTCTTAGTTAAGGTTAGCTTCTTAGTTTTATTTATTTTATGAGGGTAGCAAGTAGCACACTGGGTAAAGATGATGCTGCTACAGGTTTGAGTCCCACCTACTGCTCAGAACTTATGACCCTGGTTTGCTGAGAGCACTCGCTCATTGTGCAATCTGGTGAAAAATATCAAATTGTTTAAATGGGTAACTAATTTTGGGCTGCTTAAATCGCTTTAGAGTATTTGGATTTTCAAAGCAAGCCAGCACAACATTCACCCACCACACTGCAACTCCCTATTCTAGAATAACAAATAGATCCAATTTCTGTTCTCCTATAGAGGGATGTAGAAGAAACCAGACAATAAAAGCAAAAGTCAATCAGCAGCTGCAGACACAGAGATGGTTGCATTGAAGGTTTGATCAGATGAGTTGCATGTGATAGTTTATTGAGAAACAATAACACTGTAGGGATCACAATGCAAAGTGCATACTGGGAACTTATAGCTGAGATGTCATTTTTGACTTTCTGTGTCATTTGTTTTTCATGTCAGCCTTTCGTTTGTTGTGTAGAGTTTGGGTTTTTATTCGGTAACTGTGCCCAGCAGGGGGCTGAACGCCTCTGGTTTGAAGGGCCTCCGGAGAGATGGCCAGAGAGGTTTATCCCTGTGGCCATCTATTCACACCACTGTGATTTTGCATCGGGACAGCTACTGCATGTGGGTGGGGCCTCATGGTGTGGGTGGACAGTGGGAGCTAAAAAAAAAGCCTTGGAAATTGCAAAATAGCTTGCATGATAACTTGCGGTTGTGTCGCAGTATCACAGTAGAAAATGGAAAAGGTCAAACTCTTGCTCAATATTCATGATTCTAATAATATAATATTTACTACAGAATTTAAGGCATCAAATTCTCTACATTGTTTGCTCCCTGATATCTGTCATGCATTCAGCCTTCCAGTGTTAATAAGCACTGGTAGAAAACAGGGACACGGTGGTCCAGAGCCTGTCTTGGAAGCACAGGATGTGAGGCAGGGTACACACAGATGGAATGTTAGTTTGTCATTGGGAAATCACACCAATCCATCCGAAACACATGTCTCTGAACTGTGGGAAGAAAGAGGAGCACCCAGAAGAAACAGACAAACTCGACACAGGCTGAGCTGAATGCAAACCCATGTCCAAACACACAAGAGCTGAGAGGCAGAAGTGTCACCATGCCCCTGTGAGGACTTTTGCTTTGTTTTATTTTAAAAAGGCAGTCCTGCCAGGTTAAAATGGCTTTTTGATTTTAACTGCAGATGAATATAGCAACACAGCAGTTATGTAGCTCAGAGTCTGTACTGTCTGCTCAAATCCCAGTTTGTAATTCTGTGCAGTCCATGCCTGTCTGTGCCACCCAAAGCTGAGTGCCACAGAGGCCGTGGAGCCACTTTCATTTAAAGCCCTGGTTTTGATGATGAGACAGAATGGAACATTAACCTGCCGTAGGTCTGCAGACTGGATGGGACAGGATACTGGCCGTAGGGGAGTGTCCTTTCCACAGGACGGATGCTGAATGCTTGCCAGACACCTTTATTCTCTCCAACCCCTCCCCTCCCTGTGAGCCCCCCGCCCCCTTTGCACCATGGGAGTTATGATTTAAGATAATGAAACGTCTTGCCACAGCAGACTGTTCTGGGTGAGACGTACTGATTGGAGGGGCATGAACAGCAAATGTACTCTGCCCTTTATCAAAATCCCAAGGACATTTTGGTGGGGACAAATAAATTTGTATAGATGATAAGGTAGGAATAACATGATGAATCATAAAAATCATAAAAACAGAATGTCCTCAAATTTACATATTCATTAAGTCTTATCTTTTTCACCGTTGAAGGTGACACAGCAGGAATTTAATAACATTTTAAGTTGATTTATGAAGCTCAGCTGGAACATAAATCAGTTTATATCTATGACATCCATTCTTTCGTGGCAATTTCCTTACAATTTGAAAAGGAGGAGAAATGCTAAACCAAAAAGGTAGCTGTAATCTGTTGGGATTTTAGTTTTGTTCTAAACGCTGTACAATTATGATATGGTTCGTGACAACCGTTTCTTCAATTTTTATTTTTCACGATTTATGGCTGTAATACAGTGTTTGCCTGCTGCAGGCTTTCTTGGGCTACGGAGCAGAGAAAACATTACATATATTACAAAGCCAGACAGCGACAATGCTCGTGTGCTCATGAAATTTTATGCCAGGTAATTGCCTATGTGCATTTCTCAGAACTTTGCATGGATAGTGGACTGAGGTTTTTCTAGAATATTCTGTCTTGGGTGTCTTCCTGCAAATGAATTATTTGCAACAAAGCTGACTAATCTCTCTCCCCCTCACTATAATCATCATATAAATTTGTCATCACATTGAAAAATGTCCAGGAAGGAATTACACACACTTTCCAAATATTAACTGAACCACTTTGATCGCTATCTCTCTAATAATTAAAGGTCATTCCAGGTCTGTTTGTTACAGCCAAAGGACGGCCTGGGCTATACATAGCACAAAAAGGAGGATCTCTGGAATCTGACAAAAGGGAAAGTTAGCTTGCAATGCAGCAGATGTCTCTGTATCACCAGGTAATGGACTTTTGGAGACATTTGTCCAGAGGAATACTTCAGGTTTCAGAGATATCCCTGTTGATCAGAGATGACCGCACCTGTGCTGGTGCCTCCCGCTTCACATATAGCAGCACCCTAAACTCCCATCTCCCAGGTCTCACTCTCAGGGAAAGGGACATGTTGTCACATTTGGCCTTCGGATTCTATATACAGCTTTGCAAGAGAGAGCGAGAGCGACAGTGAGCAAGAGAAACAATCTGCCGCAAAAAGAAAAAAAAAATCACAGACACAAAAAAAATCTTGCAACGATTTTCCTCTTATTTCAGGGAAAGGTATACAGGTATACAGAAAAGGTTGTTCTTCAAAAAAAATCGATGGACTGAAAATGTACATGATACCAGCTTTCAGTGAGGAATATTTGCTCAAGCTGCCAATAATTGAGCATACAGACACTGAATGCCATCAGCTTTGAAAACACGTATTTTCATGAAAGAAAGAGGGGCTGACAACTTTCAGATGTTCACCTCATTTCAACTTCACAGTATAAAATTGCAGCAATAGGGCTAAATGTTTCTGAAAAAAAGCGCCTGAATCAACAACTTTTTCTCAAGACACAAAATGTTACATGAAAAAGCAAGACTCAGTTTATCATGACTTACGAATGAATTTGACAGGCTCAAACTCCATACAGATCTTCTCTCTAAGAATAATATTAAAAAAAAAATTAAATATCTGTTTTGTTTCTCTTTGGAGGTTAAAAAGACATTGTTATCCTTTCAAATTAAATTTTTTACAGAATTACAAGATCAAGATTGAGCAGACCAGTTAATAGAAATGGCTCATACTAACATTCAAATCAGCTTGTGGCTGAATATTTTTCATGTGTAGCACAGTCAAGGCAACAGGAGCTAAATTCTGATATCAGGAGGCACATTTCAACCAAGCACAAGCACCTGACTCTGAGGCAGACCAACTCTCATGGGAGTGAAAGGTCTTATGCAGGTCTCACGTGGTAACAAACTACTTATTTATTTTATCAGTTGACCAACATTCATTGTCTGAAGGGTTGAAACTGTGCAAGCCAAATGGGAGAGCCTGATAAAAAAATTATGTTCCCTGCCCGAAAGCCAACTTAAAAACCTTACAGGAATCACAGCGAGAAGCAACAGGGGTGTCCTTATGTCAGGTGTCCTGGTTTTGCTGATCAAAGGAGCACATCAGACAGCGACAGACGATCAATGGCGGTCATGTTTAATATTTACTTCAGTGACAGTCAACAAGACATATTGATGTTTACTGCTTTAAAATGATCTTTTGTGATTCATAGTTATGCATTGTGAAAACATCTGTTACCTCCTTATTTATCACACCAACACAACCAAGGTTTTCAGTAATCCATCTTGAAAAGGAAGTCACTGTCATCTATCAGACATGACCCTTTATACATGGTTTATAGCCTTCAGCAACAACTCTCCTAATGAAAAATACATTTACTGCAAAGTTCCCTTTGTGTTTAGCACATTACACCTGGTTTTTCTTTTTAGACAGCAGCATGACCTTGGACACATTTACTGCAGGCATCATTAAACAGGATGAGAGCTCACGTTATTGTTCAGGGAATTTCACAGGCCAAGGTGGTTGCGCAAGAAATGAGAAAGGCTCATTTTCAAGGTCTAGCACTTGTATTCATGCACATGGTCATCAAAACTGTCGGAAGTGTTGGGCATGTTGTGTATGAAAATCCAATAAGTTCTGAAAAAATATACAGGCAAGGTGAAAGGCACCGACCGTCCACCCAGCTTACACGAGTGAAAAATGGGACTGTGTCATCTAATGGTGCTTCCCTTAAACACAAAAACTGTCCTTAGCATGTGATACTCAGGTGAAGGTAAATTTGGCAGTATCCCAAATCCACAAACCTGCAAAATGTCATTTAATTGGTTTGCGTGGCCATAAATCAAACCGCCAAGCCTATCACTGAAACACTTGATGCCGTGAGTTTATCGATGAAATGTCCATCAAATTTATTTTGAGAGTTAATTTCTACTATTAGAAGTCAAGGGCTACTGCAGTCATTTATAAGTGTAAGAGGCAGTCGTGCTATCCAGCCATTTCTGTGGATGGAGATATTGCTATATTCCGATTAAAGTGCTTTTGAAATGCACCACAGGAAATGAACATGGCTTATTCCCTCTGGTGAATTGATATGCTTTGCTCCGGTCTCCATGGAAACAAGCTGATCTGATGCCTGGCCATCCCTCGCGATGGCTGTTTGCTGTGGCACTCCAGCCCCATCTGAAGGGATGGGACCAAGCACAAGGGTCCACACACTCTTGAGGTTTTGCTCCACTTGAACCCAAGTTTAACTTTTTCACTGCAACAAACAAACAGAAATGTTCAGTCCCTGTTGAAGGCAAAGTCATGGTCTTGCAAAAACTCAGAGGAATTGAAGGCCACAATTTGCACACTTCATTTCTTTCTCGGCTCTTCCACACTATTTGGACAGGTACGAGTGGAGAGAATGGAATTTAAATTGTCCATTATAAATGCATGGCTGGATTAGGGTGATTGTAACAGCAGATAATATTTGTCACTAACAAAAGTCCATATGGAGGATCCCAAGTCATCAACCATCGGCTCGGGGGAGCGGTCTTCCTGCCTCATTGAAAACACAGTCACAAACAATTAACACAGTGGGAGCGCTGGACAGCCCGTTGCATAGTGCATGCATTATCTTAGCAGCACCTTGAGACAAATCGCACTCCACACTAAGCCGTTGCAGCTACAGCTCAAATGTACTTTCAAATACAAGCACCAAAAACAAAATACATTTGCCCTAGAATAATAGTAAGCAATCTTTGTCCTAAATGCAATTGCCCATATAAGGAATGTCAAAATAGTCTTTCTCAAACCAAAGGAGTACAGTTTTTTTAAATGGTCCATCAACTGTGAAATGCAATCTTTTGCCTTTAATTGTGCTGTATAACGCTCGGTACCCCCCTACCCCCTGCGTAATCTCAGCCGGCACACCACACCTCGCAATGCAAAAACCTCAGCAATAGCCGTCAGTCGGAGATTTCACAGCTCCTGCAATGGCAGGGAAGGACTCCAGAGACCATACGTGTGGGTGTGAGCAGAGAGCACGTCCAAGCCAGGACTCAGAATCAATACTTACTCTTCATCCGCAGAGAAAAATCAAGATCAAAACACAAGCAGCCGCTTTCATCTCACATGACAACACAAAGACATTTCTGTATACACAAAGACACATGTACACTACAACATGCCATTATTGCAAACACTTCAAGGTTTTCCCATTCAGCATGTGTACTCTGTAGACTATAGCACATTTATTTATTTATTTATTTATTTTTTAAAAATTTATTTATTTGTTTGAATTTGAAATGAGAATAGCAGGAGTGCAAGTCTCAGTTCCCAGAAATATAAGCTTCTAATAGAACTGTCATCATTAGAGGACCATACAGGAAGCACTCCCTCTTTTTCCTGCAAATACTCATTCATAACATCATTAGCCTCCTTGTCCCTCTAAACACCCCTGTCATTGCATGACATGCCTGTAAATCACAACTGGCACTCATTTTGTTCCTGAAATGTTTACTGCAGTTTGCTGGGACACCAACACCCAGCTAACAGTCGTCGCTGGGTTTATTTACTTCTGTCAGAGCAGCACTAGCAGGAACTTGTGGTTATTTTGCACCTTACTTTTCCGTATAATAAAAAGGAAAATGTGCCCATTGCCACAAATTAAATTGTGAAAAAGGTGCATGTTATCATTTCTCTGTATGGTTTTGGATTGCTTACATGAATCAAACTGATGATATTGATCCAAGCTGCAATACCAAGAGACAAATATTGCATCAGCAGGAAAGAATAATTGTGAAAAGAATAATGGCAGCTCCACAAAAAAAAAAAAAAAACTTATCAGAATAGCATAATTATAGAGAACCAAATGCAAAGATGTCATAAATAAAACAAGAGTTATTTTAAATCAGATTTATCTTGTACAGTGGCAGCCTGACTTCAGTGCGCTTGTGACTGGTGAGTTGCGCAAACGACAGCAACACATTTATTGCCTGCTTGCTTTTACCACAAAATTTTCCCAGTCTAACAGATATAAATGATTAAAAACCTATATAGGTTCATCAAAGAACTTTGTGCCAAAGATAAATATAAATTTGGGCAATTAAAACAAAAACATACACATAAACCCAGCATAAAAAATCCAGAATTAAGTGGAATGGAAATAAAATTAGACTGTCAAAGTGGAATTTTCTAAAAATGCAATTTGTTGTGAAAGGCTTGGCTTTGATTGAGAAAGCATGAGCTTGAAGTCTGCCATATTATATAGCATCTGCCTGTAGAGAACGTTAAAAGGGTCTCAAAAGCTCTTAGCAATAAACTAACAGCCTCAGTAAAAGTAGTTACCTTAAAGCTTATTTTTTTGTACAGGAACTTATTTTTAGGTGTTAAACCTTTCAATCTCAAATGTCAGCTTCACACAGCCTGTTAAATTAATGCACACAATGCTCGAGCCCCTTATTTCAAAATTTCAAATGAGTTCTGCCTCTTTAACAGCAAACACCTTTATCACCTTCATACCGCTCTGACATTAATGGCCTTCAGAACAGCGTGATGTGAATAAAAAGTGCGTTCCTGCCATTAAATAGTGCTCGCCGGTGACATTAAGCTGATCCAAGATGATGAGCTGTACGCGTGATAATGTAATTTTAACACAGTGCCGGCCTGTCTTCACACCCATGTGTCCGGGAAGCAAACAAGTCGGGCCATAACACAGCCCAAACCACGGCGCAGTCTGCTGATGAAAACAAATGCTAACAACTTTCAAGGCCAACTTTTTAAAGCTCTGGCAATGTGATTAAAATCTGTAAACAAATACATTTCATGTCACTTTTAGATGCTTTTGTTGCCATCTCTCCAACGAAAGTGTTCAAAACCAATGTATACCTTTATTATGGGAAGAAAACTTACCTGTGCTATGTCACAGTGATTTATTGCGTGATTTCAATCCATGCTTTGTCACAATGTTTTTTAAATGGAAGTTTGCATTTAGAAATGTGCAAATTTTGCAATTACGATGCGCTATGTCAAAACCATGCTTCTTCCAAGTCAAGAGTGATGAATTCTGAGAAGAAACATTCAAGTCCTTGAGTTTACCAATAATTTGTTAAGAGAAAAAGTTGGATTTATAAATGCATGGAGGAAAATAACCCTCTAGAAAGAAACTGGAAACTTGAGGACTGCACCAAGCACTACCCAGTGTTTATACAAAGAACAAAGAGAATACGAGACTTACGAAGCTCTGAGCTGCTTTTGGTCATAATAAAATGTGAGGACGCTGGCCTGGGTACGCTTTGCTGGAGGAATGTGAAGAAGCAAAGGAAGACAGACGGCAGATGAGAATACATTTCCAGAGTCTTCCTTCCGTTGCCACTGCTGGGATGCTATTAGTATGTCTGCTGGCCGTGAGAAAGTGCCGGATGGTTGGAGACCACCAGATACAAAGGGCTGCAGCCTAGAGCTTACGTAGTATGGGACACAGCTGATGGGATAAGAAGAACTTCCTTTGAAAGAGCCTTTGTTTCTGAGCACTATTTCTCTATACATAAATGAGCTTTATATACCTTTTGCCACAGGACACATCCCAGTCCCTAGATTTCTTGCAGGCATAGCAAAGCAACGTACAGCATATAACATACACATTCTCTGGGTCATACACACCAGGTCACCATAGTCAGGTCAGCAGACTGTGGGATTAATCCTATGCTAGCATCTGGCGAACATGCGCATGCCACTAAGGCTGAGCTGGAGTCAAATCCCACATCTGAAATCATAGTCCAAGAGCTGTGAGACACCAGCACTAGCCAACGTGCCACTACTGCCCAGCTCCAAAACTCAGCGATATGCTGCTAGTTGCATGGAACCTCTGCGTTGGCACTGCAATCATTCAGAGGGCCGGGTTTAAAGCCAGACTCCTGCTGTAGTACCCTTGAACAAGGTACTTACCCTGAACGGATACAGCCATATAAAGTTCTAAATCCTGTAAACAGCACTGTGTACAAAAACCCAACATTTTTAATCACCTTGGACATAAACAAGAGCTCAGCACTAATAAATATAGCAGTTTGCAAAATTCTTACCATCTTTCAGTCTACCTGTATGGTTAGACTCCAGCACGGTTATCTGCTATTTCTAAATCCACATGTGAATTAAATTAAAGTATAACTAAATTAAACTTGTCTTGTTGTTCTCAGCATACAGGATACAGATTCTGAGTCATGGTGAGCTTAACCTTTTTAATCTTTATGAGTGATAGTAATTTTCACAAACCCTTCGAATGTGACAAACGTGTCACATCCTATTAGCATACATAGCCGGACATTTAATGAAATCCTGTCACGGTCAGATTTTATTCAAAAGTCTGAATCAGATTAAAACTGACGTCATCGAAGTGGAACATCAGTACTCCGGCTTATTTAATTACCTCTAAATTTTGGTTGAACCTGATGCCTCATTTGATAAATTACAATGGAGGCTTTGAGAGCACATAGCACCTCAGAGGTGGATGTAAGGAAAAAATGCATATGTGTTTTGTAATTAAAATGGGATTTTATCCCAACGTCGTGCAGATGGGATGTGAATCCCAGCCACGCTGTTCACGGAGATGTGCAAGTATTAGTGAATACTTGAAGCTGGGGGTCATTTCAAAACTTAAGTAAAATTAGGGACTACGCTCCAACCATTTTTATGAGCCAATTATAAACTGGCCTGGTCACTGGATATTGAATGACATTTCCATCCCAGAACAATACAATCTATACATACAAAGAACTTCCATCAATACTAAGTATTAAATCCTCATTCTGTGTTAAACATTTTGCACATCAGTGTTTTGTGATTTTTTTTTGTTTGAGCTGCAAATCATTTAAAATTATTTAAACTTGTACTGAATAGCAGATTAATTTTAAGTGTGTATAATTGCAAATTCAGTTTCTGGGACGGTCCTGGCAGTCACTGCAGATGATAATGAGAAGAAGACTGTGAGATTTCCCTGGGTTTATACAAAGGAGAGAAAAAGGGCCCACCTACTTTTTTGTCTCCCCAGTCCTGACCCTCTTCCCTCTGTGTTCATAACTAAACCCAGATCTTTCACTTTTTTTATAATTTTTCTGGATGCTGTCTTACTTTTCTGTATCCCACGTTACAATCATTGGCCAGTTCTGTTCCTATGGACTTATTAATGTGATAAATGAAAGAAAGGATAAAAAGTAATGCGATCCTTATGAATAGCACTGAATAGAACTGATTTAAGAAGAATTCACCCATAGAGTGTGACTGTGTGAGGGAAACTGTGTGTGTGTGTGTGTGTGTGTGTGTGTGTGAGAGAGAGAGACTGCCGTGAGATGGAGGTAAAGTGGATTATCACACCCTGTGTTTCCGAGACATACCCTGGACCACAGTCCAGTTACTGAATGATGGATGAATGAAGCATGGCTCATACACACAAAGACAGACACAAGCAAAATCATCATTATTGTTTACGGTATCCCCATGCAATGTTAATTATTTTATCCATTAAAAAAATGAAGAATATGATTAACCTTTTTGTATTTGTAAAACAACTTCTAAAGAGCACACATGTGTTTATTTTTTGGCTGCATTGCATGTGCAGTACAGCTTTGTTCTGTTTGCCAAAACAGGGTAACTATGTACCCACTACATAACCAACAGCCATTATAATTACCTGCCTTTATCAAATTACATTTCTCTTGAGCTTTAAACCCCTAGTTGTGGAGGATCCATTTGAAGTGCCTTCACTCCAACGTGATCTGCACACATTGACCAAGAATTTCCATGAGCTTTTTTGCTCTGTAAGGTTAGGTTTGCTCCACAATTTTTGGTGCTTTCCATCTAAGTGCATACCATTTCATAACTTTGCACATCCCATATGTTTCTTGTGTTTGTATTAATATGCTTCCTGGGTTTGGTTGTGGACCACCATGACTCCGTACAGATGAGTGATATCAGAAAATGAACCAATGAATGGACAAATATATTCAGAAGTGTTTAGAAAGTGTCAAAACCCATATACTTCTAAATAATAAGGGTGATGTTTAAAAAACTTTTTCCTCTCACTGAAAACATAATTCAGTGATGTGAGCAATTTAAATTGAAGATAAAATAGGCATTGCAGATCCATGAAAAGATGAACGATGGTGAGAAATAAACTAAGCGTCTAAAATAGTTTGATGAGTTTCATTTCTCAGCAGATTTTATAGCAGTTTTCATAATGTGTTCCATCTCACTTATCCAACAGAGATAATCATGCCGGTTTGAACCTCTCATTCTTAACTCGGAGCAACTGAGCAGCCACAGCAGAATGCATGAATAGTTCTGTATGCATATTAGCCCATCATTATCTCCATTATTGTACTTAAAATTACACAGCAATTATTACTCAGCTGATTTTGAGTCATCTTGCAGTCAAAGCCTACAGACGGTTGCTCTTTTCAAACTCAGGGTTTGATTCATTTGTGTTTTTACAAGTTGTGCTTTAATAAAAGACCCAACAGAATGAGAAGAGGAGGAAACTTTTCAGCTTGGCCGACAAAAGATAATCAGAATTGAGAAATTTAATGTGGTTTGAATGAACAAAATTTGTCTCGGCAGAACAGAAAACTGCTTAGGTGCAAGAAGGCTGTGTATAACTGCCTTCAGTACTAGGTGCAACCTGGAGCGAGATGCAGTCTTTAGAAATGGAGCCTGATAAAGCAGAACTAGAAGAGGCCGTTCATACAGCATATGGGACACAACACAAATAGACCAGTTACGCCTTTAATAACAGCAATAAACATAGAAAACAGTCTGTTTCATAGATAACGAAAGTCGGTTGGTTTCTTGGTTGGTAGGTTGGTTTTTTTACAATTTTAAAAATGACTGCTTATTTGGATAAATTAGCCAAATGCTAAGAGAAAAGGATGCACAAGAGGGAAAGAGGGCTGCATAAAGTAGTGTTGCACATTGGTTTGCTGACTCTGTATAAAGTGCTTTAAGACCCAAGCACAGAACTGAGATCTATTGTGCTTGTGTGCGCAGGATGCTGAGTAGCTTACATTCTAGTCTTTATCCTGGAAACAGACACAGCCAGTTACAGCAATTAGTTAAAGGTCTCTTACCATCTTGTCCACATTTTTTTTTAAAAGCTGTGAAAGAGCTACCTGGGAAGTTGGTGGATGGCATTGGTGGTGCTGCCCATTCAGGGCCTGTGGATTAACACCTCAGTGATGGGTGATGTCCTCTATGGATACCTCATCACACCGGAAGCATACATTCACACCCACTGCTTTGGTGGAAAGTCAAGAATAACAGAATGACATTTTCTACCCAGCAAATACTGGGCACTAATAGCACGCAGTTCTTCACCCTCAGCGCACAACTCACGGCTGGACAAAATTCTCTTTAAAGAATCATAAGCCAAAACAAAATTAGCACTACTGTGTTGGTCTTGGTGACTCAATAAAAAAATCTGAGAATAATGCAAATATCACTGGTACTCCACATCAGCTGATTGGGAAAGATACACATTTCCATGTTAATCTATTTTAAAATGTGCCTGGCTGATGTAAACAAGACTGGGAAATCATTCTGGCCCAACTTTTCCCACGCAAAATAGCTTTATCCCTAAGCTGAAAATGTGGTTGTGCATGGAGACCCAACAATTTCTCACTGCACTTTGTCAGGTAGGACTGTTTCAAAAGCAATTTGATGAGTCAAAGAGTTCTCCAAAGAAACCTGACTAAGTGAGTCAAGAAATCTGTCAGGTTTTCTCGACATGGTTGTAGCTGCTCTTCGACCCTCCTCTACACTTTGTAGACACTGATGACAGAATGAGTTTCAGCGGCGCATCTGTTTTTTAATGGCAATTCTATTCAAAGAGGAATTCACACAAAGCAGAAATGTTTTATGACCAAGATCTATTTTGCAGAGATGTGTACATTTTATACAATGTGTGCCGAAGTTGCATCTATCTGTGGAAAAACTAATCAAAAAGTGGGTGGAAATCAGAAAAGCCAAAAGTTATTTAAAAAACAAGGAATTCATAAATGCTAAAATAAATATCATTACTTGTCCATCTTATTTCATTACATTTGTAAATCCATGTTGCAGTGACAGTGAGGCTGGTAGGTGCACACAGCACTGGTACTCCACAGTCCCCTACCTGTAAGTCACCATTCTTCTCTGACTCAGCAGTGAACTCATGAATTATGGAAATTGTTGATAAAAGGTGGCATAATTCATAATTCATGGCCATACTAAACTTGAAGAAGAGGAGCAGGCTATTGGAATTGGTTCATGGTTGAATGAACTCATTATTGCAAGTATTATCACAGGATATTCATGAGCGATCTGAAAAATAATGCAAATATCATTTGTGCTTACAGGACAGATTCCATTTTTACGTCTTTCAAAGAAGCAAATTCTTAAGCCATGGATGTAATAGCCAATACTATGGTCTGGACCTAAACATGAGCAGCACTCTTTCTCATTCTCTCTTTTTCTCTCTTGCTCTCTCTCACACACACATATACATACATTTAAAAAAAAACTTCACAAGGTAGAAGATGCTATTCCGCAGAGTTCCAAGCAAGATTAGAAAATATCGACAGCTTTAGCACTCACATAACATGTGAGATGGGGCTTTATCTGGTAATTGTACACCATCTGTCCTATTGCTGGAGTTATTTTTCACAAACAGCTAAGGAAGTGCCCGTCCTCTGCAGTCACTGCGCTGAGAAACACCCAGTTCCTCGCTGGAGGAGGGAATCAAAGATCCGCCGACAGGGGTTCTGCAGAACATGAAGATGTTACCCGTTGGTCAGCATTTGAAATGTTGTAGGTCTAACTTTTCCAGAAAGCTGTAGGCATGAATTTGAGCAAGGAAATGCTGTACATGGCAATATTTCCCTCTTTTGTTTCTAAGCTGATGCCTTACAATTTTGACCTATTATGCAGGAATTAAACTGATTAATAGGTCTCACCTGGGAGGTTATCAGCAAACACTGAGGCCACACATGAAACCACCTGCTGCCCTGCTTTCCGACATTTCCTGTCCTGTGAAAGAAATCAACTTTAAGTCATGATTTGTTTGTTTCTGCAGCAAATCTATTGCCAGAATTACAGAAAAGGCTGACAGCTGGGAAAAGGAAGTCCCTTGCAGTAGATGGGAACTATGTGAGACTGCTGTTCATTGACTACAGTTCAGCTTTCAACACTATTGTCCCCCATAGACTGTTCACTAAACTGAATGACTTGGGATTGAATCGCAACCTATGTGCCTGGGTTCTCAGTTTCCTCACAGGCAGATCACAGGTGGTGAGAATCGGTAGTCGCACCTCCGGCATCATCACACTCAACACTGGAGCTCCACAAGGTTGTGTACTTAGCCCTCTGCTCTATGCCCTCTAAAATCACCACTGTGTGTGACCAAGCACGCTTCCAACTCCATGATCAAATTTGCTGACGACACAATGGTGCTGGGCCTCAGCTCCAACAACGATGAGACAGCATACTTGGAGGAGGGGGGAGACCTTGGCATCATGGTGCCAGGAGAATTGCCTCCAACTGAATGTCAGCAAAACTAAAGAGATGGTGGTAGACTTTGGTAGGTGACAGCGGTCCTACACACCCCCTTAAAATCAACGGGACTGCAGTGGAGAGGGTGAGCAGGTTTAAATACCTGGGCGTTCATTTCACTGAGGACTTGACATGGACTGTACACATCTGAGCTCAGG
>CM030901.1:11137005-11156837 GCA_018136845.1 Heterotis niloticus
GCCCTTGACTTCTAATAGTAGAAATTAACTCTCAAAATAAATTTGATGGACATTTCATCGATAAACTCACGGCATCAAGTGTTTCAGTGATAGGCTTGGCGGTTTGATTTATGGTCACGCAAACCAATTAAATGACATTTTGCAGGTTTGTGGATTTGGGATACTGCCAAATTTACCTTCACCTGAGTATCACATGCTAAGGACAGTTTTTGTGTTTAAGGGAAGCACCATTAGATGACACAGTCCCATTTTTCACTCGTGTAAGCTGGGTGGACGGTCGGTGCCTTTCACCTTGCCTGTATATTTTTTCAGAACTTATTGGATTTTCATACACAACATGCCCAACACTTCCGACAGTTTTGATGACCATGTGCATGAATACAAGTGCTAGACCTTGAAAATGAGCCTTTCTCATTTCTTGCTGCCTTTTTGTGCGACCACCTTGGCCTGTGAAATTCCCTGAACAATAACGTGAGCTCTCATCCTGTTTAATGATGCCTGCAGTAAATGTGTCCAAGGTCATGCTGCTGTCTAAAAAGAAAAACCAGGTGTAATGTGCTAAACACAAAGGGAACTTTGCAGTAAATGTATTTTTCATTAGGAGAGTTGTTGCTGAAGGCTATAAACCATGTATAAAGGGTCATGTCTGATAGATGACAGTGACTTCCTTTTCAAGATGGATTACTGAAAACCTTGGTTGTGTTGGTGTGATAAATAAGGAGGTAACAGATGTTTTCACAATGCATAACTATGAATCACAAAAGATCATTTTAAAGCAGTAAACATCAATATGTCTTGTTGACTGTCACTGAAGTAAATATTAAACATGACCGCCATTGATCGTCTGTCGCTGTCTGATGTGCTCCTTTGATCAGCAAAACCAGGACACCTGACATAAGGACACCCCTGTTGCTTCTCGCTGTGATTCCTGTAAGGTTTTTAAATTGGCTTTCGGGCAGGGAACATAATTTTTTTTATCAGGCTCTCCCATTTGGCTTGCACAGTTTCAACCCTTCAGACAATGAATGTTGGTCAACTGATAAAATAAATAAGTAGTTTGTTACCACGTGAGACCTGCATAAGACCTTTCACTCCCATGAGAGTTGCTCTGCCTCAGAGTCAGGTGCTTGTGCTTGGTTGAAATGTGCCTCCTGATATCAGAATTTAGCTCCTGTTGCCTTGACTGTGCTACACATGAAAAATATTCAGCCACAAGCTGATTTGAATGTTAATATGAGCCATTTCTATTAACTGGTCTGCTCAATCTTGATCTTGTAATTCTGTAAAAAATTTAATTTGAAAGGATAACAATGTCTTTTTAACCTCCAAAGAGAAACAAAACAGATATTTAAATTTTTTTTTTATATTATTCTTAGAGAGAAGATCTGTATGGAGTTTGAGCCTGTCAAATTAATTCGTAAGTCATGATAAACTGAGTCTTGCTTTTTCATGTAACATTTTGTGTCTTGAGAAAAAGTTGTTGATTCAGGCGCTTTTTTTCAGAAACATTTAGCCCTATTGCTGCAATTTTATACTGTGAAGTTGAAATGAGGTGAACATCTGAAAGTTGTCAGCCCCTCTTTCTTTCATGAAAATACGTGTTTTCAAAGCTGATGGCATTCAGTGTCTGTATGCTCAATTATTGGCAGCTTGGGCAAATATTCCTCACTGAAAGCTGGTATCATGTACATTTTCAGTCCATCGATTTTTTTTGAAGAACAACCTTTTCTGTATACCTGTATACCTTTCCCTGAAATAAGAGGAAAATCGTTGCAAGATTTTTTTGTGTCTTTGTGATTTTTTTTTTCTTTTTGCAACAGATTGTTTCTCTTGCTCACTGTCGCTCTCACTTTCTCTTGCAAAGCTGTATATAGAATCCGAAGGCCAAATGTGACAACATGTCCCTTTCCCTGAGAGTGAGACCTGGGAGATGGGAGTTTAGGGTGCTGCTATATGTGAAGCGGGAGGCACCAGCACAGGTGAGGTCATCTCTGATCAACAGGGATATCTCTGAAACCTGAAGTATTCCTCTGGACAAATGTCTCCAAAAGTCCATTACTTGGTGATACAGAGACATCTGCTGCATTGCAAGCTAACTTTCCCTTTTGTCAGATTCCAGAGATCCTCCTTTTTGTGCTATGTATAGCCCAGGCCGTCCTTTGGCTGTAACAAAAAGACCTGGAATGACCTTTAATTATTAGAGAGATAGCAATCAAAGTGGTTCAGTTAATGTTTGGAAAGTGTGTGTAATTCCTATTGTGTTCTACTAAATGTTTGAATAAAACATTTTTACACTGGTATTGCAAGAAACAGTGCTAAAAAGTGTTTAAACACAGTTTGGAACATTTAGATCTTCTTTCTACTGCGTTTGTGCTTAGAATGTGTAATGAAGTGTCGTTTTCCACTAAATGTTTGAACAAAACATTTCTACACTGGAATTGCTTGAAACAATGTTGAAATACAGTTTGGGACATTTAGATCTTCTTTCTACTACGTATGTGCTTAGAATGTGTGATGAACTGTTGTTTTCCACTAAATGGTTCAAGAAATCATTTCTACACTGGTATTGCTTGAAAAAGTGCAAAAAAGTGTTGAAACACAGTTTGGGACATTTAGATCTTCTTTCTACTGCTTTTGTGCTTAGAATGTTTAAAGAACTATTGTTTTCTACTAAATGTTTGAACAAAACATTTCTACACTGGAATTGCTTGAAACAATGTTGAAATACAGTTTGGGACATTTAGATCTTCTTTCTACTACGTATGTGCTTAGAATGTGTGATGAACTGTTGTTTTCCACTAAATGGTTCAAGAAATCATTTCTACACTGGTATTGCTTGAAAAAGTGCAAAAAAGTGTTGAAACACAGTTTGGGACATTTAGATCTTCTTTCTACTGCTTTTGTGCTTAGAATGTTTAAAGAACTATTGTTTTCTACTAAATGTTTGAACAAAACATTTCTACACTGGTATTGCTTGAAAAAGTGCTAAAAAGTGTTGAAACACAGTTTGGGACATTCAGCTCTTCTTTCTACTGCTTTTGCACTTATAATGAAGATTGGAGGAGGCAGGTATGCTTAGAGCAGGAGGTTGAAGGTACAGTGGTACAGTTTGTTAGAGAAGGGGGTAGGAGTAGATATAGAGGTAGGAAGGAGTTGGGTGTAGTAGGGGGGGCTAGAGATTGGGAGATGCAGGTGGACCTGGGAGGAAGATTAGTGGTGCCCCAGGAAATAGTCAATACAAGCTTGAGACCAGACATGGTGCTGTGGTCAGCAAGCCAACGGGTGGTGTACTTCATAGAACTCACGGTTCCGTGGGAAGGATCGGTGGACGACGCTCATGAGAGGAAGAAGCTTAGATATAGCGAGTTAGCGGCGGAAGTAGGGGGGCGTGGCTGGAATGCGAAGGTGAGGCTAATTGAAGTCGGTTGCCGTGGGTTTATAGCCCGATCGACTCTTGATTTGCTGCGCGAACTCGGGATTCGGGGGCGGAAGTTGCAAGGAGCGGTGAAGGAATTGTCACAGGCTGCGGAGCAAGGAAGTCTCTGGATCTGGAATAAGAGGACCAGCGCGGATGGTAGCGGGGCGGCGAAGCGATGAGCAGGTGGGTGCCGGCGAAGCATTAGCGCGTAGGTGTCATGGCGGCTAGTGTATTGGCGTATAGTTGTTGAATAGGTGTGATGGCGGTTAGCTGTTAGCAGGCGGTGTAGTCGAAGTAAAGTAGATGGCGAGGGGCTTCTTCCTTTTAGTCGGCGGGTAGAAAGAGCGGTGAGGGTGAGGATGCTGAGGTAAAGAGTCCGTAATGTGAGAAGCGGCGGGGTGGCGTAGTGGTGCGTGCGGTAATGGAGGGGAGCAGCTCCGGGACGCCTGAGCCGCGGTTGAGCCTTCTGGAGGTGTCGTGGGCCTAACTCGACGAAACGCCGACGAAGGAAGGTGCCCACTTGATAACCCCGATGAGATGACGCGCCATTGCTGCGCCACACCATGGTTGGCACTATGGTTGGTGGACGCTAGTTAGCTGGTGAGTAGCGGTTGGTAAGCGTGCGGGGGGGTAGGACGGGTTAGATAGGTGTCAGGATCCCCTTTATAAATCAAGCTCCTGGTATTTAGCACTGTGTGTGTTATATGAACCATAATTGGTCTGTAGGCTGGCTGCTTATTAATTGTATGCATATTAGTCCGAGAGGAGTCTAGACCATTTTTATTATTGCTCCTCTTATTTTGCATAATATCTGGAGATCATTTTTGCATTTTGCTGGAGCCTTGTCACACCCCCGTCCCTTTGATGGCTGCGACTTGACCCATGAGCTCTTCCCCAGCCGAGAGAGGCACTAAAAGGCCTGGATTTTGGATGGAGGAGGGTGCAGAGCTGATGGAGACTTTTTTAGAGGTCTCATAAACATGATGCAGTTTGTTCATGTGAGTCCTTAATTTTTAATGTCATGAAATTCTGACAATATCATTTTTCAGATCGTTTAGCCTTACATAGCTATGATATATTACAGCCAAAATGTGTTTTTTTTTATTATTGTTATTATTATTTACTTTTATTAAGTGATCAGTGCTCTTCTCTAAAGTGACTCATATTGGTTAAAATGGTCCCAGGTGACCGACAGTGCTGGACACAGCACATCAAACTCCCAGCACACAGTCACACTTCTGTTCAGAAGCGCAATGTAAAACATACACTGGGCAATTTAGGCTCCACAGTTCACTGTGCAGTTTTCACTTTATTTTGGCTGCAATCAACTAAGGGTCTACATGGCAGTTATTAAAACAGAATACCAGACCGTGCACTACGCTGAGGTGCATGGTCACTGCCTGGAGCAGACACATGCTAGCATGATAAAATGTTTTATAAACTGCATACATACTCCATATTCACATTCCCATACTGACACTGTAATAAATTTCAGAAGCAGTTTATATGCAGCAATATTAAAATACAAGAGAGCCATTCCCACAAAGTGTCCTTTTTGACTTTAACCACTGCCTTAAACTGGTGAAGATCCATAAAATGAATATCATTACACAGTCTGAGCTCAGCTCAGAGGCATCTAATACAATGCCAGTGATGGATGGTGGGCTATTATGTGAAACAAAAACAAGACAATAGTTGTGTTCATTGGCCAGGTATCTGCCATTTCGGAAAACGCATGTGGTGCTTAGTCATTTTAGCAATTATTAAATCAGGAAAAGCAAATATTAGCTAAAACCCAACTTAATAGCATACTTCACTTGTCCATCTTGTATTTGTAATATTTTTGCAAGAATAAATACATTTCTGCCATAGTACTTGATGCTACTTGCCTGCTGCACTGTCAGCATTTAAAAGAGGGCTTTTTGCAAAAGCATGCAATACTCTGAGACTAAAGTGACTCTGTTGTATTTTATCAGATGCCTTTTAGTTTACCGAAGCAGAGACGGAGTGGAATGCACGTCCAAATCAGCAATTGCAGGCGTTTAGCCTTGTATACAATTATAAAGAAGGCCAAGAGGAGGCCATGCTATCATTCTCATCTCATCCAGACTCCTTTTGATGGCAGCGAAACATACCATGGCCATTTCACCAAGGGCAATCTCTCATACAGAATTTGCTGAAATGGGTGTCAGTTCTTAATTCTAAATCTTTCTCTGTAGCTTGAGATTTAATCTGTGAGCAAGTTAGAAAGAACTGAGAAAATTAAGGTTCCATTTCCTGTCATCACTGTTCATGTTTGTCACAATGTGGCATCTTTATGCTGGTTTCCCACATTGTGTTCACTAATATCTCCCTTTCGTATTCCATACCCAGTAAACTACCATTTACTACTGTGGGTGGTAACCCTTGCTGGGTTAGGGCTATAGGTCATAGAGACGTTTAGGAAATGGAAATTTTGCACTTACAAAATTATTTCCTTTTCATCAGGCACAATATACAGCAATATACTAATAAAGAATATACTAGCAGCAAGCAGGCATTGGGCTACAAAAGGTCTCATTAATAACTCACTGACATTCTTTACATAAAAAAATTAAGTGTTTTTACCTCTGACGGTGTGCAGTACACAGTAATGAAGTGCAGAGTGAAGAAACACAGGTAAGCAGAGTGTCATCCTTCTTGCTCTGAATGCTAAAACATAGCTTCATTCATTTCAAAAGATTTCAAAGAGATTTCAAAGAGATTTATTTGTCACATACATGGTAATCAGGTATGCCATACAGTGAAATGGGAACTGAATCAACAGGATACTGTGCGTGGTTTTGAGGATAGTGGTAGGTTCAAAAGCCTTATGGCCTGTGGATAGAAGCTCCTATTAAGTGTCTCCATTTTTGCCATAATGCTCCCGAATCGTTTGCCTGATTTCAGTAAGTTGAACAGATGATTGCTGGGGTGAGACAGGTCACCAATGATCCTAGTCGCTCTGGTCCTGCATCTACTGGTGTAGATGTCCTGCAGTGATGGTAGATCAGATCTTGTGCAGCGTTCCGCTGCCCAGATCACTCTATGCAGTGCCTTGATGTCACGAGCACAGCTATTCCCAAACCAGGAGATGATGTTCTGAGTCAGAACACATTGTAAAGCACCAGAGTAGAACGTTTTAAGGATCGACGGAGAGACCTCCAGCTTCTTCAGCTGTCTGAGGTGGTGGAGCCGCTGCTTTGCTCTACTGGCCTGAGCTCAGATGTGTACAGTCCATGTCAAGTCCTCAGTGAAATGAACGCCCAGGTATTTAAACCTGCTCACCCTCTCCACTGCAGTCCCGTTGATTTTAAGGGGGTGTGTAGGACCGCTGTCACCTACCAAAGTCTACCACCATCTCTTTAGTTTTGCTGACATTCAGTTGGAGGCAGTTCTCCTGGCACCATGATGCCAAGGTCTCCCCCTCCTCCAAGTATGCTGTCTCATCGTTGTTGGAGCTGAGGCCCAGCACCATTGTGTCGTCAGCAAATTTGATCATGGAGTTGGAAGCGTGCTTGGTCACACACAATGGTGATTTTAGAGGGCATAGAGCAGAGGGCTAAGTACACAACCTTGTGGAGCTCCAGTGTTGAGTGTGATGATGCCGGAGGTGCGACTACCGATTCTCACCACCTGTGATCTGCCTGTGAGGAAACTGAGAACCCAGGCACATAGGTTGCGATTCAATCCCAAGTCATTCAGTTTAGTGAACAGTCTATGGGGGACAATAGTGTTGAAAGCTGAACTGTAGTCAATGAACAGCAGTCTCACATAGTTCCCATCTACTGCAAGGGACTTCCTTTTCCCAGCTGTCAGCCTTTTCTGTAATTCTGGCAATAGATTTGCTGCAGAAACAAACAAATCATGACTTAAAGTTGATTTCTTTCACAGGACAGGAAATGTCGGAAAGCAGGGCAGCAGGTGGTTTCATGTGTGGCCTCAGTGTTTGCTGATAACCTCCCAGGTGAGACCTATTAATCAGTTTAATTCCTGCATAATAGGTCAAAATTGTAAGGCATCAGCTTAGAAACAAAAGAGGGAAATATTGCCATGTACAGCATTTCCTTGCTCAAATTCATGCCTACAGCTTTCTGGAAAAGTTAGACCTACAACATTTCAAATGCTGACCAACGGGTAACATCTTCATGTTCTGCAGAACCCCTGTCGGCGGATCTTTGATTCCCTCCTCCAGCGAGGAACTGGGTGTTTCTCAGCGCAGTGACTGCAGAGGACGGGCACTTCCTTAGCTGTTTGTGAAAAATAACTCCAGCAATAGGACAGATGGTGTACAATTACCAGATAAAGCCCCATCTCACATGTTATGTGAGTGCTAAAGCTGTCGATATTTTCTAATCTTGCTTGGAACTCTGCGGAATAGCATCTTCTACCTTGTGAAGTTTTTTTTTAAATGTATGTATATGTGTGTGTGAGAGAGAGCAAGAGAGAAAAAGAGAGAATGAGAAAGAGTGCTGCTCATGTTTAGGTCCAGACCATAGTATTGGCTATTACATCCATGGCTTAAGAATTTGCTTCTTTGAAAGACGTAAAAATGGAATCTGTCCTGTAAGCACAAATGATATTTGCATTATTTTTCAGATCGCTCATGAATATCCTGTGATAATACTTGCAATAATGAGTTCATTCAACCATGAACCAATTCCAATAGCCTGCTCCTCTTCTTCAAGTTTAGTATGGACATGAATTATGAATTATGCCACCTTTTATCAACAATTTCCATAATTCATGAGTTCACTGCTGAGTCAGAGAAGAATGGTGACTTACAGGTAGGGGACTGTGGAGTACCAGTGCTGTGTGCACCTACCAGCCTCACTGTCACTGCAACATGGATTTACAAATGTAATGAAATAAGATGGACAAGTAATGATATTTATTTTAGCATTTATGAATTCCTTGTTTTTTAAATAACTTTTGGCTTTTCTGATTTCCACCCACTTTTTGATTAGTTTTTCCACAGATAGATGCAACTTCGGCACACATTGTATAAAATGTACACATCTCTGCAAAATAGATCTTGGTCATAAAACATTTCTGCTTTGTGTGAATTCCTCTTTGAATAGAATTGCCATTAAAAAACAGATGCGCCGCTGAAACTCATTCCGTCATCAGTGTCTACAAAGTGTAGAGGAGGGTCGAAGAGCAGCTACAACCATGTCGAGAAAACCTGACAGATTTCTTGACTCACTTAGTCAGGTTTCTTTGGAGAACTCTTTGACTCATCAAATTGCTTTTGAAACAGTCCTACCTGACAAAGTGCAGTGAGAAATTGTTGGGTCTCCATGCACAACCACATTTTCAGCTTAGGGATAAAGCTATTTTGCGTGGGAAAAGTTGGGCCAAAATGATTTCCCAGTCTTGTTTACATCAGCCAGGCACATTTTAAAATAGATTAACATGGAAATGTGTATCTTTCCCAATCAGCTGATGTGGAGTACCAGTGATATTTGCATTATTACCAGTGATATTTGCATTATTCTCAGATTTTTTTTATTGAGTCACCAAGACCAACACAGTAGTGCTAATTTTGTTATGGCTTATGATTCTTTAAAGAGAATTTTGTCCAGCCGTGAGTTGTGCGCTGAGGGTGAAGAACTGCGTGCTATTAGTGCCCAGTATTTGCTGGGTAGAAAATGTCATTCTGTTACTCTTGACTTTCCACCAAAGCAGTGGGTGTGAATGTATGCTTCCGGTGTGATGAGGTATCCATAGAGGACATCACCCATCACTGAGGTGTTAATCCACAGGCCCTGAATGGGCAGCACCACCAATGCCATCCACCAACTTCCCAGATAGCTCTTTCACAGCTTTTAAAAAAAATGTGGACAAGATGGTAGGAGACCTTTAACTAATTGCTGTAACTGTGGCTGTGTCTGTTTCCAGGATAAAGACTAGAATGTAGGCTACTCAGCATCCTGCGCACACAAGCACAATAGATCTCAGTTCTGTGCTTGGATCTTAAAGCACTTTATACAGAGTCAGCAAACCAATGTGCAACACTACTTTATGCAGCCCTCTTTCCCTCTTGTGCATCCTTTTCTCTTAGCATTTGGCTAATTTATCCAAATAAGCAGTCATTTTTAAAATTGTAAAAAAACCAACCTACCAACCAAGAAACCAACCGACTTTCGTTATCTATGAAACAGACTTTTCTATGTTTATTGCTGTTATTAAAGGCGTAACTGGTCTATTTGTGTTGTCCCATATGCTGTATGAACGGCCTCTTCTAGTTCTGCTTTATCAGGCTCCATTTCTAAAGACTGCATCTCGCTCCAGGTTGCACCTAGTACTGAAGGCAGTTATACACAGCCTTCTTGCACCTAAGCAGTTTTCTGTTCTGCCGAGACAAATTTTGTTCATTCAAACCACATTAAATTTCTCAATTCTGATTATCTTTTGTCGGCCAAGCTGAAAAGTTTCCTCCTCTTCTCATTCTGTTGGGTCTTTTATTAAAGCACAACTTGTAAAAACACAAATGAATCAAACCCTGAGTTTGAAAAGAGCAACCGTCTGTAGGCTTTGACTGCAAGATGACTCAAAATCAGCTGAGTAATAATTGCTGTGTAATTTTAAGTACAATAATGGAGATAATGATGGGCTAATATGCATACAGAACTATTCATGCATTCTGCTGTGGCTGCTCAGTTGCTCCGAGTTAAGAATGAGAGGTTCAAACCGGCATGATTATCTCTGTTGGATAAGTGAGATGGAACACATTATGAAAACTGCTATAAAATCTGCTGAGAAATGAAACTCATCAAACTATTTTAGACGCTTAGTTTATTTCTCACCATCGTTCATCTTTTCATGGATCTGCAATGCCTATTTTATCTTCAATTTAAATTGCTCACATCACTGAATTATGTTTTCAGTGAGAGGAAAAAGTTTTTTAAACATCACCCTTATTATTTAGAAGTATATGGGTTTTGACACTTTCTAAACACTTCTGAATATATTTATCCATTCATTGGTTCATTTTCTGATATCACTCATCTGTACGGAGTCATGGTGGTCCACAACCAAACCCAGGAAGCATATTAATACAAACACAAGAAACATATGGGATGTGCAAAGTTATGAAATGTTATGCACTTAGATGGAAAGCACCAAAAATTGTGGAGCAAACCTAACCTTACAGAGCAAAAAAGCTCATGGAAATTCTTGGTCACTGTGTGCAGATCACGTTGGAGTGAAGGCACTTCAAATGGATCCTCCACAACTAGGGGTTTAAAGCTCAAGAGAAATGTAATTTGATAAAGGCAGGTAATTATAATGGCTGTTGGTTATGTAGTGGGTACATAGTTACCCTGTTTTGGCAAACAGAACGAAGCTGTACTGCACATGCAATGCAGCCAAAAAATAAACACGTGTGCTCTTCAGAAGTTGTTTTACAAATACAAAAAGGTTAATCATATTCTTCATTTTTTTAATGGATAAAATAATTAACATTGCATGGGGATACCGTAAACAATAATGATGATTTTGCTTGTGTCTGTCTTTGTGTGTATGAGCCATGCTTCATTCATCCATCATTCAGTAACTGGACTGTGGTCCAGGGTATGTCTCGGAAACACAGGGTGTGATAATCCACCTTACCTCCATCTCACGGCAGTCTCTCTCTCTCACACACACACACACACACACACACACACACACACAGTTTCCCTCACACAGTCACACTCTATGGGTGAATTCTTCTTAAATCAGTTCTATTCAGTGCTATTCATAAGGATCGCATTACTTTTTATCCTTTCTTTCATTTATCACATTAATAAGCCCATAGGAACAGAACTGGCCAATGATTGTAACGTGGGATCCAGAAAAGTAAGACAGCATCCAGAAAAATTATAAAAAAAGTGAAAGATCTGGGTTTAGTTATGAACACAGAGGGAAGAGGGTCAGGACTGGGGAGACAAAAAAGTAGGTGGGCCCTTTTTCTCTCCTTTGTATAAACCCAGGGAAATCTCACAGTCTTCTTCTCATTATCATCTGCAGTGACTGCCAGGACCGTCCCAGAAACTGAATTTGCAATTATACACACTTAAAATTAATCTGCTATTCAGTACAAGTTTAAATAATTTTAAATGATTTGCAGCTCAAACAAAAAAAAAATCACAAAACACTGATGTGCAAAATGTTTAACACAGAATGAGGATTTAATACTTAGTATTGATGGAAGTTCTTTGTATGTATAGATTGTATTGTTCTGGGATGGAAATGTCATTCAATATCCAGTGACCAGGCCAGTTTATAATTGGCTCATAAAAATGGTTGGAGCGTAGTCCCTAATTTTACTTAAGTTTTGAAATGACCCCCAGCTTCAAGTATTCACTAATACTTGCACATCTCCGTGAACAGCGTGGCTGGGATTCACATCCCATCTGCACGACGTTGGGATAAAATCCCATTTTAATTACAAAACACATATGCATTTTTTTCCTTACATCCACCTCTGAGGTGCTATGTGCTCTCAAAGCCTCCATTGTAATTTATCAAATGAGGCATCAGGTTCAACCAAAATTTAGAGGTAATTAAATAAGCCGGAGTACTGATGTTCCACTTCGATGACGTCAGTTTTAATCTGATTCAGACTTTTGAATAAAATCTGACCGTGACAGGATTTCATTAAATGTCCGGCTATGCATGCTAATAGGATGTGACACGTTTGTCACATTCGAAGGGTTTGTGAAAATTACTATCACTCATAAAGATTAAAAAGGTTAAGCTCACCATGACTCAGAATCTGTATCCTGTATGCTGAGAACAACAAGACAAGTTTAATTTAGTTATACTTTAATTTAATTCACATGTGGATTTAGAAATAGCAGATAACCGTGCTGGAGTCTAACCATACAGGTAGACTGAAAGATGGTAAGAATTTTGCAAACTGCTATATTTATTAGTGCTGAGCTCTTGCTTATGTCCAAGGTGATTAAAAATGTTGGGTTTTTGTACACAGTGCTGTTTACAGGATTTAGAACTTTATATGGCTGTATCCGTTCAGGGTAAGTACCTTGTTCAAGGGTACTACAGCAGGAGTCTGGCTTTAAACCCGGCCCTCTGAATGATTGCAGTGCCAACGCAGAGGCTCCATGCAACTAGCAGCATATCGCTGAGTTTTGGAGCTGGGCAGTAGTGGCATGTTGGCTAGTGCTGGTGTCTCACAGCTGTTGGACTATGATTTCAGATGTGGGATTTGACTCCAGGTCAGCCTTAGTGGCATGCGCATGTTCGCCAGATGCTAGCATAGGATTAATCCCACAGTCTGCTGACCTGACTATGGTGACCTGGTGTGTATGGCCCAGAGAATGTGTATGTTATATGCTGTACGTTGCTTTGCTATGCCTGCAAGAAATCTAGGGACTGGGATGTGTCCTGTGGCAAAAGGTATATAAAGCTCATTTATGTATAGAGAAATAGTGCTCAGAAACAAAGGCTCTTTCAAAGGAAGTTCTTCTTATCCCATCAGCTGTGTCCCATACTACGTAAGCTCTAGGCTGCAGCCCTTTGTATCTGGTGGTCTCCAACCATCCGGCACTTTCTCACGGCCAGCAGACATACTAATAGCATCCCAGCAGTGGCAACGGAAGGAAGACTCTGGAAATGTATTCTCATCTGCCGTCTGTCTTCCTTTGCTTCTTCACATTCCTCCAGCAAAGCGTACCCAGGCCAGCGTCCTCACATTTTATTATGACCAAAAGCAGCTCAGAGCTTCGCAAGTCTCGTATTCTCTTTGTTCTTTGTATAAACACTGGGTAGTGCTTGGTGCAGTCCTCAAGTTTCCAGTTTCTTTCTAGAGGGTTATTTTCCTCCATGCATTTATAAATCCAACTTTTTCTCTTAACAAATTATTGGTAAACTCAAGGACTTGAATGTTTCTTCTCAGAATTCATCACTCTTGACTTGGAAGAAGCATGGTTTTGACATAGCGCATCGTAATTGCAAAATTTGCACATTTCTAAATGCAAACTTCCATTTAAAAAACATTGTGACAAAGCATGGATTGAAATCACGCAATAAATCACTGTGACATAGCACAGGTAAGTTTTCTTCCCATAATAAAGGTATACATTGGTTTTGAGCACTTTCGTTGGAGAGATGGCAACAAAAGCATCTAAAAGTGACATGAAATGTATTTGTTTACAGATTTTAATCACATTGCCAGAGCTTTAAAAAGTTGGCCTTGAAAGTTGTTAGCATTTGTTTTCATCAGCAGACTGCGCCGTGGTTTGGGCTGTGTTATGGCCCGACTTGTTTGCTTCCCGGACACATGGGTGTGAAGACAGGCCGGCACTGTGTTAAAATTACATTATCACGCGTACAGCTCATCATCTTGGATCAGCTTAATGTCACCGGCGAGCACTATTTAATGGCAGGAACGCACTTTTTATTCACATCACGCTGTTCTGAAGGCCATTAATGTCAGAGCGGTATGAAGGTGATAAAGGTGTTTGCTGTTAAAGAGGCAGAACTCATTTGAAATTTTGAAATAAGGGGCTCGAGCATTGTGTGCATTAATTTAACAGGCTGTGTGAAGCTGACATTTGAGATTGAAAGGTTTAACACCTAAAAATAAGTTCCTGTACAAAAAAATAAGCTTTAAGGTAACTACTTTTACTGAGGCTGTTAGTTTATTGCTAAGAGCTTTTGAGACCCTTTTAACGTTCTCTACAGGCAGATGCTATATAATATGGCAGACTTCAAGCTCATGCTTTCTCAATCAAAGCCAAGCCTTTCACAACAAATTGCATTTTTAGAAAATTCCACTTTGACAGTCTAATTTTATTTCCATTCCACTTAATTCTGGATTTTTTATGCTGGGTTTATGTGTATGTTTTTGTTTTAATTGCCCAAATTTATATTTGTCTTTGGCACAAAGTTCTTTGATGAACCTATATAGGTTTTTAATCATTTATATCTGTTAGACTGGGAAAATTTTGTGGTAAAAGCAAGCAGGCAATAAATGTGTTGCTGTCATTTGCGCAACTCACCAGTCACAAGCGCACTGAAGTCAGGCTGCCACTGTACAAGATAAATCTGATTTAAAATAACTCTTGTTTTATTTATGACATCTTTGCATTTGGTTCTCTATAATTATGCTATTCTGATAAGTTTTTTTTTTTTTTTTTTGTGGAGCTGCCATTATTCTTTTCACAATTATTCTTTCCTGCTGATGCAATATTTGTCTCTTGGTACTGCAGCTTGGATCAATATCATCAGTTTGATTCATGTAAGCAATCCAAAACCATACAGAGAAATGATAACATGCACCTTTTTCACAATTTAATTTGCGGCAATGGGCACATTTTCCTTTTTATTATACGGAAAAGTAAGGTGCAAAATAACCACAAGTTCCTGCTAGTGCTGCTCTGACAGAAGTAAATAAACCCAGCGACGACTGTTAGCTGGGTGTTGGTGTCCCAGCAAACTGCAGTAAACATTTCAGGAACAAAATGAGTGCCAGTTGTGATTTACAGGCATGTCATGCAATGACAGGGGTGTTTAGAGGGACAAGGAGGCTAATGATGTTATGAATGAGTATTTGCAGGAAAAAGAGGGAGTGCTTCCTGTATGGTCCTCTAATGATGACAGTTCTATTAGAAGCTTATATTTCTGGGAACTGAGACTTGCACTCCTGCTATTCTCATTTCAAATTCAAACAAATAAATAAATTTAAAATAAATAAATAAATAAATGTGCTATAGTCTACAGAGTACACATGCTGAATGGGAAAACCTTGAAGTGTGTGCAATAATGGCATGTTGTAGTGTACATGTGTCTTTGTGTATACAGAAATGTCTTTGTGTTGTCATGTGAGATGAAAGCGGCTGCTTGTGTTTTGATCTTGATTTTTCTCTGCGGATGAAGAGTAAGTATTGATTCTGAGTCCTGGCTTGGACGTGCTCTCTGCTCACACCCACACGTATGGTCTCTGGAGTCCTTCCCTGCCATTGCAGGAGCTGTGAAATCTCCGACTGACGGCTATTGCTGAGGTTTTTGCATTGCGAGGTGTGGTGTGCCGGCTGAGATTACGCAGGGGGTAGGGGGGTACCGAGCGTTATACAGCACAATTAAAGGCAAAAGATTGCATTTCACAGTTGATGGACCATTTAAAAAAACTGTACTCCTTTGGTTTGAGAAAGACTATTTTGACATTCCTTATATGGGCAATTGCATTTAGGACAAAGATTGCTTACTATTATTCTAGGGCAAATGTATTTTGTTTTTGGTACTTGTATTTGAAAGTACATTTGAGCTGTAGCTGCAACGGCTCAGTGTGGAGTGCGATTTGTCTCAAGGTGCTGCTAAGATAATGCATGCACTATGCAACGGGCTGTCCAGCGCTCCCACTGTGTTAATTGTTTGTGACTGTGTTTTCAATGAGGCAGGAAGACCGCTCCCCCGAGCCAATGGTTGATGACTTGGGATCCTCCATATGGACTTTTGTTAGTGACAAATATTATCTGCTGTTACAATCACCCTAATCCAGCCATGCATTTATAATGGACAATTTAAATTCCATTCTCTCCACTCGTACCTGTCCAAATAGTGTGGAAGAGCCGAGAAAGAAACGAAGTGTGCAAATTGTGGCCTTCAATTCCTCTGAGTTTTTGCAAGACCATGACTTTGCCTTCAACAGGGACTGAACATTTCTGTTTGTTTGTTGCAGTGAAAAAGTTAAACTTGGGTTCAAGTGGAGCAAAAGCTCAAGAGTGTGTGGACCCTTGTGCTTGGTCCCATCCCTTCAGATGGGGCTGGAGTGCCACAGCAAACAGCCATCGCGAGGGATGGCCAGGCATCAGATCAGCTTGTTTCCATGGAGACCGGAGCAAAGCATATCAATTCACCAGAGGGAATAAGCCATGTTCATTTCCTGTGGTGGATTTCAAAAGCACTTTAATCGGAATATAGCAACATCTCCATCCACAGAAATGGCTGGATAGCACGACTGCCTCTTACACTTTTAAATGACTGCAGTGGCCCTTGACTTCTAATAGTAGAAATTAACTCTCAAAATAAATTTGATGGACATTTCATCGATAAACTCACGGCATCAAGTGTTTCAGTGATAGGCTTGGCGGTTTGATTTATGGTCACGCAAACCAATTAAATGACATTTTGCAGGTTTGTGGATTTGGGATACTGCCAAATTTACCTTCACCTGAGTATCACATGCTAAGGACAGTTTTTGTGTTTAAGGGAAGCACCATTAGATGACACAGTCCCATTTTTCACTCGTGTAAGCTGGGTGGACGGTCGGTGCCTTTCACCTTGCCTGTATATTTTTTCAGAACTTATTGGATTTTCATACACAACATGCCCAACACTTCCGACAGTTTTGATGACCATGTGCATGAATACAAGTGCTAGACCTTGAAAATGAGCCTTTCTCATTTCTTGCTGCCTTTTTGTGCGACCACCTTGGCCTGTGAAATTCCCTGAACAATAACGTGAGCTCTCATCCTGTTTAATGATGCCTGCAGTAAATGTGTCCAAGGTCATGCTGCTGTCTAAAAAGAAAAACCAGGTGTAATGTGCTAAACACAAAGGGAACTTTGCAGTAAATGTATTTTTCATTAGGAGAGTTGTTGCTGAAGGCTATAAACCATGTATAAAGGGTCATGTCTGATAGATGACAGTGACTTCCTTTTCAAGATGGATTACTGAAAACCTTGGTTGTGTTGGTGTGATAAATAAGGAGGTAACAGATGTTTTCACAATGCATAACTATGAATCACAAAAGATCATTTTAAAGCAGTAAACATCAATATGTCTTGTTGACTGTCACTGAAGTAAATATTAAACATGACCGCCATTGATCGTCTGTCGCTGTCTGATGTGCTCCTTTGATCAGCAAAACCAGGACACCTGACATAAGGACACCCCTGTTGCTTCTCGCTGTGATTCCTGTAAGGTTTTTAAATTGGCTTTCGGGCAGGGAACATAATTTTTTTTATCAGGCTCTCCCATTTGGCTTGCACAGTTTCAACCCTTCAGACAATGAATGTTGGTCAACTGATAAAATAAATAAGTAGTTTGTTACCACGTGAGACCTGCATAAGACCTTTCACTCCCATGAGAGTTGCTCTGCCTCAGAGTCAGGTGCTTGTGCTTGGTTGAAATGTGCCTCCTGATATCAGAATTTAGCTCCTGTTGCCTTGACTGTGCTACACATGAAAAATATTCAGCCACAAGCTGATTTGAATGTTAATATGAGCCATTTCTATTAACTGGTCTGCTCAATCTTGATCTTGTAATTCTGTAAAAAATTTAATTTGAAAGGATAACAATGTCTTTTTAACCTCCAAAGAGAAACAAAACAGATATTTAAATTTTTTTTTTATATTATTCTTAGAGAGAAGATCTGTATGGAGTTTGAGCCTGTCAAATTAATTCGTAAGTCATGATAAACTGAGTCTTGCTTTTTCATGTAACATTTTGTGTCTTGAGAAAAAGTTGTTGATTCAGGCGCTTTTTTTCAGAAACATTTAGCCCTATTGCTGCAATTTTATACTGTGAAGTTGAAATGAGGTGAACATCTGAAAGTTGTCAGCCCCTCTTTCTTTCATGAAAATACGTGTTTTCAAAGCTGATGGCATTCAGTGTCTGTATGCTCAATTATTGGCAGCTTGGGCAAATATTCCTCACTGAAAGCTGGTATCATGTACATTTTCAGTCCATCGATTTTTTTTGAAGAACAACCTTTTCTGTATACCTGTATACCTTTCCCTGAAATAAGAGGAAAATCGTTGCAAGATTTTTTTGTGTCTTTGTGATTTTTTTTTTCTTTTTGCAACAGATTGTTTCTCTTGCTCACTGTCGCTCTCACTTTCTCTTGCAAAGCTGTATATAGAATCCGAAGGCCAAATGTGACAACATGTCCCTTTCCCTGAGAGTGAGACCTGGGAGATGGGAGTTTAGGGTGCTGCTATATGTGAAGCGGGAGGCACCAGCACAGGTGAGGTCATCTCTGATCAACAGGGATATCTCTGAAACCTGAAGTATTCCTCTGGACAAATGTCTCCAAAAGTCCATTACTTGGTGATACAGAGACATCTGCTGCATTGCAAGCTAACTTTCCCTTTTGTCAGATTCCAGAGATCCTCCTTTTTGTGCTATGTATAGCCCAGGCCGTCCTTTGGCTGTAACAAAAAGACCTGGAATGACCTTTAATTATTAGAGAGATAGCAATCAAAGTGGTTCAGTTAATGTTTGGAAAGTGTGTGTAATTCCTATTGTGTTCTACTAAATGTTTGAATAAAACATTTTTACACTGGTATTGCAAGAAACAGTGCTAAAAAGTGTTTAAACACAGTTTGGAACATTTAGATCTTCTTTCTACTGCGTTTGTGCTTAGAATGTGTAATGAAGTGTCGTTTTCCACTAAATGTTTGAACAAAACATTTCTACACTGGAATTGCTTGAAACAATGTTGAAATACAGTTTGGGACATTTAGATCTTCTTTCTACTACGTATGTGCTTAGAATGTGTGATGAACTGTTGTTTTCCACTAAATGGTTCAAGAAATCATTTCTACACTGGTATTGCTTGAAAAAGTGCAAAAAAGTGTTGAAACACAGTTTGGGACATTTAGATCTTCTTTCTACTGCTTTTGTGCTTAGAATGTTTAAAGAACTATTGTTTTCTACTAAATGTTTGAACAAAACATTTCTACACTGGAATTGCTTGAAACAATGTTGAAATACAGTTTGGGACATTTAGATCTTCTTTCTACTACGTATGTGCTTAGAATGTGTGATGAACTGTTGTTTTCCACTAAATGGTTCAAGAAATCATTTCTACACTGGTATTGCTTGAAAAAGTGCAAAAAAGTGTTGAAACACAGTTTGGGACATTTAGATCTTCTTTCTACTGCTTTTGTGCTTAGAATGTTTAAAGAACTATTGTTTTCTACTAAATGTTTGAACAAAACATTTCTACACTGGTATTGCTTGAAAAAGTGCTAAAAAGTGTTGAAACACAGTTTGGGACATTCAGCTCTTCTTTCTACTGCTTTTGCACTTATAATGAAGATTGGAGGAGGCAGGTATGCTTAGAGCAGGAGGTTGAAGGTACAGTGGTACAGTTTGTTAGAGAAGGGGGTAGGAGTAGATATAGAGGTAGGAAGGAGTTGGGTGTAGTAGGGGGGGCTAGAGATTGGGAGATGCAGGTGGACCTGGGAGGAAGATTAGTGGTGCCCCAGGAAATAGTCAATACAAGCTTGAGACCAGACATGGTGCTGTGGTCAGCAAGCCAACGGGTGGTGTACTTCATAGAACTCACGGTTCCGTGGGAAGGATCGGTGGACGACGCTCATGAGAGGAAGAAGCTTAGATATAGCGAGTTAGCGGCGGAAGTAGGGGGGCGTGGCTGGAA